>LR738712.1:552891900-552994912 GCA_902687465.1 Secale cereale
GGGGGGGGGGCATCGGCTTCCGGGCTCGAGGAGGCTGAGGATTAGCCCCAACGATCTTCTTCTTCATCGCCGCAATAGTCTACTCTGCCTCTCGGGGTCACGGGGACGGGCTCGACGGCCGATGTTACTCCTTCGCCGCTGAGGCACATCGGGCATCATTACGTCGGGACTGACGATTCAACAGCCACCGATGAGGACTCTATGGTGAAGGCCATGCATAGGATGTCTGTCCGCAACCTCGATTTCGAAGGTACCCCCTCTCGCAAATCTTTTATGCCTTTCGATAAATCCAAAGTATCTTCAAATATCACTACACTTGGAGTGTCACTAGGACGCAATGAGAAATAGATAGATTTTTCGGTTAAGGCTCTTAAACAAGTGGAGTTTGACCGGCTTACGGTTGCTCCTAAGTTGTTGAGCTTTGTTGACCCTCTCGTGTCAGATGAGGAGGATGAGGATGTTGATGCCAATCACGAAGGCAAGCTTCTCCCTCATTTGGTTAAAGACACGACTGAAGTAGACCTTGACGATACTGTACGCGACACTACGCTTTGTGAGCTTGTCGCGTAGGTGCATTAGAATAAGTCTAACTCAGCAAAGAAAAGAGGGTGCTCTTCTAAGAAGGCGAAGGTCTCTAAACAAAAAAATTGGTTCAGCATGAGAGCTAGTGGAATAGCAGAGGTCTTGGTGACTTGGCTAAACACAAACACATTGTCGATTGTGTAAAGGATCATGTGTTGGACTTTGTGGCTATCACTGAGTCGGGCAAATATGACTTTCCAGCACGTAATCTGGACCACTTTTCATGTGGTTTTGATTACAAATGGCACGTCTTATCGCCGATCGGGAGGTCCGGTGGAATATTGCTAGGTATTAACTCTGCGTACTTGCAACTATTTTCCACGTCAAAGGGGGAGTATCATATCAAATTCCACCTTCGAAATAAGTCCGACAACTTCCTTTGGAGCCTGGTGGCTGTATATGGCGCGGCTCAAGAGGAGTTTAAATCTACATTTTTAAAAGAACTTGTTAATACCTGTCGAGACAATCCCCACCCCATGTTTATCGGGGGGATTTTAATATCCTTCAATATCAACAGGAAAAAAAACATGACCGGTTTGACACTAGGTGGCCTTTCCTCTTTAATGTTGTTATTGACAACCTAGATCTGAGGGAGATCACGATGCCTGGTCGCTAGTATACCTGGGCCAATAACCGATCAGTGCCAACCTTTGAAAAACTGGACCAAGTGCTAGTTACCACCAATTGGGAACATAAATATCCCCTAGCCCCGGTTCAAGCACTAGAAAGAATTGAGGCCTTATTGGATCATGCTCCTTTGCTAACCAATCTTGGACAACCAATGCCAAGTTCTAACCGTCACCAGTTTAAATTTGAACTAGGATGACTCACTAGAGAGGGATTTCATGACCTCGTTAAGAAAGTGTCGGCGCGTCAACCTAGCGGTAACACACCCATTCAACCATGGAATAATCGAATTCGCGCCTTGCGTCAATTCCTTCGTGGATGGGCCAAGCATACTGCTGGCATCTACACAAAATAAAAACTGCGACTATCTATGTTAATCGATTCCCTTGATAAAATAGCAGAGGTGAGGCCTCTGTCTGCTGTTGAGATTTATAAAAAAGCAATCTAAATGAGTAGATTGCCCGCCTACTACGAGAGGAAGAGATGAAATTGTACCAACGTTGCAAGGCGGATTCACTTGTGCAAGGTGATGATAATACGAAATACTTTCAAATGCTCGCCAATGGCAAACATAGAAAGAAAGGCATATTCGCCCTTGACCAGGAGGAAGGCCGAATTGAGGGGGACGCACCACTTAGAACTTTTATTACTAAGTATTACAAAGAGCTTTTTGGACCTTCAGCTGAAACAAATTTCTAGTTGGATGAATATGTTACTCATGACATTCCTCAAGTTACGGAAGCGGAAAATGAATTCCTAACATCCCCATTCTCTGAGGAGGAAATTCGAATCGCGGTGTTTCAAATAGAACACAACAAAGCTCCGGGACCAGATGCCTTTCCCGCAGAGTTCTATCAATGTTTTTGGGACGTGATTAAGGAAGACTTGGTTAAGTTGTTTAACCAATTGCATATTGAAGACCTTGATATTTCTCATTTAAACTTTGGGGAAATTATCCTATTGCCTAAGATTAAGGAGGCTAGTCGAATTCAACAATATTTATCGATGTGCCTTCTGAATGTAAGTTTTAATATCTTTATGAAGGTCGCAACTAATCGGTTGAACGGGGTGGCTGAACATGTCATAAATGAAGGAAATATGCCCTAGAGGCAATAATAAAGTTGTTATTTTATATTTCCTTGCATCATGATGAATGTTTATTATTCATGCTAGAATTGTATTAATCGGAAACTTGATACATGTCTGGATACATAGACAAAACAGAGTGTCCCTAGTATGCCTCTACTAGACTGGATCGTTGATCAAAGATTGCTAAGTTTCCTGACCATAGACATGTGTTGTCATTTGATGAACGGGATCACATCATTAGGAGAATGATGTGATGGAAAAGACCCATCCGTTAGCTTAGCATAATGATCGTTTAGTTTTATTGCTATTGCTTTCTTCATGACTTATACATGTTCCTCAGACTATGAGATTATGCAACTCTTGAATATCGGAGGAACACCTTGTGTGCTGATACGTCTCCAACGTATCTACTTTTCCAAACACTTTTTCCCTTGTTTTGGACTCTAACTTGCATGATTTGAATGGAACTAATCCGGACTGACGCAGTTTTCAGTAGAATTGCCATGGTGTTGTTTTTTGTGCAGAAATAAAAAGTTCTTGGAATGACCTGAAAATTTACGGAGAATTATTTTGGAAAATATAAAAAATACATGTGGGAAGATCCAGACCAGGGGGCCCACACCCTGTCCACGAGGGTGGGGGGCGCGCCCCCCTGCCTCGTGGCCCCCCTAACGCTTCACCGACGTATCTCCAGACCCCATATATTCACTTTCGGGGAGAAAAAAATCAGAGAAGAAGAATTATCACGTTTTACGATACGAAGCTGCTGCCAAGCCCTAATCTCTCTCGAGAGGGCTGATCTGGAGTCCGTTCGGGGCTCCAGAGAGTGGAGATCATCACCATCGTCATCATCAACCTTCCTCCATCACCAATTTCATGATGCTCACCGCCGTGCGTGAGTAATTCTTCGTAGGCTTGCTGGACGGTGATCGGTTGGATGAGATCTATCATGTAATCGATTTAGTTTGTTAGGGTTTGATCTCTAGTATCCACTATGTTCTAAGATTGATGTTGCTATCACTTTGCTATGCTTAATGCTTGTCACTAGGGCCCGAGTGCCATGATTTCAGATCTGAACCTGTTATGTTTTCATGAATATATGTGTGTTCTTGATCCTACCTTGCAAGTCTATAGTCACCTACTATGTGTTATGATCCGACAACCCCGAAGTGGCAATAATCGGGACCACTCCCGGTGATGACCTTAGTTTGAGGAGTTCATGTATTCACTATGTGTTAATGCTTTGGTCCGGTACTCTATTGAAAGGAGGCCTTAATATCCCTTAATTTCCAATAGGACCCCACTGCCACGGGAGGGTAGGACAAAAGATGTCATGCAAGTTCTTTTCCATAAGCACGTATGACTGTATTCGGAATACATGCCTACATTACATTGATGAACTGGAGCTAGTTCTGTGTCACCCTAGGTTATAACTTTCTACATGATGAATTGCATCCGACATAATTCCCCATCACCGATCCAATCCCTACGAGCTTTTCACATATTGCTTGTTGCTTATTTACTTTTTAGTTGCTACTATTACAAAAACTACAAAAACATTATCATTACCTTTGTTACCTCTTCCGCTACTATCATATTACTTTGCTACTAAACTACCTTGCTGCAGATACTAAGTTTCCAGGTGTGGTTGAATTGACAACTCAGCTGCTAATACTTAAGAGTATTCTTTGGCTCCCCTTGTGTCGAATCAATAAATTTGGGTCGAATACTTTACTCTCGAAAACTGTTGCGATCCCCTACACTTGTGGGTTATCAAGACTATTTTCTGGCGCCGTTGCCGGGGAACATAGCTCTATTCTTTAAGTCACTTGGGATGTATATCTGTTGATCACTATGAAGAACATGAAGGACTCAAAAACCAAGATCTTACCCTCAACTACGAGAGGAGGTAAGGAACTGCCATCTAGCTCTGCACTTGATTCTCCTTCAGTTATGGGTAAATTTGCGACACCTACTACTCCTGCTATTGAATCTGATATGTCGTATGTTCTTGTTGATGCCACTTCTGCTATGTATGATGAAACTACTTCTATGCCTGATAATACTGTGCCACTAGGTGAATTTCTAGATGAACAAATTACTAAGGTTAGGGAGAATGCAAATATTGAAACAGATAATATTTATGATAGTGATGATGAAGCTTCTCCCCCTAGATATGAATTGCATGTTGTTCCTAAGGGTTATGTTATGGATGAAGAAACTGCTAGAGACTTTCTTGCTTGCAACGATAGATATGATCTTAAGAAATTGTTAGCTAAGCTGAAAGAAAAATCCTTGAATGCTCAAATGAAACATGACCCTGCTTTCGCTACTTCACCTATCTTCGTTACTGATAAGGATTATGATTTCTCTGTTGATCCTGAGTTAATTACTTTGGTTGAATCTGATCCTTTCCATGGCTATGAGTCTGAAACTGTTGTGGCACATCTTACTAAGTTGAATGATATAGCCACCCTGTTTACCAATGATGAAAAGATCCGTTATTACTATATTCTTAAGTTATTTCCTTTCTCGTTAAAGGGTGTTGCTAAGACTTGGTTTAATTCTCTTGATCCTGGTTGTGTGCGTAGTCCCTAGGATATGATGTATTACTTTTCTGCTAAATATTATCCCGCTCATAAGAAACAAGCTGCCTTCCGGGAAAATTATAATTTTGTGCAAATTGAAGAAGAGAGTCTCCCGCAAGCTCGGGGGAGGCTTCTCCAATTACTTAATGCTTTGCCTGATCATCCTTTTAAGAGGAACGATATACTTGATGTATTTTATAATGGACTAACTGATGCTTCCAGAGACCACCTGGATAGTTGTGCTGGTTGTGTTTTCAAGGAAAGAATAGTTGATCAAGCTGAATTACTATTGAATAATATGCTGCCCAATGAAAATAATTGGACACTTCCTGAACCAGCACCTAAGCCAACTCCGAAGAAAAGAAGTGTTCTATTTCTCTGTCCTGAAGATATGCAAGAGGCAAAGAAATCTATGAAAGAAAAAGGTATTAAAGCTGAAGATGTTAATAATTTACCACCTATTGAAGAAATACATGGTCTTGATAACCCGACACAGGTAGTAAAGGTAAGTTCTCTTTATAGATTTGATGAAGGTGATATTCCTCGTTATAAGTCTGCTAGCCAATGCTTAGATGAGTTTGACAATTTTATTGTGAAACAAGAAAACTTCAATGCTTATGTTGGTAGACAATTGCAACATAGTGCTTATATGATTGAACGCTTGAGTGATTATCTTTCTAGAGTTAAAGGTGAACTGAGACACATTAGTATACATGCTTCCATGGTTACCACTCAAGTAGAACAAGTACTTAAGGCTCAGAATGATTTGCTCAGTGAATTAAATAGTAAGAATAATGATAATGCCATTAGAGTTGTGACTAGAGGTGGCAGAATGACTCAGGAACCTCTGTATCCTGAAGGCCACCCTAAGAGAATTGAGCAAGATTCTCAGAGAGCTAACTTAGATGCACCTAGATCTTCTAAGAAGAAGAAAAAGAAAAATGATGGAACCGTGCATGCTTCTAGTGAACCTGTAGCTGACACACCTGAGAATCCCAATGATATATTTGTTTCCGATGCTGAGACACAATCTGGTAATGAACATGAACCTAGTGATAATATCAATGATGATGTTCATGATGATGCTCAACCTAGCAATGATAATAATGTAGAGATTGAACCTGCTGTTGATCTTGATAACCCATAATCAAAGAATCAATGTTATGATGAGAGAGACTTTGTTGCTAGAAAGCAGGGTAGGGAAAGAGAACCATGGGTTCAGAAACCCATGCCTATTCCTCCTAAACCATGCAAGAAAAAGGATGATGAGGATTTTGAGCGCTTTGCTGAAATGATTAGACCTATCTTTTTGCGTATGTGTTTGACTGATGTGCTTAAAACAAATCCTTATGCTAAATATATGAAGGATATTATTATCAGCAAAAGAAAGATACCTGAAGTAGAAATTTCCACCATGCTTGCCAATTACACTTTTAAAGGTGGAATACCTAAGAAACTAGGAGATCCAGGAGTACCCACTATCACTGTTCAAGATATCTTCCGATATGCCAGTAAATCGGTCGATTTATCGCTTACCATTGTCTGACCGATAAGATAAATCGGCCGATAAATTAGCCGAGATGGCGATAAATCGGCCGATATGCCGATAAACTGGCCGATTTACCCCTTATCATGGGTCGACCGATAAGTTCCCGATAAGCGATATCCCCAACATTGCCCACTATACCTTGCTCTATTAAACGAAACTATGTTAAAACTGCTTTATGTGATCTTGGAGCCGGTGTTAGTGTTATGCCTCTCTCTTTATATCGTAGACTTGACTTGAGTAAGTTGACACCTACTGAAATATCTTTGCAAATGGCTGATAAATCAACTGCTATACCTGTCGGTATTTGTGAGGATGTGCTTGTTGTGGTTGCAAATGTTACTATTCTAACGGACATTGTTATACTTGATATTCCCGAGCACGATAGTATGTCTATTATCCTTGGTAGACCCTTTTTGAATACTGCAGGGGCTATTATTGATTGCAACAAAGGCAATGTCACTTTTGATGTCAATGGTAATGAGCATACGGTACACTTTCTGAGGAAACAACCTCAGGTCCACAGTATCAACTATATTGGAAAAGTTTCAACTATTACTATTGGAGGTTTTGAATTTCCTCTTCCCACTGTCAAGAAGACATATGATATTCTTATTGTTGGGGGTACATATCACCATTGAGGTAACCTAGTGTTATTCGAAAATTCTCCAGTTTCATGTTATTTGGAAAGAGTTTATTAACAAGACCCGATCAACCTTGTTAATTGATTCCTTTTGATGAGCATGAGATAGGTGAATCTAGATAGCGCAACCTTCTATACCCTCCTTTTACTTTCTGTTAATTAGATTAAATAAAACAAAATAGTATTTTCTGTCTGTTTCCAGACTTATCCGTGCAATAAAAAAATACCCCGAAAATAAAAGTTCTCCAAATGCCCTGAAAATTTAATATGATTGTTTCTAGAATATTTGAGAATATATGGCACAGAACACATAGCGAGGGGAGCCAGCACCTGGCCACGAGGGTCCAGGGCGCTCCCCTCTCACAGGGCGTGCCCCTGCCTCGTGGGCCCCATGTGCCCCCCTCCACTTATTCCTGCACCCATACTCTTCTTCTTCCTCCCCAAAAAAATCACCAACCAGCCCAAGCATGAGTTCTAGCTCATCTTGCTGCCATTTTCGATCTCCTTGCTCAAAGCACCATTCACCAAACTGTTTGGGGAGATTGTTCCTTGACTCCTCCATTGGTCCAATTAGTTTTTGTTCTAGTGCTTTATTTCTTGTAATTTTTTGCTGCTGTGGTGACCTTGTTCTTGAGCTTGCATGTTAAATTTTCTTGGTCCCAAGTGGTTCTAATGCATGATATAGTCCCTAGGCACTTATAGGAGTTGTTGCTATCAATCTTGTTGAGTTTGGTTAACTTTTATTTTGAGTTACTAAAAAATTTCAGAAATTTTCAGAGGAGGAAAATGATAAAGAGATTGTTGAGGGGTTCCTCCAGTAAAAGTTCATAGGAGAGGACGAAGGAAGAAAATAAGAAGCCCAAATATAATCTTCCTTGCATGGCGGAAGTTCGGCCGTGTGAATAGCCTTGTAATGAGTTCATGAGAGCCGCCGGGATTTACGAAGACTTTTATTGGATGGCAAATAATGCAGGCCTCACCGACTTCCTCCACGACCAGCGTGAACAGTATCTCTTACTCACTAATATTTTCACGCAAAATTTTCATTTTCATGCTAAGAAAATACCTCCTACAGCGGAGTTTCGTTTATATGATGAGGTTAAGGATATATCATTCTTTGAATTTTGTGAAATATGCAAGATACCCTTTGAAGGTAGACTGGATGAACCATGTCGTGAAGACGTTGAAGGGTTTATTGACATGATAGCTGTAGGGGAAACTAGACATGTCTCAGGGGCAAGAATTACTAGTATACATTTCCCTGTTCTGCGCTACTTTGCTTTATTTGCTAGTAGATGTTTAATTGGTCACGGGAACAGTGGGAATCTTAGTGCCCCTGATATTGTCATTTTACGCCATGCTTTGTTTCAAGACACAACTTTTAGCTTGGGT
Source organism: Secale cereale (assembly GCA_902687465.1). Classification (NCBI taxonomy): domain Eukaryota; kingdom Viridiplantae; phylum Streptophyta; class Magnoliopsida; order Poales; family Poaceae; genus Secale; species Secale cereale. The sequence continues at coordinate 552,900,368 of LR738712.1, forward strand.
GCCGTCGTTGCTAAACGACTGAGTTTGAACCGCTCAAAGGGGCCTGTCTTTGGAGGCATCTTTGCTTCTCGCCTTGCTGAACATTTTAGAATACCTATTAGGCATCATGAGAAGGAAGAAAAATTGCTTGCCCCTGTTTATCTAGATTACAAGAGCATGATAGCACATGATTTTATTGTTAAAGACAAGGATAGGTTGCTTAATTATAAATTAAGGTTTGATGAAAAATATTGTGAGATTTTTACCTTGCCTGCACCATCTCTGTTTGATCTGTCTATATGCATATATCTTGTTACATCAGATGCTTTCTACAAGCATCAGAGCCAGGCACAAGCTTCAGAACCAGAGCCGGAGCCACCAGTCGACCCTTATCTTCAGTCTGTTTATGGGTGGGACTTGGATGAGCCTGCCAACCAATGGCACCCAGAGGACACATCTCAGTACACTGGAGGGAGTAACTTCGATCCCTGGCCATATACCAACTTAGGCCAAAAGCCTAAGCTTGGGGGAGTACGTGTTCCTCACCGACTTTACATTAATGTTCACACACTTGTTCTAGTTGTCGGTGCTCACACTCTTTCATTGTACCATCCATGTTTAGTTTCATTTCTTTTTTTTAGTCTTTTTCTCGTGTGCTAGAAAGAACCTTAAGAAAAACAAAAAATATATTAGTTGTAGCTTCTAGCTAGTTTACTTTCCTTGCTTGTAGTAGTAATTAAAAAGAAAACCCAAAAAGATTTCCCGTTCTTCTTTTGTTTGTTGGGAGCTTTCCCGTGTAAATAGTTTCTTTTATTTCCTTTGGGGGTTAAGAGTAGAAGACCATGATTAAAATGCTTAGTGGCTCTCATATGCTCTATTGTTGATTTAACCTTGAGCCATATTACCTTGTCTTCTCTCTTGTATTAAATGCTCGCAGATTCCAGCTTAGTCCAATGCACGTGCACTATTATTATTATCCACACCGTTCGGTCGTGCGAGTGAAAGGCAATAAGGATGATATATGATGAACTAATTGAGATAAGAAAAGCTGGTATGAACTCGACCTCTCTTGTTTTTGTAAATATGACAGTTCATCGTTCCTGATTCAGCTTGTTATGAATGAAACATGCTTGCAATGAAAATTAGAGATCATAGCTGCTTATGCCATGCTTAATTAGCTGAGAGTTTATATTGGTCTATCTTGTGTGCCAACATGATATTAAAATGGTTGTGATGCGGTATAATGGGGTGGTATCCTCCTTTGAACGATTCAAGTGGTCTGACTTGGCACATGTTCACACATGTAGTTGAAACAAATCAACATAGCCTCCACGATATTTATGTTCATGGTGATTTATATCCTACTCATGCTTGCATTCATTGTTGATTAATTTTAATGCATGTTCATGACCGTTGTTGCTCTCTAGCTGGTCGCTTCCTAGTCTCTTTCTAGCCTTCACCTGTACTAAGCGGGAATACTGCTTGTGCATCCACTTCCATAAACCCCAAAGTTATTCCATATGAGTCCACTATACCTTCCTATATACGGTATTTACCTGGCATTCCAACTAAATTTGTATGTGCCAAACTCTAAACCTTCAAATGAAATTCTGTTTTGCATGCTCGAATAGCTGATGTATCAACTAGGGTTGTCTATATCTTCCATGCTAGGTGGGTTATTCTCACGATGAGTGGACTCCGCTCATCATTCATGAGAAAATGGCTGGTAACCGGGATACTCAGTCCCATGCTCAAATCATAATAATTAAACAAAACTCCCCCAGGGCTGTTGCTTGTTTGGACGGTACCCCGTGGATTCAGATGGCCGTGGAGTGTGCTTGTTGGTGGTTGGGGGAGTATAAAGTTTACCATTCTGTTTCGGAACTGCCTATAATGTGCGTAGCATGGGAGATATCGAGATTCTTGGTTGTTATGTTTACAATTAAAGTATACCACTCAAAATGTTATTCATCTCTATTTAAAAATCAAGCTCTGGCACCTCTACAAATCCCAGCATCCCTATGTGAAGGGCCTATCTATTTACTTTTATGCTGAGTAATGTTCCTCTTATAAAAGTACACCAGTAGGAGAGCACCTCTGTCATTTGCGTGCATTACTATTAATTTGCATTGAGTATGATCATGACTGGATCTCTTTTACCATGAATTACAATGTCTAGTCAGTCCTTGATCCTTAAAGGTGCTCTGCATTTATGTTTTGCGGTCTCAGAAAGGGCTAGAGAGATACCATCTTGTTATATCATATCATGATTGTTTTGAGAAAGTGTTGTCATCCGAGGCTTATTATTATTGCTCGCTAGTTGATTATGCCATTGATGTGAGTAGACATGAGACTTGAAAGTTATTGTGAATGTGGTTAGTTCATGATCTTTGCTGAAAACCTGAATGCTGGCTTACATATTTACAACAACAAGAGAAAACAGAGTTTGTCAAAGTTTTTCTTTATCAATTTCAGTTTATCAACTGAATTGCTTGAGGACAAGCAAAGGTTTAAGCTTGGGGGAGTTGATACATCTCCAACGTATCTACTTTTCCAAACACTTTTGCCCTTGTTTTGGAGTCTAACTTGCATGATTTGAATGGAACTAACCCGGACTGACGCTGTTTTCAGCATAATTGCCATGGTGTTATTTTTTGTGCAGAAATAAAAAGTTCTCGGAATGACCTAAAAATTTACGGAGAATTATTTTGGAAAATATAAAAAATTCCTGCGGGAAGATCCAGACCAGGGGGCCCACACCCTGTCCACGAGGGTGGGGTCGCGCCCACTCCCCCAGGGCGCGCCCCCTGCTTCGTGGGCCCCCTGACGCTCCACCAACGTATCTCCAGACCCCATATATTCACTTTCGGGGAGAAAAAAACCAGAGAAGAAGAATTATCACGTTCTACGATACGGAGCCGCTGCCAAGCCCTAATCTCTCTCGGGAGGGCTGATCTGGAGTCTGTTCGAGGCTCCGGAGAGTGGAGATCGTCGCCATCGTCATCATGAACCTTCCTCCATCACCAATTTCATGATGCTCACCACCGTGCGTGAGTAATTCCATCGTAGGCTTGCTGGACGGTGATGGGTTGGATGAGATCTATCATGTAATCGAGTTAGTTTTGTTAGAATTTGATCCCTAGTATCCACTATGTTCTGAGATTGATATTGCTATGACTTTGCTATGCTTAATGCTTGTCACCAGGGCCCGAGTGCCATGATTTCAGATCCGAACCTATTATGTTTTCATGAATATATGTGTGTTCTTGATCCTATCTTGCAAGTCTATAGTCACCTACTATGTGTTATGATCCGGCAACCCCGAAGTGAAAATAATCGGGACCACTCCAGGTGATGACCTTAGTTTGAGGAGTTCATGTATTCACTATGTGTTAATGCTTTGGTCCGGTACTCTATTAAAAGGAGGCCTTAATATCCTATAGTTTCCAATAGGACCCCGCTGCCATGGGAGGGTAGGACAAAAGATGTCATGCAAGTTCTTTCCCATAAGCACGTATGACTATATTCGGAATACATGCCTACATTACATTGATGAACTGGAGCTAGTTCTGTGTCACCCTAGGTTATAACTTCTACATGATGAATTGCATCCAACATAATTCCCCATCACCGATCCAATGCCTACGAGCTTTTCACATATTGCTTGTTGCTTATTTACTTTTCCGTTGCTACTATTACAAAAACTACAAAAACATTATCGTTACCTTGGTTACCTCTTCCGCTACTATCATATTACTTTGCTACTAAACTACCTTGCTGCAGATACTAAGTTTCCAGGTGTGGTTGAATTGACAACTCAGCTGCTAATACTTAAGAGTATTCTTTGGCGCCCCTTGTGTCGAATCAATAAATTTAGGTTGAATACTTTAACCTCAAAAACTATTGCGATCCCCTACACTTGTGGGTTATCATGTGCTATCAAACATCACAATGTAACTGGGTGATTATAAAGATGATCTACATGTGTTTCTGAAGGTGTTTGTTGAGTTGGCATAGATCGAGAATAGGATTTGTCACTCCGAGTGTCGGAGACGTATCTCTGGGCCCTCTCGTTAATACACATCATAATAAGCCTTGCAAGAAAATGACTAATGAGTTAGTCACGAGATGATGTATTACAGAACGAGCAAAGAGACTTGCCGGTAACGAGATTGAACTAGGTATGCTGATACCTATTGGGGAACGTAGTATTTCAAAAAAAATCCTACGATCATGCAAGATCTATGTAGGAGAAGCATAGTAACGAGCGGGGAGAGTGTGTCCACGTACGTTCGTAGACCGAAAGCGAAAGCGTTTAGTAACGCGGTTGATGTAGTCGAACGTCTTCACGATCCAACCAATCCAAGTACCGAACGTATGGCACCTCCGTGTTCAGCACACGTTTAACACGATGACGTTCCTCGAGTTCTTGATCTAGTTGAGAACGAGGGAGAGTTTCATCAGCACGACGGCGTGGTTACTGTGATGATGAAGTTACCGGCGCAGGGCTTTGCCCAAGCATGCAACGATATGACCGAGGTGTGTAACTATGGAGGGGGCACCGCACACGGCTAAAAGATTGGCTTGTGTGTTCTAGGGTGCCCCCCACGTATATAAAGGAGGGAGGAGAGGAGGGCGGGCTGGCCCTTAGGGCGTGCCCAAGTGGGGATTCCTACTAGGACGAGGAGAAGGAAAGAGGGGGCGCCGCCCCTCCCCCTAGTCCAATTCGAACTAGGCCCATGGGGGGCGCGCGGCCAGCCCATGTGGCCTCTCCTCCCTCTCCCCTAAAGCCCACTATGGCCCATTAGTTCCCCCAGGGATTTCGATAACCCCCGGCACTCCGATAGTCATCTGGTAACCCCCGGAACCCATCCGGTGTCCGAATAGCATCGTCCAGTATATCATTCTTTATGTCTCGACCATTTCGAGACTCCTCGGCATGTCCGTGATCTCATCCGGGACTCCGAACAATCTCCCACTTGCACTAGAGTCATTAATCTAGATTACATAGTAATGATTCTAACACCCATGGAGTCTTGGTGCTGATCATGTTTTGCTCATGGAAGAGGCTTAGTCAACTGGTCTGCGACATTCAGATCCGTATGTATTTTGCAAATCTCTATGTCTCCCTCCTTGGCTTGATCGCGAATGGAATTGAAGTGTCTCTTGATGTGCTTGGTTCTTTTGTGAAACCTCGATTCCTTCGCCAAGGCTATTGCTCTAGTGTTGTCACAAAAGATTTTCATTAGACCCGATGCACTAGGAATTACACCTAGATCAGATATGAACTCCTTCATTTTCTGCTTCCGAAGCAACTATGTACTCCGCTTCATACGTAGACCCCGCCACGACGCTCTCCTTGGAACTGCACGAACTGACAGCTCCACCGTTCAATAAAAATACGTATCCGGTTTGTGTCTTAGAGTCATCCGGATCAGTGTCAAAGCTTGCATCGACCTAACCATTTACGATGAGATCTTTTTCACCTCCATAAACGAGAAACATATCCTTTGTCCTTTTCAAGTACTTCAGGATGTTCTTGACCGTTGTCTAGTGATCCACTCTTGGATTACTTTGGTACCTTCCTACTAGACTTATAGCAAGGCACACATCAGGTCTGGTACACAGCATTGCATACATGATAGAACCTATAGCTGAAGCATAGGGAACAACTTTCATTTTCTCTCTATCTTCTGCAGTGGTCGGACATTGAGTCTTACTCAACTTCACACCTTGTAACGCAGGCAAGAACCCTTTCTTTGACTGATCCATTTTGAACTTCTTCAAAACTTTATCAAGGTATGTGCTTTGTGAAAGTCCAATCAAGCGTCTTGATCTATCTCTATAGATCTTGATGCCCAATATATAAGCAGCTTCACTGAGGTCTTTCATTGAAAAATTCTTATTAAAGTATCCTTTTATGATATCCAGAAATTCTACATCATTTCCAATCAAGAATATGCCATCCACTTATAATATTAGAAATGCTACAGAGCTCTCACTCACTTTCTTGTAAATACAGGCTTCTCCAAAAGTCTATATAAAACCATGTGCTTTGATCACTTCATCAAAGTGTATATTCCAACTCCGAGATGCTTGCACCAGTCCATAGATGGATCGTTGGAGCTTGCACACTTTGTTAGCACCTTTTGGATTGACAAAACCTTCTGGTTGCATCATATACAATTCTTCTTTAAGATAACCATTAAGGATTGCAGTTTTGACATCCATTTGCCAGATTTCATAATCATAAAATGCGGCAATTGCTAACATGATTCAGACAGACTTAAGCATCACTACGGGTGAGAAAGTCTCATCGTAGTCAACTCCTTGAATTGTCGAAAACCTTTCGCAACAAGTCGAGCTTTGTAGACAGTAACATTACCATCAGCGTCAGTCTTTCTCTTAATGATCCATTTATTTTCAACGGCTTGCCGATCATTGGGCAAGTCAACCAAAATCCACACTTTGTTCTCATACATTGTTCCCATCTCAGATTTCATGGCCTCAAGCCATTTTGTGGAATCTGGGCTCATCATCGCTTCCTCATAGTTCGCAGCTTCATCAGGGTCTAGTAACATGACTTCCAGAACTGGGTTACCATACCACTCTGGCACGGAACATACTCTAGTTGACCTACGAGGTTCGGTAGTTACTTGATTCGAAGTTTCATGATCATCATCATTAGCTTCCTAACTAATTGGTGTAGGCATCACAGGAACAATTTTCTACGATATGCTATTCTCCAATTCTAGAGAAGGTACAATTACCTCATCAAGTTCAACTTTCCTCCCACTCACTTCTTCGAGAGAAACTCCTTCTCTAGAAAGGATCGATTCTTAGCAACGAATATCTTGCCTTCGGATCTGTGATAGAAGGTGTACCCAACAGTTTCTTTTGGTTATCCTATGAAGACACATTTCTTGGACTTTGGTTTGAGTTTATCAGGTTGAAGTTTTTTCACATAAGCATCGCAGCCCCAAACTTTAAGAAACGACAACTTGGGTTTCTTGCCAAACCACAGTTCATATGGTGTCGTCTCAACAGATTTAGATGGTGCCCTATTTAATGTGAATGCAGCTGTCTCTAAAGCATAACCCCAAAATGATAGTGGTAAATCAGTAAGAGACATCATAGATCGCACCATATCTAATAAAGTATGGTTACGACATTCGGACAGACCATTACGCTGTGGTGTTCTAGGTGGCGTAAGTTGCGAAACTATTCCACATTATTTCAAATGAAGACCAAACTCGTAACTCAAATATTCGCCTCCCCGACCAGATCGTAGAAACTTTATTTTCTTGTTACGATGATTCTCTACTTCACTCTGAAATTCTTTGAACTTTTCAAATGTTTCAGACTTGTGTTTCATCAAGTAGATATACCCATATCTGCTCAAATCATCTGTGAAGGTCTAAAAATAACGATACCCGCCGCGAGCCTCAACACTCATTGGACCGCATACATCAGTATGTATGATTTCCAATAAGTCAGTTGCTCGCTCCATTGTTCCGGAGAACAGAGTTTTAGTCATCTTGCTCATAAGGCATGGTTCACAAGCACCAAGTGATTCTAAAAGCTCATCAGCATGGAGTTTCTTCATGTGCTTTACACCAATATGACCTAAACGGCAGTGCCACAAATAAGTTGCACTATCATTATTAACTTCCCATCTTTTGGCTTCAATATTATGAATATGTGAATCACTACGATCAAGATTCAACAAAAATAGACCACTCATCAAGGGTGCATGACCATAAAAGATATTACTCATATAAATAGAACAACAATTATTCTCTAATTTAAATGAATAACTGTTTCGCAACAAACAAGATCCAGATATAATGTTCATGCTCAACGCTGGCACCAAATAACAATTATTTGGGTCTAAACCTAATCCCGAAGGTAGATGTAGAGGTAGCGTGCCAACGGCGATCACATCGACTTTGGAACCATTTCCCACGCGCATCGTCACCTCGTCCTTAGCCAATCTTCGTTTAATCCGTAGCCCCTGTTTCGAGTTACAAATATGAGCAACCGAACCAGTATCAAATACCCAGGTGCTACTATGAGCATTAGTAAGGTACACATCAATAACATGTATAGCAAATATACCTTTGTTCACTTCGCCATCCTTCTGTTGGGGAACGTTGCATGGAAAACAAAAAAAAATTTCTACGTTCACCAAGATCAATCTAGTAGATGCAACTACGAGGGGAGAGTAGGATCCACATACCCTTGTAGATCGCTAAGCGGAAGCGTTAAGAACGCGGTTGATGGAGTCGTACTCGCCGCGATTCAGATCGCTGAAGATCCAAGCACCGAAGCAACGGTGCCTCCGCGTTCTTCACACGTACGGCTCGGGGACGTCTCCTCCTTCTTGATCCAGCAAGGGGTGGAGGAGAGGTTGATGGAGAACCGGCAGCACGACGGCGTGGTGGTGATGGTGGAGAAGAACTCCAGCAGGGCTTCGCCTAAGCACCGCGGGGAAAGAAGATGTTACGGGAGAGGGAGGGCAGCACCGAGGCACGAACTTGTGTTGGCTGCCCTCCCTCTACCTCTCTATATATAGGGGGAAGGAGGAGAGGGGGGCGCCCTAGGGTTTCCCCTAGGGGGCCGGCGGCCAGGGCAAGGGGGGGGGGGGCGGCGGCCAAGGCTGGCCCTAGGGTTTCCCCCCCTAGGTGCCTTGCCCCCCAAGGCTAAGGGGGTGCGGCCACCCTAGAGGGGTCCACCTCCCTTGGCGCACAAGGAGAGGGCCCAGGGGGGGCGCACAACCCCCTGAGGGCTGTGGTGTCCCCCCTTGTGGCCCATTAGGCCCAGAAACACTTCCGGGACCCCCGAAACCCTTTCCGGTACTCCGCCGATTTCCCGATGCTCCCCGGAACGCTTCCGGACTCCGAAAACTTTCAACCTATATATCAATCTTCGTCTCCGGACCATTCCGGAGACCCTCGTCATGTCCGGGATCTCATCCGGGACTCCAAACAACCTTCGGTAACCATGCACTATTCTCACTAACAACCCTAGCGTCACCGAACGTTAAGTGTGTAGACCCTGCGGGTTCGGAAACCATGTAGACATGACCGAGACACTCCCAGGTCAATAACCAATAGCGGGATCTGGATACCCATATTGGTTCCCACATGTTTCTCGATGATCTCATCGGATGAACCACGATGTCAAGGATTCAGGCAATCCCGTATACAGTTCCCTTTGTCTCGTCGGTATGTTACTTGCCCGAGATTCGATCGTCGGTATCTCTATACCTAGTTCAATCTCGTTACCGGCAAGTCTCTTTACTCGTTACCGTAATACATAATCCCGTGACCAACTACTTAGTCACTTTGAGCTCATTGAGATGACGTATTACCGAGTGGGCCCGGAGATACCTCTCCGTCACACGGAGTGACAAATCCCAGTCTCGATCCATGTCAACTCAATAGACACCCTCGGAGATACCTGTAGAGTACCTTTATAGTCACCCAGTTACGTTGCGACGTTTGGCACACACAAAGCACTCCTACGGTGTCAGTGAGTTACATGATCTCATGGTCATAGGAACTTATACTTGACATGCAGAAAACTATAGCGATAACTGACACGATCAAAAGCTATGTTAACGTTTGGGTCTCGTCCATCACATCATTCTCCTAATGATGTGATCCCGTTATCAAATGACAACTCATGCCTTATGACCTGGAAACCGCGGTCATCTTTGATCAACGAGCTAGTCCTGTAGAGGCACACTAGGGACACAAAGTCTGTCTATTCATCCACACGTGTATCTGAGTTTCCAATCAATACAGTTATAGCATGGATAATAAACGATTATCATGAACAAGGAAATATAATAATAACTCTTTTATTATTGCCTCTAGGGCATATTTCCAACAGCTGTTGGGGAACGTTGCATGGGAAACAAAAATTTTTCCTACCGTTCACCAAGATCAATCTAGTAGATGCAACTACGAGGAAGGAGTGTGATCTACGTACCCTTGTAGATCGCTAAGCGGAAGCGTTATGAACGCGGATGATGGAGTCGTACTCGTCGCGATTCAGATCGCCGAAGACCTAGCACCGAAGCAACGGTGCCTCCGCGTTCTTCACACGTACGGCTCGGGGACGTCTCCTCCTTCTTGATCCAGCAAGGGGTGGAGGAGAGGTTGATGGAGAACCGGCAGCACGACGGCGTGGTGGTGATGGTGGAGAAGAACTCCAGCAGGGCTTCGCCTAAGCACCGCGGGAGAAGAAGATATGACGGGAGAGGGAGGGCAGCACCGAGGCACGAACTGTGTTGGCTGCCCTCCCTTTGCCCCACTATATATAGGGGGGGTGGAGAGGTTAGGGCGCCCTAGGGTTTCCCCCTAGGGGCCGGCGGCCAGGGCAAGGGGAGGCGCCCAGGCCCTAGGGTTTCCCCCCTAGGTGCCTTGCCCCCCAAGTCCCAAGGGGTGCGGCCAGCCCTAGGGGGTCCCACCCCCTTAGCCGCATGGGGAGAGGGCCCAGGGGGGGCGCACAGCCCCCTGAGGGCTGTGGTGTCCCCCCTTGTGGCCCAATAGGCCCAGAACACCTTCCGGACCCCCCGAAAACCTTCCCGGTACTCCGCCGATTTCCCGATGCTCCCCGGAACACTTCCGGTACTCCGAAACCTTTCATCCTATATATCAATCTTCGTCTCCGGACCATTCCGGAGACCCTCGTCATGTCCGGGATCTCATCCGGGACTCCGAACAACCTTCGGTAACCATGCACTCTTCTCACTAACAACCCTAGCGTCACCGAACGTTAAGTGTGTAGACCCTGCGGGTTCGGAAACCATGTAGACATGACCGAGACACTCCTAGGTCAATAACCAATAGCGGGATCTGGATACCCATATTGGCTCCTACATGTTTCTCGATGATCTCATCGGATGAACCACGATGTCAAGGATTCAGGCAATCCCGTATACAGTTCCCTTTGTCTCGTCGGTATGTTACTTGCCCGAGATTCGATCGTCGGTATCTCTATACCTAGTTCAATCTCGTTACCGGCAAGTCTCTTTACTCGTTACCGTAATACATAATCCCGTGACCAACTACTTAGTCACTTTGAGCTCATTGAGATGACGTATTACCGAGTGGGCCCGGAGATACCTCTCCGTCATACGGAGTGACAAATCCCAGTCTTGATCCATGTCAACTCAACAGACACCCTCGGAGATACCTGTAGAGTACCTTTATAGTCACCCAGTTACGTTGTGACGTTTGGTACACACAAAGCACTCCTACGGTGTCAGTGAGTTACATGATCTCATGGTCATAGGAACTTATACTTGACATGCAGAAAACTATAGCGATAACTGACACGATCAAAAGCTATGTTTAACGTTTGGGTCTCGTCCATCACATCATTCTCCTAATGATGTGATCCCGTTATCAAATGACAACTCATGTCTATGACCTGGAAACCGCGGTCATCTTTGATCAACGAGCTAGTCCTGTAGAGGCTCACTAGGGACACAAAGTCTGTCTATTCATCCACACATGTATTTGAGTTTCCAATCAATACAATTATAGCATGGATAATAAACGATTATCATGAACAAGGAAATATAATAATAACTCTTTTATTATTGCCTCTAGGGCATATTTCCAACAGTCTCCCACTTGCACTAGAGTCAATAATCCAACATTACAAGGTAATGAATCTAACACCCATAGAGTCTTGGTGTTGATCGTGCTTAGCCCGTGGAAGAGGCTTAGTCAACGGATCTGCAACATTCAAATCCGTGTGTACTTTGCAAATATTTATGTCCTCCTCCTTGACCGAATCGCGGATGGAATTGGAGCGTCGCTTTATGTGTCTGGTCCTCTTGTGAAACCTTGGTTCCTTGGCTAGAGCAATGGCACCAGTGTTGTCACAGAACAGAGTCATTGGGTTCAGTGCACTAGGCACAACTCCAAGATCTGTCATGAACTCCTTCATCCAGACACCTTCCTTTGCCGCCTCCGAGGCAGCTATATACTCCGCTTCACATGTAGAATCAGCTACCACGCTCTGCTTGGAACTGCACCAGCTTACCGCTCCCCCGTTGAGAATATATACGTATCCGGTTTGAGACTTAGAGTCATCCGGATCAGTGTCAAAGCTTGCATCGACGTAACCCTTTACGACGAGCTCTTGATCACCTCCATAAACGAGAAACATCTCCTTAGTCCTTTTCAGGTACTTTAGGATATTCTTGACCGCTGTCCAGTGATCCATACCAGGATTACTTTGAAACCTTCCGGCCATACTTATGGCAAGGCTGACATCTGGTCTTGTGCACAGCATTGCACACATGATAGAGCCTATGGCTGAAGCATAGGGGACGACACTCATCTTTTCTCTATCTTCCGCAGTCACTGGGCATTGAGTCTTACTCAACTTTGTACCTTGCAATACCGGCAAGAACCCCTTCTTGGATTGATCCATTTTGAACTTCTTCAAAACTTTATCAAGGTATGTACTTTGTGAAAGTCCTATCAAGCGTCTTGATCTATCTCTATAGATCTTGATGCCCAATATGAAAGCAGCTTCACCGAGATCCTTCATCGAAAAACTCTTGTTCAAATACCCCTTCACGCTATCCAAAAATTCTATATTGTTTCCAATCAGCAATATGTCATCCACATATAATATTAGAAACGCTATAGAGCTCCCACTAACTTTCTTGTAAATACAAGCTTCATTGTAAACTTGTATAAACCCAAACGCTTTGATCACCTCATCAAAGCGAAGATTCCAACTCCGAGATGCTTGCACCAGCCCATAAATGGAACGCTGGAGCTTGCATACTTTGTCAGCATTCTCTGGATCGACAAAACCTTCTGGTTGCATCATATACAACTCTTCCTTAAGAAAACCGTTAAGGAACGCTGTTTTGACATCCATCTGCCAAATTTCATAATCGAAATATGCAGCTATTGCTAACATGATTCGGACGGATTTAAGCATCGCTACGGGTGAGAAAGTCTCATCGTAGTCAATCCCTTGAACTTGTGAAAAACCCTTTGCCACAAGTCGAGCTTTATACACGGTGACATTACCGTCAGCGTCCGTCTTCCTCTTAAAAATCCATTTATTCTGAATGGCCTTCCGCCCTTCAGGTAATACTTCCAAAGTCCATACTTTGTTTTCATACATGGATCCCATCTCGGATTTCATGGCCTCTAACCATTTGTCGGAATCTGGGCCCACCATCGCTTCTCCATAGCTCGTAGGTTCACCGTTTTCTAACAACATGACCTCCAAGACAGGGTTACCATACCACTCAGGTGCAGTGCGTACCCTTGTCGACCTACGAGGTTCGGTAGTAACTTGATCAGAAGCTTCTTGATCATCATCATTGGCTTCCTCTTCAACCTCTGCAGGCTCCACAAAAACATCTTTCTGTGCTGCGCTACTTTCTGGTTGAAGCAGAGGTTCAATAACCTCATCAAGTTCTACCTTCCTCCCACTCAATTCTTTCGAGAGAAACTCTTTCTCGAGAAAGGACCCGTTCTTAGCGACAAACACTTTGCCCTCGGATCTGAGATAGAAGGTGTACCCAACTGTTTCTTTTGGGTATCCTATGAAGACACATTTGTCCGCTTTGGGTTCGAGCTTTTCTGGCTGAAGCCTTTTGACATAAGCATCGCAACCCCAAACCTTGAGAAAAGACAACTTAGGTTTCTTACCAAACCACAGTTCATACGGTGTTGTCTCAACGGACTTAGATGGAGCCCTATTTAAAGTGAATGCAGCTGTCTCTAACGCATATCCCCAAAACGATAGCGGCAAATCGGCAAGAGACATCATAGAACGTACCATATCTAATAGGGTTCGATTACGACGTTCGGACACACCATTACGCTGTGGTGTTCCAGGTGGCGTCAACTGTGAAACAATTCCACATTTTCTTAAGTGATCACCAAACTCATAACTCAGATATTCTCCCCCTCGATCAGATCGTAGGAACTTGATCTTCTTGTTACGATGATTTTCAACTTCACTCTGAAATTGCTTGAACTTTTCAAAAGTTTCAGACTTATGCTTCATCAAGTAACTATACCCATATCTACTTAAGTCGTCAGTGAAGGTGAGAAAATAACGATATCCACCGCGCGCCGTTACACTCATCGGACCGCACACATCAGTATGTATGATTTCCAATAAGTCACTTGCCCGTTCCATTGTCCCTGAAAACGGGGTCCTTGTCATCTTGCCCATGAGGCACGGCTCGCACGTGTCAAGTGATTCAAAATCAAGAGACTCCAAAAGTCCATCAGCATGGAGCTTCCCCATGCGTTTCACGCCGATATGACCCAGACGGCAGTGCCACAAGAAAGTGGTATTATCATTATCAACTCTACATCTTTTGGCATCAATGTTATGAACATGTGTATCATCACTATCGAGATTCAATAAGAATAAACCCCTAACTTCGGGTGCATGACCATAAAAGATATTACTCATATAAATAGAACAACCATTATTCTCTGATTTAAATGAGTAACCGTCTCGCAATAAACAAGATCCAGATATAATGTTCATGCTTAACACAGGCACTAAATAACAATTATTCAGGTTCATAACTAATCCCGATGGTAATCGAAGAGCGAGCGTGCCGACGGCGATCACATCAACCTTGGAACCATTTCCCACGCGCATCGTCACTTCGTCCTTCGCCAGCCTCCGTTTATTCCGCAGTTCCTGTTTAGAGTTGCAAATGTGAGCAACCGAACCGGTATCAAATACCCAGGCACTAAAACGAGAGTTGGTAAGGTACACATCAATAACATGTATATCACATATACCTTTGTTGTTGTTGGCCCCCTTCTTGTCCGCCAGATACTTGGGGCAGTTCCGCTTCCAGTGGCCGTTCCCCTTGCAATAGAAACACTCAGTCTCTGGCTTGGGCCCAGCCTTGGGTTTCTTCACTGGATTAGCAACTGCTTTGCCACCCTTCTTAGAGTTACCCTTCTTGCCCTTGCCATTCTTCTTGAAACTGGTGGTCTTATTGACCATCAACACTTGATACTCCTTCTGGATGTCTGCCTCAGCGACTTTCAGCATCGAAAATAGCTCGGCGATGGTCTTGTTCATCCCTTGCATGTTATACTGCTGCACGAAGCTCTTGTAGCTTGGAGGGAGTGACTGGAGAATTCTGTCAATGATAGCCTCATCCGGGAACACAAGTCCCAGATTAGCTATGCGGGTATAGTACCCAGACATCTTCAGTAAGTGCTCACTGACAGACGAATTCTCCTCCATCTTGCAAGCGAAGAATTTATCGGTGGTCTCATACCTCTCGATCTTAGCATTCTTCTCAAAGATGAACTTCAACTCTGTGTACATCTCATATGCACCATGACGTTCAAAACGTCTTTGAAGTCCTCCTTCCAAGCCGTACAACATGGCACACTGCACTATCGAATAGTCATCCGAACGCGTCTGCCAGACGTTCATAACGTCCGCAGAGGCTCCAGGAGCGGGGGGGTCACCTAGCGGTGCATTTAGGACATAAACCTTTTGGGCAGCTGTGAGGATGATCCTCAGATTGCGGAGCCAGTCCACAAAGTTGCTCCCGTCATCTTTCAGTTTAGCTTTCTCTAGGAACGCATTAAAATTCAGGGGAGCTACTGCGCGAGCCATCTACAACCAAAATTTGCAAAGACATTTTAGACTATTGTTCATGATAAGTGAGTTATTACCTAATCAAATTAATTATAACTCCCACTCAAATTGACATCCCTCCGGTCATTCGAGCGTGACATGATCCAAATTCACCAACCCAAGTCCGATCATCACGTGAGATGAGGTGGTGTCAATGGTGAACATCAACATGTTGATCATATCTACTATATAACTCATGCTCGACCTTTCGGTCCTCCGTGTTCCGAGGCCATGTCTGTACATGCTAGGCTCGTCAAGTCTAACCCGAGTGTTCTGCACGTGCAAAACTGGCTTGCACCCGTTGTATGCGAACGTAGAGTCTATCACACCCGATCATCACGTGGTGCTTCGAAACGACGAACCTTCGCAACGGCGCACACTCGGGGGGAACACAATTTTATCTTGAAATTTTAGTGAAGGATCATCTTATAATGCTACCGTCGTCCTAAGCAAAATAAGATGCATAAAAGGATTAACATCACATGCAAATCATAAGTGACATGATATGGCCATCAACTCGTGCTTTTGATCTCCATCTCCAAAGCACCGGCATGATCTCCATCGTCACCGGCGCCACACCATGATCTCCATCATCGTGTCGCCATCGGGGTTGTCGGCGCCCACCATGCTCTTACTACTATTGCTACCGTTTAGCGATAAAGTAAAGCATTACAAAGCGCTTAATGATTGACACACAGGTCATACAAAAATTAAAGACAACCCTATGGCTCCTGCCGGTTGCCGTATGTATCGACATGCAAGTCGATATTAACTATTACAACATGATCATCTCATACATCAAATATAATTCATCATGTCATTGGCCATATCATATCACATGCATACCCTGCAAAAACAAGTTAGACGTCCTCTAATTTGTTGTTGCATGTTTTACGTGGCTGCTATGGGTATCTAGCAAGAACGCTTCTTACCTACGCAAAACCACAACGGTGATATTCAAGTTGCTATTTAACCTTCTACAAGGACCGCCTTGTTCTATTCCGATTCAACTAAGATAGGAGAGACAGACACCCGCCAGCCATCTTATGCAACAAAAGTCACATGTCTGTCGATGGAACCGGTCTCATGTACGTGGACATGTAAAGTTGGTCCGGGCCGCTTCATCCCATAATACCGCTGAATCAAGAAAGACTAAGGAGGGCAGCAATTTAAACATCAACGCCACAAACCCTTTTGTGTTCTACTCGAGAAAGCATCTACGCAAGATCCTAGCTCTGATACCACTGTTGGGGAACGTTGCATGGAAAACAAAAATTTTTTTCTACGTTCACCAAGATCAATCTAGTAGATGCAACTACGAGGGGAGAGTAGGATCCACATACCCTTGTCGATCGCTAAGCGGAAGCGTTAAGAACGCGGTTGATGGAGTCGTACTCGCCGCGATTCAGATCGCTGAAGATCCAAGCACCGAAGCAACGGTGCCTCCGCGTTCTTCACACGTACGGCTCGGGGACGTCTCCTCCTTCTTGATCCAGCAAGGGGTGGAGGAGAGGTTGATGGAGAACCGGCAGCACGACGGCGTGGTGGTGATGGTGGAGAAGAACTCCAGCAGGGCTTCGCCTAAGCACCGCGGGGAAAGAAGATGTTACGGGAGAGGGAGGGCAGCACCGAGGCACGAACTTGTGTTGGCTGCCCTCCCTCTACCTCTCTATATATAGGGGGAAGGAGGAGAGGGGGGCGCCCTAGGGTTTCCCCTAGGGGGCCGGCGGCCAGGGCAAGGGGGGGGGCGGCGGCCAAGGCTGGCCCTAGGGTTTCCCCCCTAGGTGCCTTGCCCCCCAAGGCTAAGGGGGTGCGGCCACCCTAGAGGGGTCCACCTCCCTTGGCGCACAAGGAGAGGGCCCAGGGGGGGGGGGGGCGCACAGCCCCCTGAGGGCTGTGGTGTCCCCCCTTGTGGCCCATTAGGCCCAGAAACACTTCCGGGACCCCCGAAACCCTTTCCGGTACTCCGCCGATTTCCCGATGCTCCCCGGAACGCTTCCGGACTCCGAAAACTTTCAACCTATATATCAATCTTCGTCTCCGGACCATTCCGGAGACCCTCGTCATGTCCGGGATCTCATCCGGGACTCCGAACAACCTTCGGTAACCATGCACTATTCTCACTAACAACCCTAGCGTCACCGAACGTTAAGTGTGTAGACCCTGCGGGTTCGGAAACCATGTAGACATGACCGAGACACTCCCAGGTCAATAACCAATAGCGGGATCTGGATACCCATATTGGTTCCCACATGTTTCTCGATGATCTCATCGGATGAACCACGATGTCAAGGATTCAGGCAATCCCGTATACAGTTCCCTTTGTCTCGTCGGTATGTTACTTGCCCGAGATTCGATCGTCGGTATCTCTATACCTAGTTCAATCTCGTTACCGGCAAGTCTCTTTACTCGTTACCGTAATACATAATCCCGTGACCAACTACTTAGTCACTTTGAGCTCATTTAGATGACGTATTACCGAGTGGGCCCGGAGATACCTCTCCGTCACACGGAGTGACAAATCCCAGTCTCGATCCATGTCAACTCAACAGACACCCTCGGAGATACCTGTAGAGTACCTTTATAGTCACCCAGTTACGTTGTGACGTTTGGTACACACAAAGCACTCCTACGGTGTCAGTGAGTTACATGATCTCATGGTCATAGGAACTTATACTTGACATGCAGAAAACTATAGCGATAACTGACACGATCAAAAGCTATGTTTAACGTTTGGGTCTCGTCCATCACATCATTCTCCTAATGATGTGATCCCGTTATCAAATGACAACTCATGTCTATGACCTGGAAACCGCGGTCATCTTTGATCAACGAGCTAGTCCTGTAGAGGCTCACTAGGGACACAAAGTCTGTCTATTCATCCACACATGTATTTGAGTTTCCAATCAATACAATTATAGCATGGATAATAAACGATTATCATGAACAAGGAAATATAATAATAACTCTTTTATTATTCCTCTAGGGCATATTTCCAACACCTTCTTATCCACCAAATACTTCGAGCAGTTCCACTTCCAGTGACCAGTCCCTTTGCAGTAGAAGCACTCAGTTTCAGGCTTGGCTCCAGACTTGGGTTTCTTCCCGGGAGTAGCACCTGGCTTGCTATTCTTCTTGAAGTTCCCCTTCTTTCCCTTGCCCTTTTTCTTGAAACTAGTGGTCTTGTTTGCCATCAACACTTGATGCTCCTTTTTGATTTCTACCTCCGCAGCTTTGAGCATAGAGAAGAGCTCGGGAATTGTCTTATGCATCCCTTGCATATTATAGTTCATCACGAAGCCTTTATAGCTTGGTGGCAGTGATTGAAGAACTCTGTCAATAACACTATCATCATCAACTTTGACTCCAAGTTGAGTCATGTGGTTGTGGTACCCAGACATTCTGAGTATGTGTTCACTGACAGAACTGTTCTCCTCCATCTTGCAGCTATAGAACTTCTTGGAGACTTCATATCTCTGAACTCGGGCATTTCCTTGAAATATTAACTTCAACTCTTGGAACATCTCATATGCTCCATGACGTTCAAAGCGTCTTTGAAGTTCTGATTCTAAGCCGTAAAGCATGGCACACTGAACTATCGAGTAGTCATCAGATCAAGCTTGCCAGACGTTCGTAACGTCATGAGTTGCTCCTGCAGCAGGCCTGTCACCTAGCAGTGCTTCAAGGACATAATTATTCTATGCAGCAATGAGGATAATCCTCAAGTTACGGACCAAGTTTGTGTAGTTGCTACCATCATCTTTCAATTTAGCTTTATCTAGGAACGCATTAAAATTCAAGGGAACGGTAGCATGGGCCATTGATCTACAACAACATAGATATGCATAAACTATCAGGACTAAGTTCATGATAAATTAAAGTTCAATTAATAATATTACTAAATAACTCCCACTTAGATATGCATACCTCAGGTCATCTAAATGATCATGTGATCCAAATCAACTAAACCATGTCCGATCATCACGTGAGATGGAGTAGTTTTCAATGGTGAACATCTTATGTTGATCATATCTACTATATGATTCACGCTCGACCTTTCGGTCTCCAGTGTTCCGAGGCCATGTCTGTACATGCTAGGCTCGTCAAGTTTAACCTGAGGATTCTGCATGTGCAAAATTGTCTTACACCCGTTGTATGTGAACGTAGAGCTTATCACACCCGATCATCACGTGGTGTCTCAGCACGACGAACTGTCGCAATGGTGCATACTCCGGGAGAACACTTGTACCTTGAAATTTTGCAAGGAATCACCTTATAATGCTACGGTCGTATTCTAAGCAAAATAAGATGCATAATAAGATAAACATTATATGCTATCAAAATATGTGACATGATATGGCCATCATCATCTTGTGCTTTTGATCTCCAACTCGAAAGCATCGTCATGATCTCCATCATCACTGGCTTGACACCATGATCTTCATCGTAGCGTCGTGGTTGTCTCGCCAACTATGGCTTCTACTGCTATCGCTAACTCATAGTGATAAAGTAAAGCAATTACATGACGTTCACAATTCATACAATAAAGAGACAACCATAAGGCTCCTGCCGGTTGTCTATAATTTATAGAACATGATCATCTCATACAATAATGTAGAACTCATCACATCTTGACCATATCACATCACAACATGCCCTGCAAAACAAGTTAGACGTTCTCTACTTTGTTGTTGCAAGTTTTACGTAGCTGCTACGGTCTTCTAGTAAGAACTGTTCTTACCTACGCATCAAAACCACAACGATTTTTCATCAAGTGTTGTGTTTTAACCTTCAACAAGGACCGACCGTAGTCACACTCAATTCAACTAAAGTTGGACAAACTGACACCCACCAGCCACCTGTGTCCAAAGCACGTCGGTAGAACCAGTCTCATGAACGCGGTCATGTAATGTCGGTCCGGGCCGCTTCATCCAACAATACCGAATCAAAGTATGACGTTGGTGGTAAGCAGTATCACTATTATTGCCCACAACTCTTTGTGTTCTACTCGTGCATATCGTCTCCGCATAGACCTGGCTCATGATGCCACCGTTGGGGAACGCAGTATCTCAAAAAAATCCTACGAGCATGCAAGATCTAACTAGGATAAGCATAGCAACGAGCGGGGAGAGTGTGTCCACGTACCCTCGTAAACCAAAAGTGGAAGCATTTAGTAACGCAGTTGATGTAGTCGAACATCTGCACGATCCAACCGATCCAAGTACGGAACGTATGGCACCTCCGTGTTCAGCACACGTTCAACACGATGACGTCCCTTGAGCTCTTGATCCAGTTGAGGACGAGGAGAGTTTCGTCAGCACGACGGCGTGGTGACGGTGATGATGAAGTTACCAGTGCAGGGCTTTGCCTAAGCACTGCAATGGTATGATCGAGGTGTGTAACTGTGGAGGGGGGCACCGCACACGGCTACAACATTGGCTTGTGTGTTCTAGGGTTCCCCCTCCCCACGTATGTACAGGAGGGAGGAGGGGAGGGCCGGTCGGCCCCTAGGGCGTGCCCAAGTGGGGATTCCTACTAGGACTCCTAGTCCTAGTAGGTTTCCACCAAAAGGAAGAGAGGGGGAAGGAAGGAGAGGGAGAAGAGAAGGAAAGAGGGGGTGCCGCCCTGTAACGCCCCGGACACACCCGCCGGTGGTCGGTACTCCTAGCGGGATCCAGACTGGCCTCACATATCAATACTAGTCTTTTTGCGCACTTTGTCCTCACTCGCGCGCACCCGGGAGCAACTTCCCGGTTGATCACCCATCCTGAAACTACTCCAAGCTGAGCACGCTTAACTTTGGAGTTATATCCGAATGGGCTCTTGGAAAAGAAGGAATTCCTTATTGAAATGAGTAGTCTATAATCCCTGATAAGCCAGGCTATGACATACACCCTCACTCAGAGGAACCGACGTCCTCGTCGGGCCACAGGAACGTTCCCTCTTGGCACAACCGTCTGTGCATGCAGTCCGATACATGTGCCATGCCGTGTGCCACGACGGGTCACAAACGTATGAACAACATGACGAGCACCTGTCCGCAAATTTCCGTGTAACCGCGAGGGTCGGCTCTAATACCAACTTGTAACGCACCGGACACACCCGCCGGTGGTCGTTACTCCTGGCGGGATCCATACTGGCCTCACATATTAATACTAGTCTTTTCTGCGCACTTTGTCCTCACTCGTGCGCACCCGGGAGCAACTTCCCGGTCGGTCACCCATCCTGAAACTACTCCACGCTGAGCACGCTTAACTTTGGAGTTCTATCCGAATGGGCTCCCGAAAAAGAAGAAATTCCTTATTGATATGAGTAGTCTATAATCCCTAATAAGCCACGCTATGACACGCCCCTCCCCTAGTCCAATTCGGACTAGGCCCATGGAGGGCGTGCGGCCAGCCCTTGTGGCCTCCCCTCTCTCTCCCCTAAAGCCCACTAAGGCCCATTAGTTGCCCCGTGGTTCCGATAACCCCCCCGCACTCCGATAGTCATCCGGTAACCCCCGGAACTCATCTGGTGTCCGAATAACATCGTCCAATATATCATTATTTATGTCTCGACCATTTCGAGAATCCTCGTCATGTCCATGATCTCATACGGGACTCCGGACAATCTTTGGTCATCAAAAACACACAACTCATAATACGAATTGTCATCGAATGTTCAACGTGCGGACCCTACGGGTTTGAGAAATATGTAAACATGACCGAGACACATCTCCGGACAATAACCAATAGCGGAACCTAGATGCTCATATTGGTTCATACATATTCTACGATGATCTTTAGCGGCAAACCACATAACAACATACATTGTTCCCTTTGTCATCGGTATGTTAGTTGCCCGAGATTCGATCGTTGGTATCAGCATACCTAGTTCAATCTCATTACCGGCAAGTCTCTTTACTCGTTCCATAATACATCATCTCATGACTAACTCATTATTCATTTTCTTGCAAGGCTTATTATGATGTGTATTACCGAGAGGGCCCAGAGATACCTCTCCGACACTCGGAGTGACAAATCCTATTCTTGATCTATGCCAACACCACAAACACCTTCGGAGACACTTGTAGAGCAGATTTATAATCACCCAGTTATGTTGTGACGTGTGATAGCACACAAGGTGTTCCTCCGGTATTAGGGAGTTGCATAATCTCATAGTCAGAGCAACATGTGTAAGTCATGAAGAAAGCAATAACAATAAAACTAAACGATCATTATGCTAAGCTAACGGATGAGTCTTGTCCATCACATCATTCTCCTAACGATGTGACCCCGTTCATCAAATGACAACACATGTCTATGGTTAGGAAACTCAAACATCTTTGATTAACGAGCTAGTGTAGTAGAGGCATACTAGGGACACTCTGTTTTGTCTATGCATTCAAACATGTAACAAGTTTCCGGTTAATACAATTCTAGCATGAATAAAAGAAATTTATCATGATATATAAGGAAATATAAATAACAACTTTATTATTGCCAGTAGGGCACATTTCCTTCAATACCGGTGAGGCGACAATCAAATCTCGGGCAAGTAACATACCGATGACAAAGGGAACAACATATGTTGTTATGCGGTTTGACCGATAAAGATCTTCGTAGAATATGTGGGAGCTAATATGAGCATCCAGGTTCCGCTATTGGTTATTGACCGGAGATGTGTCTCGGTCATGTCTACATAGTTCTCAAACCCGTAGGGTCTGCAAGCTTAACGTTTGATGATGATTTGTATTATGAGTTATGTGATTTGATGACCGAAGTTTGTTTGTAGTCCCGGATGAGATCACGGACATGACGAGGAGTCTCGAAATGGTTGAGAGGTAAAGATTCATATATTGGAAGTCTATATTCGGACATCGGAAAGGTTCCGAGTGATTCAATGATTTTTCAGAGTACCGGGGAGTTACGGGAATTCACGGGGAGAAGTAATGGGCCTTATAGGGCCATACGGGAAGAGGAGGAGGCAGGCCAAGGGGAGGTGGCTCACCCCCCCATGGGTTCGAATTGGACTAGGGGAAGGGGGCGTTGCCCCCCTTGCCCTTTCCTACTCCCTCTCTCTTTCCCTCTTTCCTTCTCTCTTACTCCGAATAGGAAAGGGTTTCCTACTAAGAGTTGGAAGTCCTAGTAGGACTCCCTACTCATGGCGCGCCCTAGGAAGCCGGCCTCTCTCCCTCCCTCCTTTATATACGTGGGCAGGGGGCACTCCAAAGACAGACAAGTCAATCTCTTAGCCGTGTGTGGTGCCCCCCTCCATAGTTACACACCTCGGTCATATCGTCGTAGTGCTTAGGCGAAGCCCTGCGCCGATAACTTCATCATCACTGTCGCCACGCCGTCGTGCTGACATAACTCTTCCTCGTCCTCAACTGGATCAAGAGCTCGAGGGACGTCATCATGCTGAACATGTGTTGAACACGGAGGTGCCATACGTTCGGTACTTGGATCGGTTGGATCGTGAAGACGTTTGACTACATGAACCGTATTACTAAACGCTTCCGCTTTAGGTCTACGAGTGTACATGGACACACTCTCCGTGCTCGTTGCTATGCTTCTCCTAGATAGATCTTGCGTGATCGTATGATTTTTTTGAAATACTACGTTCCCCAACAGTGGCACCATGAGCCAGGTTTATGCGTGGATGATATGCATGAGTAGAACACAAAGAGTTGTGGGCGATAATAGTCATACTTCTTACCACCAACGTCATACTTTGATTCAGCGCTATTGTTGGATGAAGCGGCCCGGACCGACATTACATGATCGTGTTCATGAGACTGGTTCTACCGACGTGCTTTGCACACAGGTGGCTGGCGGGTGTCTGTTTCTCCAACTTTAGGTTAACTGAGTGTGACTATGGCCGGTCCTTGTTAAAGGTTAAAACAGCACACTTGACGAGAAATCGTTGTGGTTTTAATACATAGGCAAGAACGGTTCTTACTAGAAGCCCGTAGGAGCCACGTAAAACTTGCAACAACAAAGTAGAGGACGTCTAACTTGTTTTTGCAGGGCATGTTGTCATGCGATATGGTCAAGACGTGATGAGTTATACATTATTGCATGAGATGATCATATTTTTGTAAATTATTGGCAACCTGCAGGAGCCTTATGGTTGTCTATTTATTGTATGAATTGCGAACGCCATGTAATTTCTTTACTCTATCACCATGAGTTACCGATAATAGTAGAAGCAATAGTTGGCGAGACGACCACGACGCTATGATGTAGATCATGGTGTCAAGCCAGTGACGATGGAGATCAAAAGCACAAGATGATGATGGCCATATCATGTCACATATTTTGATTGCATGTGATGTTTATCTTATTATGCCTCTTATTTTTCTTAGTACGGCGGTAGCATTATAAGGTGATCCCTTGAAAAATTTCAAGGTACAAGTGTTCTCCCTGAGTATGCACCATTGCGACAGCTCATTGTGCCGAGACACCACGTGACGATCAGGTGTGATAAGCTCTACGTTCACATACAACGAGTGTAAGACAGTTTTGCACATGCAGAATACTCGGGTTAAACTTTACAAGCCTAGCATGTACATACATGGCCTCGGAACACTGGAGACCGAAAGGTCGAGCATGAATCATATGGAAGATATGATCAACATAAGATGTTCACCATTGAAAACTACTCCATCTCACGTGATGATCGACATGGTTTAATTGATTTGGATCATGTGATCATTTAGATGACTTGAGGGATGTCTATCTAAGTGGGAGTTCTTTAGTAATATGATTAATTGAACTTTAATTTATCATGAACTTAGTCCTGATAGTATTTGCAAATTATGTTGTAGATCAATAGCTCGCGTTGTAGCTCCCCTATGTTTTTATATGTTCCTAGAGAAAACTAAGTTGAAAGATGTTAGTAGCAATGATGCGGACTAGGTCCGTGATCTAAGGATTATCCTCATTGCTGCACAGAAGTATTATGTCCTTGATGCACCGCTAGGTGACAGACCTATTGCAGGAGTGAAAGTGCAACTATCCCTGGGTGGTTTTGGTAATTCCTAACAACATATAGCTCATTGAACTAATTCTCTTTCAAGATGATTATTTCAGAAAGTTCAATGATTGGCATGGCATGGATTAGGAATGTGGACCCCTCAAAATGCTAAGGACAAATATTGGCTCAAGCTCAAGACTCTACATTTTCTATTTTAGTGATCCAAGATCACACTGAGTCCATAGGAAAGCAATACTATTAAAAGAGGATGAGGTGTTGCTTAATGGATTTGTTGCTCAAAGTGCTTAGTGATATGCTCCAAAAACCCTCATCCACTTTCTCACATCCACATATGTCCCAATCCCAAAAGTCAAACTCGGCCCCACTGGAAAGTTCTATCCGGTGCCACCGAGTTGTTGGGGAACGTAGTATTTCAAAATTTTCCTACGATCACGCAAGATCTATCTACTAGATGCATAGCAACGAGAGGGGAGAGTGTGTCTACGTACCCTCGTAGACCAAAAGCGGAAGCGTCTAGTGACGCGGTTGATGTAGTCGAACTTCTTCGCCATCCAACCGACCAAGCACCGAACGTACGGCACCTCCGCGTTCAGCACATGTTCAGCTTGATGACGTCCCACGAGCTCTTGATCCAGCAGAACTTCACGGGAGAGTTTCGTCAGCACGACGGCGTGGTGACGGATATGATGAAGTTACCAGCGCAGGGCTTCGCCTAAGCACTGCAATGTTATGACCGAGGTGTGTTTCTGTGGAGGGGGGCATCGCACACGGCTGGAGAGATCAACTTGTGTGTCTAGAGGTGCCCCCTGCCCCCGTATATAAAGGAGCAAGGGGGGAGGCCGGCCGGCCCCTATGGCGCGCCTAGGGAGGCAATCCTACTCGGAATAGGATTCCAATCCTATTCCTAGTAGGAATCCACCAAGAGGGAGAGAGGGGGAAGGAAGGAGATGGAGATGGAGAAGGAAAGGGGCATCGCCCCCTCCTTTCCTTGTCCAATTCGGACCAAGGGGGAGGGGTGCGCGGCCCAGCCCTGGCCGGCCCTCTCTCTTTCCACTAAAGCCCATTAGGGCCCATAGCTTCCCCAGGGGGTTCCGGTAACCCCTCCGGCACTCCGGTTTATTCCGAAATTTTCCGGAACACTTCCGGTGTCCAAATATAGTCGTCCAATATATCAATATTTACGTCTCGGACATTCCGAGACTCCTCGTCATGTCCGTGATCTCATCCGGGACTCCAAACTACCTTCGGTACATCAAAACTCATAAACTCATAATACCGATCGTCATCAAACGTTAAGCGTGCGGACCCTACGGGTTCGAGAACTATGTAGACATGACCGAGACTCATATCCGGTCAATAACCAATAGCGGAACCTGGATGCTCATATTGGCTCCTACATATTCTACGAAGATCTTTATCGGTCAAACCGTATAACAACATACGTTGTTCCTTTTGTCATCGGTATGTTACTTGCCTGAGATTTGATCGTCGGTATCTCAATACCTAGTTCAATCTCGTTACCGGCAAGTATCTTTACATGTTTTGTTATACATCATCTCGTGACTAACTCATTAGTCATTTGCTTGCAAGGCTTATTATGATGTGTATTACCGAGAGGGCCCAGAGATACCTCTCCGACACTCGGAGTGAAAAATCCTATTCTTGATCTATGCCAACGCCACGAACACCTTCGAAGACACCTGTAGAGCATCTTTATAATCAACCAGTTACGTTGTGACATTTGATAGCACGCAAGGTGTTCCTCCGGTATACGGGAGTTGCATAATCTCATAGTCATAGGAACATGTATAAGTCATGAAGAAAGCAATAGCAGTAAAACTAAACGATCATAGTGCTAAGCTAACAAATGGGTCTTGTCCATCACATCATTCCCCTAATGATGCGATCCCATTGATCAAATGACAACTCATGTCTATGGCTAGGAAACATAACCATCTTTGATCAATGAGCTAGTCAAGTAGAGGCATACTAGGGACATACTGTTTTGTCTATGTATTCACACATGTACTAAGTTTCTGGTTAATACAATTCTAGCATGAATAAAAGACATTTATCATGATATAAGGAAATAAAAATAACATATTTATTATTGCCTCTAGGGCATATTTCCTTCACGAGTTCACTTGACATAGCCACTGCCACAAAACCCTAGTCGCTTCGGTCTCACCGAAAGGGATCTCGGTCTCACCAAGATGGGATTGCAAACTCTCTGTTTCCCTTCGTAACATTTCGGTCTCACCGAGATGAGCGATCGGTCCCACCGAGTTTGCAATGCAAACTCTCCGTTTCCCCTTCGTAATGTTTCGGTCCAACCGAGACGAGCGAATCGGTCCCACCGAGTTTGCCTGACCAACCCTCTATGTGCTCATTACCAAAATCGGTCCCACCGAGTTTGTGTAATTGGTTTCACCGATATTACGTTATTCCCTAACCCTAATGAAATCGGTCCTACCGAGTTGATCATATCGGTCCCACCAAAATGCCTAACGGTCACATTATGAACTAAATCGATCTGACCGAGTTCTTTGAATCGGTCCCACCGAGTTTGGTAAATTGTGTGTAGCGATTAGATTTTGTGTGGAGGCTATATATATACCCCTCCACGCACTCTTCATTCATGGAGAGAGCCATCAGAACATACCTACACTTCCAACATACATTTTCTGAGAGAGAACCACCTACTGAATTGTTGAGATCAAGATATTCCATTCCTACCACATAAATCTTGTTCTCTAGCCTTCCCCAAGTTGCTTTCTACTTAAATCATTCTTCCACCATATCCAAATGTGTGAGGAGCTGTTTGAGTGTTGGGGAGACTATCATTTGAAGCATTTGAGCAAGGAGTTCATCATCAACACACCGTCTATTACCTTTTGGAGAGTGGTGTCTCCTAGATTGGTTAGGTGTCACTTGGGAGCCTCCGACGAGATTGTGGAGTTGAACCAATGAGTTTGTACGGGCAAGGAGATCGCCTACACTTCATGAAGATCTACCCTAGTGAGGCAAGTCCTTCGTGGGCGATGGCCATGGTGGGATAGACAAGGTTGCTTCTTCATGGACCCTTCATGGGTGGAGCCCTCCGTGGACTCGCGTAGCCATTACCCTTCGTGGGTTGAAGTCTCCATCAACGTGGATGTACGATAGCACCACCTATCAGAACCACGACAAAAACATCTGTGTGTACACTTGTGTTTGCTCCTCCAAACTCCTCCCTTTACCTTCATATGCAATTGTTTTACATTCCGCTGCTATACTCTTAGAATTGCATGTGTAGGTTGATTGCTTGACTTGTGCTAAGTTGCTAAAATCTGCCAAGAATTAAAATTGGGAAAATGCTAGATTTTTATTTGGTCAAGTAGTCTAATCACCCCCCTCTAGACATACTTTCGATCCTGCAAGTGGTATAAGAGCTTTGGTCTCCAT
Organism: Secale cereale; assembly: GCA_902687465.1. Taxonomy (NCBI): domain Eukaryota; kingdom Viridiplantae; phylum Streptophyta; class Magnoliopsida; order Poales; family Poaceae; genus Secale; species Secale cereale. The sequence goes on from LR738712.1 coordinate 552,929,450, forward strand.
TTGCTATGATTTCCATAGCTTTGGTGATCATAGCCTTGGTTTCACAACCTAGGAAAGTATGGCGTCTAGCGAGGGAAACTGCCACCGTAGAGGTCCTTACTTTGATGGTACTAATTTTGCTAGTTGGAATCATAAGATGAAAATGCATATTCTTGGACATAACCCCACCGTTTGGGCTATTGTGTGTATTGGTTTGCATGGTGAATTCTTCGATGGGAAGGAACTGAATCGTGCAGCATCCGTGGAAGAATTGAAGATGTTGCAATACAATGCTCAAGCTTGCGATATCCTCTTCAATGGATTGTGCCCCGAAGAATTCAACAAACTCAGCCATCTTGAGAATGCAAAGGAAATTTGGGATACTTTGATTAATATGCATGAAGGTACTAATTCCATCAAGGAATCCAAGTTGGATGTGCTTCAAAGTCAACTTGACAAGTTCAAAATGAAGGATGGTGAAGGTGTCGCTGAAATGTACTCTAGGATTCCTCTCATCACAAATGAGATTGCCAGCTTAGGAAGTGAAGAGATGACCGACAGATTCCTCATCAAGAAGATCCTAAGAGCCTTGGATGGTAAATATGATACCGTGTGCACATTGATCCAAATGATGCCCAATTACAAAGATCTCAAGCCTACAGAAGTCATTGGAAGAATTGTTGCTCATGAGATGTCACTCAAAGATAAAGAAGAGCTTCACAACAAGTCCAGTGGTGCTTACAAAGCCTCATGTGACGCTCCTACATCATCAAGTGAGAAACAAGTCTTAAATGAAGAATTGAGCTTAATGGGGAAGAACTTCAACAAGTTCTACGAGAATAGAAGCAAAGAGAGAAGTTCCAAGTCAAGGTCCTACAATGACAAGAGATCTTCAAGTCGTGCTCGGAATTGCTACAATTGTGGAAGACCCGGACACTACTCCAATGAGTGTACGGTTCCTCACAAGATAAGAGAATACTCACCTAAAAGGAGAAGTAGAAGATAAGAATCACCACCAAGAGAGAGAAGGAGTAGAGATGATCGTTATGAACGAAGACCCTCTCGTAGAAGCAAGGATTCAGAAAGGAAGGACAAATCATCAAGGTCATGTTGGTGAATGGGTATCCGGTTCCGACTCTGATGACCACTCCAAGAGAAGCTACTACTCCGACTCCGAAGATACTCAAGATGAAGGTGTTGCCGGAATTGCTCTTGGGTCATCCAACTCCTACGACATATTTGACTCACCAAATGAAGGAATTGGAAGATGCTTCATGGCTAAAGGACCTAAGGTATCACACCCCGAGTATCTTGATTTCAATAGTGATGAAGATGACTTTCTAGGTGATGATGATTTACTTGTTCGTAGCAATAGTGATGAAACCTATGATGAAAACTATGATGAAATTTCTATTAATCATGCTAATCGAGATAAAACGAATGACAATGATAAGGAGAAGATTGAGCGTCTAACTAAAGAATTAAACACTCTTAAGTTAGCTCATGAAACTACCTTGGAAGATCATCGAGAACTTTTAAAGACTCATGAGAAGTTACGCTTTGAAAAGCTCAACCTTGAGCAAGAGCATGAGTTCTTAAAAGCAATCAATGGTGATATTTGCAAGAAAAGTTCTTATTACATTGCCAAGCGTTTACTCTTGTCTACTCACATGCCACAAGTAAAATCTAGCAACAAGAACAAGAAAGATTCTTCATCTAGTAGTAACAATAATCATGCTAAATCTAATATTGTTGCTTCTAGTAGTTCTCTTGATTCCACTAACGACTCTCTTAGACAAGTTACACTTGAGCAAGAAAATAGCTTATTGAAGGGAATTATAGAGAAAGGTGTTTACAAGAGCCTTGCCGGGAGTAAGCAATTTTAGGAAATTGTATGCAAGCAAGGAAGACACCGGAAGAATCAAGGTGTTGGTTATGAACGAAAGTTCAATGCTAATGGAGTTCAGTGGTAAGAAGATCAATACCCCAAGACCAAGTTTGTCCCTCAAGAAGAGAAGTATGATCCTACTTCTTTCCAAGGGACACAAGCACAAGATGATCTTCCACCACAAGACCACAAGCTAAAGGGCAAGGATAAGCTTCAAGAGGAGATTGATGCATTTGAAGAAGCTCCTAAGGCCTTGGTCAAGTGGGTTCCCAAGACTACTTCAAGTTCTACTTCATGAACTACGACTACAACTCCAAGGATTCCCATCAAGATGGTGTGGATCCGGAAGACAAAGAACTAGAGAGTTCTTGAGGGTGACTTCGCCAACATACTTCACTCATATCATCTTGGCAAGGACAAGTGCAAACAACTTTCATAACTTGCACTAGTTCAAGGAGTCACAAACCCTCTTGTTGGTAAGACACTCTTCTTGGTAAGACAAGGGACAAGGTAAGCTAATGCTTTCAGGGACATCATCATGTGTGCAATTCACTCTATGTCTATGGATATCCTTGTTGTTCCTTATAGGACTAACCCGTGTAGGTATTGAAAGTGCAACTCACTTCAATGGATTGCTCCAAATGATCTACATCAACATTGAGCATCTACATCTTCAACACCTACATGAAGTCATCATCGACAAAACCCAAGGTTAGTTCATCCCTCTTAGGGGGATATCACATCTAGGGGGAGCTTTACTCTAATCAATTGAGCTAAAACAACTCTAATGATGTGAACACAACAATGCTTTATGTAAAAGTGGTAACCCCACTTGTGCTTAAACGATGAGTACAACCTATGATCAAATGTTCTCATTTGAATCCTAAGTCAATACACTCATATATAGATGACCTAGTCATCGCCAATTTCTTGATAGATGCTAGAATGGTTGTGCATGCTTTGACACATGTTTCATTTGCTATTTTATTGTGTGAGCATGTTGAATGCATATTTTTCTCATTCGAGGACATCCATTTGTTGCTTTGATTGTTTGGCTCTTTTTCTTTTGCCAAATGGATGGACAAGAATGCCTAAGAACCTTCTCTAGCTATTTATGTTTTTCTCGTCTCAAACTCTATTCATGCTAAATCACAAAGTTTGATCAAGTCAGATTCGAACCACTCTGTGTGAGGAGCACTCGGAGTCCCCGATTAGTCATAGACTTAAACTTCCAAAACATCTTTGTGCATCTCGGTATGGCCGAGTTATTCACTTCGGTCAGACCGAGTTCACTAAGTTGATCTAGGTTTTCAATCTCGGTGCAACCGATTTGAACTTTTCGATCACACCGAGTTGCAGTAACTGCTAGCAGTTTTGCATCTCGGTGCCACCGAGTTGTTCCACTTGGTAAGACCGACAGGGTCAGGTTATATATACCGACGGGTTGAATTTTGGAAAACTTTCCGAAACCTTTCGCCCGTGTGTAACTTGCTCTGCCTCGTCGGGCCTCTAGATCATCTCCTCGTCGACAGCGACCTTCCGCCGCTGGTCTCCGCCACCGTCAACGACAATCTGCCCCACCGTTGCCACCGTAGCAAGTTCACCGCCGAGTTAGGGGTCAGCTCTCATTTTGCAGTGCCAAGATGTCTGATCAGAATGACAGCTAGAACTTGTCTGAGGAGCAAGTCAACTTGAGTGAGGGCACTAGTCCCTCTAGCAGCTCTGATGAGGGTAGCAGGAGCACACCTAGCAACTTGCCCAAGGTAGCTACCAAGACCAGAAAGAAGAAAACCTCAGATACTGAGGATGAGGATTTTGTTGCTGATGAGGCCACCTCAAAGAAGAAGGTGCTCAGGAAGGAGTATGGCACAACTGCTGCAACAAAGCCAGGTCTGAAAAAGAAGGCACCTGCCAAGAGGATTCCAATGTCCAAGGCCAGAGCCACTACTCAAGAGACTATGGTGTTCACACTTGAAAATAGAGTTGATGAGCCTGGAGGAACTAAGAAGAGAGCAAGAAAGACAACAGCCAGAGTGATTGGCAAGCCATCCATGAGGGATGCTGCTGATGATGATGAAGCCGAGGAAGAAGAGGTTGCTGCACCAGCACCCAAAGCTCAAAAGCTCATGGGGGATGCAATCAAGTCTGGGGCTCCTCCTTCAAAGCCCAAGCACTACAAGAAATATGTCAACTTGTGACCTTGACTATTGGTCACTGAATGGTCATTCTAGTCAAGTTTCATATAAAGTTTGTTTAATTCGGAGCTACGGCCTAGAAGATATGAGCAAAACAAGACAAGCAAGGCATATATGCAAGATGCATCCAAACAACAAGCAAACACATTCCAAGCATGTAAATAACATGATATTATGCTTCTACATGCAAAAACACACAAGTTCCATATAGGGCACCCAAAACGGAGCAAGGGTTCAACACATACACACGAAACAAGATATAACAACAAGTTGTCCAAATCAGCAACATAGCAACTTTGGAGCAAGGTAAATATATTCTACAGCACCCAAACATCATAACAAGAGGCATGGATGTGAAATAGACATGATACTTAACAAGCATGAACTTATAACACCCCCAAAAACTAGCTGGAACACAAATAACCAAGCATGGCAAGTTGCAATAAATTTATCCAGACTTAGCCAAAATCTGGGAAGGCAAAAACATCATCACGATGCTGCCTTTGGAGGCACAAAACAACAAGCATATCAACTCCACTAAGTATATAAATATAATTGACATGTAATATACATCACATACATCAAACAACTCCATTGGAGCAACTCCATAGGAGGCATGGATCAATAACAACAAGCTCCACCAAATTGAACATGCTGATAAAAGTCTGGCAGGTAAATTTATAGCAACTTGAGAGCAAGAAATAAATAAGCTACAGCAGTCCATATAGGCAAACTAAGGCATGGATGTATATAGCATAACATGGACAACAAGACATGACCATTTTACATACTAGAACAAGCATGGATCTGAGTGAAGCATCAAGCAAACATAGCATCAGGTTTAACAGAATCCAGGCTTAGCTGTTTTTTCACTAAGTACAAAACAACAACAACAACATGGCAAGTTTACAAGCTTGTTTAAGTCACCTCAAGGCATATCATGGAAAGTGGATTGCACCACATCAAAGACCATATGATTGTGCTTCTAAAACATATAGGCATGTGGCATGAAAGACATACACACCAATAGTAATGAGCAAGTCAAATCAGCATCTCATACCAAGTTTCAGCACTTAACAGCCACATGCACTTTTGCAACAGAGATTAACATGGCAATATGGCACCTAACATGAATGCTACAGCAACCATCATGTAGAGCAGTACACAATGAACATTTTGACATATCACACACTCCATTTGGATAAACATGCACAAAGTTATCACATCTCAAACATGCTAACAAAATTATAGCTAACAGCAGTTTTAAACTTATAGCATTCTTGCAACAGGGATTAGGGCATCAAGATGAACTCAAACAAGCATGCCACAATGGAACAAAATGAAGAGCATATCACAACGATCATTTTGACATATTATTCACTCAATTTGGATCACCACACAAGAAGTTACAGCCATGCAAAGATGCACACATTTTAACAAATTCCAGGGACTTAGTGGCAAAACTACCTCTCGGGGGCTAATCTGGACATTGTCCGTCTTGTGGCGGACGTGTCCGGGCGGTAGGGGCTGATGTGTGGGCCCGGGGCGATCGGACATGTCCGAACCCACCCGGACGTGTCCGTCGGTGAGGCGGACCACGGGCTCCACCTGGCGGGGACTCGAGCGCGCAGAGGAGGCAGAGCTGGCCGGCCTCCGGCGAGGAAAAGAGGCCGGCGGAGAGGCAGAGGTGGAGGGGTGGCGGAGCTCCGGCTCCGGCGAGCGGCGGAGGAGGCCAGAGCGGGGCAGGGCCTCGCAGATCCGGCCTGCTGCTCCGGCGAAGGCCCGGCGGCGAGTCCTGGGCTCGGCGGAGGAGGCCAGAGCGGGGCATGGGCTCGCAGATCCGGCCTGCTGCTCCGGCGAAGGCCCGGCGGCGAGTCCTGGGGTCGGCGGCGTCGGATCCTGGCGCGCGGCGGCGATACTGGAGGCGGCGAGGTCCTCGGAGGCCCATCGGCGGCGACCTGGACAGCGGCGGTCGTCGGCATTGGCGACGGGGCCTCGGGATGGCGGCGCTGGAGGAACCGGCGGCGGGGCAGGTGAGAGCGTGCGGCTGCGGCGCTCGGGGCGCTCGGGTAAACGGGCGGCCGCGGCGCCCTTCGGGACCGGGCGGGCCGCGCGATGGGCCTGGCAGGCCTGGAGCGGGAGGTGGAAGACAGGGGCATGGGGAGGTGCGAGGTGGCGGCTGGAGGTTGGGGATGCACGGATTTCGAGGAACTGGGCTAGGGTTTCCAAACTGGAGGTCTAGGCCTTCCTTTTATAGTAGGGGGTTAGGTTTTGAGGGAGTTTTTGGGCGTTTTCGGGCCGTTTGATCTCAATCGAACGGTTCCGGACATGAGAGGGCTTAGATGAGGGGCTAGTGGGCTGTGTAGAAGGCCTCAGACTGCGAGGAGAGAAGAGAGAGAGAGTCCCGGCGGCCATTTCGAAGACCGAAACGTCCGACGATTATACAGGCTACTAGTGCCGCTATAGTTAACGGTTGGGCTATCAAACGAGCTCTGAATGCGACGAAATTTGACAGGCAGCCTGCCTACACTATAATAAGACCACACGCCAAGTTTCACCCCATTCCGAGAACGTTTTTCGGCCACTCATAAAATAAATATTCGGAGGCGCCGCGGGCGCGTGCAAGTGTGTCTGGGCTCAGAACAGACAACGGAGAGGACGAGGGGACTCGGACGGATGCAAGTTTTGAAAACATGAGGATGCAACACACATGAGGACATGGCAAAATGCAACACGCAAGCAGATGACACGGCAACGGCGACGAATAACTGGCTGACAAGTGGCGCACTGGTCTCTGGGTGTCACAACACTCCTCTACTAACAAGAGATCTCGTCCCGAGATCTTAGGAACGAGACGGAAGAGAAAAAGGAAGAAAGTGAAACCAAAGAACCTTGAGAGGTTGAGCCACTCAAAAGGAAGAATACAAGGGAGATGAACGAGAAAGAGAAGCTTCGGTAAAATGAGGAAACATGGCATACAACGAGAACCAAGAGCTTAAGTGACAAAGAGACAATGAAACCACTCCGGTTAACAGAGATAGAAAGAAATTTGAACGAAGTAATTCGGGCAGCACTCCGGCTGAAACTGAAAGAAATTGCACACCGGTTGAACTTGAATGGAATAGGACAAGACCCTGAGAAAATGAAACGAAAACATGACGAGATGAACAACACAACGCCTCCTGAAGAATTGAAATAGTGAAATGAAAAGAACGGATAAGAGAACAACAAGTTCCACCACGAATGAATTTGAAAGAGCATCTTCACAAAAAGGCTTGAACGGGGTTGTTGAAAATCAACACGAAAAGAATTAACTTGTTGTGGACTTATGGAAATCATCTCAAAACTTGAGGTGAAATACCGCCGCAACGAAAAGATGGATTAGCTGAGAATAAGAAATGCAAAACTCCACTTCAAAGGAATAAGGAGAATTATTTGCATCCCGAGACACAAAAGAATAATGCTTGAGATTCTCCAAAGAAATTGATGAATATTTGAGGAATGAGTTAAAACATGAAGAACCACCCTGAATAACTCTGGTAACAGAAGGATGATGATGACAGATGAAAAGAATAAGATTAAAGCATTGCGGTGATTTAGACGAGGGTCCGACGAGAAGGCTGAGGAAATTTGAACTCCGGAAAAAGATTAAGGCACTTGGAACTAGAATTTATTCATCATGAATAAACTCGAAGGAAAGGATAAATCAACTAGATAAAGGAATAAGAATTATGTTATGATTATCCTCCACCAATTAATTGATGAGAAACAATGGATTGCATACCACTTATTCGCGTTGAAATGATTAAAGAGGGATATATCGCGAACTTGTGAAAATCTTCATGAGACACCGGTAGGATTGTAATAAAATGAATGGATTGATATAATAGCACCGGAGAAGAACTCTTGAGCGAACCACCGTAAAGAATTGAAACTGAGCGATGAAAAAAGGAACGAACCATCGGGAAGAAATTGAAACGAGTGATGAAAAAGAACAAACCACCGTAAAGAATTGAAATTGAGTGAATACGATGAATCGTCGGGAGAATAAGCACTTGAGTAAATTAGAATGACGAGAACGAAGAGATCGAGAACTGATTAAAGAATACTTGAACGAAGCACCGGACGAATGTGAGACGAACAAAGAGGCATCAATGAAGAATATTTGGAGGACGAAATTGTAAACTGAGAACGAAGAAATCTTCTGAAATGATGGCCTTCGGAGGAACACAAAGAAAATAATTCACCAAAAGCTCCGGATGGGTAAGGAAAAGAATTTATGACGAACGGAACAAGGCAGATGAGATACTCCGGACGAATGAACGGAGGAAGGTTGAACCAATACGAAAGATTTTGAAAGCGGTCTTGAAGAAGGGCTATGACTGATGGAATCCATACTTACGTCAAACTTGAAAAGAACTTTGGAACACTCCGAAAAATTAGAAGAGTCAGGTAAGATCCTGGAAAAGACCTGTGGGTTAGGGCCCACTGAAGAGAAAACACCATTGAAAAGGATTGAGAAGGAGATGATGCACCGGAACAATAGAATGACTCGAATGAGGTGACCACCTCGAATTAATTGGAACACAGACAAATTTCCTGGAATGTCTTCGGAACTCCGGAACAATTACATGGCGAGAGGTGAACGAGCAATTGGAAACGTTTGAGCCGAGGGAAAAGAATATAATGAACACCGAATACTTGAATAAGGACTCCGGTCCGAGAAGGAAAAGGGTGGGCGGGTGGGAAAAAGAAAGACCACTTCGGACGGGGAAAACACCGTCGGTTGAAAAGAACTCAGGATTGAACTTGCAAGATGAAGAGGGTCGAATCCACTCGACAAGATATGCACCAGATGAAAAGAACAGACCTCGCAACGAACGAAAACTAACTGCGTGATCCTAAAAAAATTTGAAGGGGAAGAGGAGTAATTCAAAACACCTACGTCAAGATTCCTCACCAGAGCAACGAAGGGGCAGGGGAGTAAAAAGAAATCCTACTCTCCGATATAACTAGACTCCAAAATAGTTTTTCTTCTAGACTCAACAACGACCAAGCTACGATCAATCAAGGGGCCTCCTATGGTTGGTCGAGGCTCTAATACCAACTTGGCAGGCCCAAGATGCAATTCTATCCCGATCACATGACACTTACGTGATTGGGGCACAACCGCATTTTGGCCACTTAGCAAGATGGATATCATTACATCGTACCATTACATACATACATGGGGGATACAACAATACAAACAATTCACAAGAATACAACAACATCAAAACTAGGCATCCGACTACGGATGCAAACATGAAAAGCACACGACATCCATGTGCTATCCCAGGCTGCCGACCAGGAACCTAACCCAAGACTGAAGAAGAAGAAGAAGAAGAAGAAGAAGAAGAAGAAGAAGAAGAAGAAGAAGAAGAAGAAGAAGAATAAGAAGAATAAGAAGAAGAAGAAGAAGAAGAAGAAGAAGAAGAAGAAGAAGAAGAAGAAGAAGAAGAAGAAGAAGAAGAAAAAGAAGAAGAAAGAACTCCAACACAAAGGACATCGCTCTCGCGTCAAGTCATCGGAAACCTGCAACTGCACCTGTTGTTGTAGTATCTGTGAGCCACGAGGACTCAGCAATCCCATAACCATGGGTAACAAAACTAGCAAAGCTTAATGGGTAGGAAGAGGTAAAGTGGTGAGGTTGAAGCGGCTAAGCAATATGTATGGTGGCTAACTTACGAGTACAAGAATAAGATGAGCATCTACGCAAACGATCGCAAACTAGTAATGATCGCTAAAGATCATCAACTACCTACGAGTCAAACATAACCCCACCGTGTTCTCTTCTCAAAGAGAAAAGAGACAGTCACGGTTACTCACGCAGTTGTGTGTTTTACTCGGATCCTCTGTCAAGTTTTCTACAACCAGACATTAACAAATTCCAATCTGCCACATAACCGCGGGCACGGCTTTCAAAGGATCATAACTCTGCAGGGGTGTCCCAACTTAGCCCATCACAAGCTCTCACGATCAGCAGAAGTAATAATAATATTACCCCTTATCTTAGGGACAATCCGATCAGGCTCGGAATCCCGGTGCACAAGACATTTCGACAATGGTAAAACAAGTCCAGCAAGACCTCCCGGCGTGCCGACACCCTGATAGTAGCCGCGCATATCTCATCTCAGGCCACGTTCGGATGGGTGATTTTATGGGAGCCAGATACCTCGAGTTTCCCCGTGGCGGCCCCGTCGAACCCCCGTTTGGAACCAACACCATTAGCACTGGCCCCCCTGCTATGTAGAAAAAAATCCTCGGGTAGCTCTAACTCCCTATGCAATTAATAAATTAAAGTTTTTATTATGAGCAAATAAAAACCAATGTTGGGCCTTGCTGGAGGAGTTTTATTCAAAGACGAACTGTCAAGGGGTCCCCATATACCCAACCGTGTAAGGAACGCCAAATCAAGGAACATAACGTCGGTTTATCGGCTCCTAAGGTGGCATGAGTGGAACAAAACACCGAGCAAAAGGCCAAGCCTTCCACCCATTGCCAAGTATATAGGTGTGTTAATATATATATATATATATATATATATATATATATATATATATATATATAAGATATATTGTGATATTCCCAAAGCATCAAGTTCCAACATGGAACAATCTTCATCTTCACCTGCAACTAACAACGCTATAAGAGGGGCTGAGCAAGCGGGTAACATAGCCAAACAATGGTTTGTTGGGAAGGTGTCAAAGTTTAGAGGTTTCATGGCAACAAGGAGAGGCTGACAATAAAAGATGGGTAGCGCGACATATAACGATAGCATCGAGACAGCTCGCATGGCAATGATAGTAAAGGTATCCAAGGTGATGGTCATCTTGCCTGAGATCCGGCAAGAAAGAAGAACGGATCCATGAAGAAGACGAAGAAGAAGCCTCGAAGACGAACCACGTGTAGACGAACGAATCCTCATGATCGCAACGAAAAAGAACTAGCGAGAAGAAAGCACACAACAAGGTAAACACACAACACAAGAACATGACAAGATGCTCAACAAAGTATGATTCAAGACAAGTCTATATGACGCAATTAATGGCAATGAATGAAGCACACAAGAACAACATCACCCAACAAGTTTAAATGAGGCCGGAATCGACACATAACAAATCCGGTAAGTCCTCATATGCACATTTTGAAATTGGTCCAGATCTAAACAAACCTTAAGTTAAAGTGGTTAAACAGCAAGTTAACATGCACCATGATGATCTACATGAAATACTAGTCAAGTTTCATATAAAGTTTGTTTAATTCGGAGCTACGGGCTAGAAGATATGAGCAAAACAAGACAAGCAAGGCATATATGCAAGATGCATCCAAACAACAAGAAAACACACTCCAAGCATGTAAATAACATGATATTATGCTTCTACATGCAAAAACACACAAGTTCCATATAGGACACACCCAAAACGGAGCAACAGTTCAACACATACACACGAAACAAGATATAACAACAAGCTATCCAAATCAGCAACATAGCAACTTTGGAGCAAGGTAAATAAATGCTACAGCACCCAAACATCATAAAAAGAGGCATGGATGTGAAATAGACATGATACTTAACTAGCACGAACTTAGAACACCCTGAAAAACTAGTTGGAACACAATTAACCAAGCATGGCAAGTTGCAATAAATTTATCCAGACTTAGCCAAAATCTGGGAAGGCTAAAACATCATCACGATGCTACCTTCGGAGGCACAAAACAATAAGCATATCGCCTCCACTAAGTATATAAATATCATGGACATGTAATAGACATCACATACATCAAACAACTCCATTGGAGCAACTCCATAGGAGGCATGGATCAATAACAACAAGCTCCACCAAATGGAACATGCTGATAAAAGTCTGGCAGGTAAATTTATAGCAACTTGAGAGCAAGAAATAAATAAGCTACAGCAGTCCATATAGGCAAACTAAGGCATGGATGTATAGAGCATAACATGGACAACAAGACAGGAGCATTTGACATACTAGAACAAGCATGGATCTGAGTGAAGCATCAAGCAAACATAGCATCAGGTTTAATAGATTCCAGACTTAGCAGTTTTTTCACTAAGTACAAAACAGCAACAACAACATGGCAAGTTTACAAGCTTGTTTAAGTCACCTCAAGGCATATCATGGAAAGTGAATTGCACCACAGCAAATACCATATGATTGTGCTTTTAAAACATATAGACATGTGGCCTGACAGACATACACACCAATAGCAATGAGCAAGTCAAATCAGCAATTCATAACAAGTTAACAGCCACATTTACTTTTGCAACAGAGATTAACATGACAATATGGCACCTAACATGAATGCTACAGCAACCATCATGTAGAGCACTACACAATGAACATTTTGACATATCACACACTCCATTTGAATAAACATGCACAAAGTTATCACATCTCAAACATGCTAACAAAATTACAGCTAACATCAGTTTTAAACTTATAGCACTCTTGCAACAGTTATTAGGGCATCAAGATGAACTCAAGCAAGCATGCCACAATGGAACAAAATGAAGAGCATATCACCACGATCATTTTGACATATTATTCACTCAATTTGGATCACCACACAAGAAGTTACAGCCATGCAAAGATGCACACATTTTAACAAATTCCAGGGACTTAGTGGCAAAACTACCTCCCGGGGGTTGATCTGGACATTGTCCGTCTTGGGGCGGACGTGTCCGGGCGGCAGGGGCTGATGTGCGGGCCCGGGGGGATCGGACGTGTCCGAACCCACCCGGACGTGTCCGTTGGTGAGGCGGACCACGGGCCCCACCTGGCGGGGACACAGGCGCGCAGTGGAGGCAGAGCTGGCCGGCCTCCGGCGAGGAAAAGAGGCCGGCGGCGAGGCAGAGGTGGATGGCCGGCGAAGCTCCGGCGAGCGGCGAGCGGCGGAGGAGGCCAGAGCGGGGCAGGGCCTCGCAGATCTGGCCTGGTGCTCCGGCGAAGGCCCGGCGGCGAGTCCCGGGGTCGACGGTGGCGAATCCTGGCGTGCGCCGGTGATACTGGAGGCGGCGAGGTCCTCGGAGGCCCATCGGCGGCGACCTGGACAGCTGCGGTCGTCGGCGTTGGCGACGGGGCCTCGGGACGGCGGTGCTGGAGGAACGGGAGGCGGGGCAGGTGAGCGCGTGCGGCTGAGGCGCTCGGGGCGCTCGGGCAAACGGGCGGCGGCGCCGCCCTTCGGGCTCGGGCGGGCCGCGCAATGGGCCTGGCGGGCCTGGAGCGGGAGGTGGGAGACAGGGGAATGGGGAGGCGCGAGGTGGCGGCTGGGGGTTGGGGATGCACGGATTTCGAGGAAGGGGGCTAGGGTTTCCAAAACTAGAGGTCTAGGCCTTCCTTTTATAGTAGGGGTTAGGTTTTGAGGGAGTTTTTGGGCGTTTTCGGGCCTTTTGATCTCAATCAAACGGTTCCGGACGCGTGACGGCTTAGGTGAGGGGCTAGTGGGCTATATAGAAGGCCTCAGACTGCGAGGAGAGAAGAGAGAGAGAGGCACGGCGGCCGTTTCGAAGACCGAAACGTCCGACGATTATACCGGCTACTAGTGCCGCTATAGTTAACGGTTGGGCTATCAAACGAGCTCCGAATGCTACAAAATTTGACAGGCGGCCTGTCTACACTATAATAAGACCACACGCCAAGTTTCACCCCATTCCGAGAACGTTTTTCGGCCACTCATAAAATAAATATTCGGAGGCGCAGCGGGCGCGTGCAAGTGTGTCTGGGCTCAGAACGGACAACGGAGAGGACGAGGGGACTCGGACGGATGCAAGTTTTGAAAACATGAGGATGCAACACACATGATGACATGGAAAAATTCATCACGCAAGCAGATGACACGGCAACGGCGACGAATAACTGGCTGACACCTGGCGCACCGGTCTCGGGGTGTCACACAACACCCGACAATGAAGAAGATAAACAAACGTGCCATGGGAAAGTTTAGCGGTGCGTTGTCTGCCTGGAAAGTAAGGATGAAACATCGGATACTCGTCAAAGAGGAACCCTACACTGAGATTGTAAAGGATAATCCGACAATTACGGAAGAGCAGTTCGAAATATTCAAGAAGGCTTGCATTGCCCAAGATGCCGAAGAATAGTCGGAGTACATGAAGGGGCTTCAAGAGAGGAACATGGGGTGCCACCACCTCGGAAGTCGTGCTTACATGGGGATGAGGCCCATATGGGCCAAGGAGGATGCATAACGCGAAAGTCTGGGGATCCCAGACCCTTGGCAAAGTTCACTGCCCCGTAGGAGCATGACATCATCAGGACCTGGTACCGTTGGAACGAGTCAACAAGGTTTTCAATACAGACACGATCACGAAGGAGTTCATGAGACTGCTGGTAATTATTAATTTACCCCCTAATTTTAGCTTCTAATCAATTCGACTACACGTTTAGTCGCATTTGTAAACGATCCTCGTTCCTTTTGTAGAAAGAGCAGCACGGGATTGCGGTCGAAAGCGACTCGCAGTCTGAGGCATTGGCAAGGCCCAAGTGGGACACCGCATTCAAATGGGACTTGAACATATTGAAAGGACTCCCGGTGGACACTCAGCCGTCGTATGGACGTGTGCACGGCGTCGGAGACGGCGCCACATGGAAGAAGTACTACCGTGAGACCGCCGAGGAGAAAAAGGAAAGACTGAGGTTAACGAAGAAAACATCGACAAGAAGGTTGAGATTGCGGTTGATAAGAAATCAGCTGAGACAGTCAAAGCAGCGGTAGCTGCCGCAAGAGAGGAAATGGTAGCTCCGTACGGCGTCTTGGTTCCGGCTATCGTCAGTTGGAGCAAGCAAAATCCAAATAAAGAGGCAGTGGACTTTCCCCTTTCCAACTTCTTCGGGAGCAACTCGTTTAGCGTTGCACCAGCACCTGCTCACGCAATCGCACATGTTCCCGCACCTGCTCCAGCACCTGCTCCCGCACCTGCTCATCGAAGCCCGTTCTCCGTCTTTGGCCTGCTCGGCGAGGCATCGTCTTTGGCTGAGCTCAACACCCTCACGGTACTTGTCACACCGGCCCTCTTCAATATATGTATAATTTCTCGTTTCTCTTTCCTTTCGGATATCTCACGTCGTAGACATGTCTTTGCAGGCTGACGTAACCCCGTGCACCATATTGTACACCATCAGCGGCCAGAAGGTGGACGTGGGAAAGGCGATGATAGTGAAGTCGAAGGAACATTTTTCCACAGCCGGCCGATCCCCCTGGCGTCTTCAAGGTTTCCGTGGCCAGTGTCAAACCGGGCCACAAGAATTTGGCTCCTCCGGTAGCACTAGGGGGAAATGATGACAAGACCCCGTGGCGGCCTGGTGATTTCGAGAGTTGGGTCCTGTTGTGGCCGAACAGTCTGCTTCATCTGGAGGCGGCCGAGAGCACACCCACGACCACATAGCCTCAGCAAGGTATGAACACCAACACCCCACCTACCCAAATAGCGTTGCCAGTCGTGCCAGGTGATAGCGGACGGTGTGAGGAAGAAGCAATGCATGATGCCATCGACGAGGATGACGATGACCCTCTACAATATCTTAATATCCGCGCCTGTGACGACGAAGGATTGATGGCTCAGTATGAGTACTCAGGGTTTGAGCATGATGACTTTGTGCCTAAATTGCCGGAGGATGAAGGTATGATAGGCTCACTTCTAGTAGCAAAGAAGCATAGGAAGAAACCAAAGAAAGGCAAAGCTCCTTCTATGAGTCAGCCGCCTCCGCAGCCTCGGGTTGAAGACCGTATACCTTTCATAGGTGCGGAAAAATATCATATCCCCGGTGATCCGATCCTACCTAAGGCAGTGGTAGATGTCATATACGACGATCTAAGGAGACTTCATGACAATGTGCTGTGGAGAGAGAAAAGCCTGATCGCCTCGAAAAATCCAGGATACCCGCTCTACGTGATTAACGTGCCATGGCAAAGGTTATACGTCAACACATTCCCCGCGGAGAAGTTCTTCCTTCGATTCAATTACATCTTCGACATGTTTCACTTGAAAAAGCTGGATTTTACGTTTGTCCGCCTTTTTGCCTTGCACATGAACTACATCATTAGGATTGAGCAAATACCTTATATTTGTGTCACTGACCCATACTTCATGCACGAGGGCTTCTCGGCAGTCTGCCCAAAGCACTGTGAATACGCGAGTAACTACATGCCAATTTCATGGTCAGCCATAAGGACAAGGACACGATTCTCCTGCCATATCATCCCATGTAAGTCATCCATTGATATCCTTCCTTCGATTTCAATCATGCATTTGCACGCGTGGAGGCTAAATGAGGTGTACTTATTTTGCGCAACGACGGGTGCGCCGTCCTCATCATCCTTTACCCTTGATTCTCCCATGCTCTTTACTTGGACTCATCGAAGAACTTGAAGAAAAAGGATTACACCGACATCAAGTCTATTCTCGATAGTGCTATCTTAAGCTACAGCTTACGGAGTGGAGAGATCACGGTCAAGAAGACAAGGAACCGCATGCCCGCCTTCGGCCATAAGACTGACTTCTACTACATCCAGCAACCGAGTGATTCTCTTAGTGATGGATTCTATGTCCTCCAACACATGTGGAGTACAAACGGGATCACCAGAACCTTTGCATGTCACCTAGATCCGGCGATGCCAATGTTCTGCAATGGGCAAAGAAACTAGGAGATGTCCCAGATCATCGACTCCGAGCTGAGTTCTCTCACATCCAGCGTGAACTTTCCCAAATCATCATGAAGGAGGTCCACGAAAAAACAGGGCTGTTCTACAAAAAGGAAAATGTCGCGCGAAGACGTTCGAACATGTGTAGCCGCTTAGCTTCTTGACCTAAAGCCTTTCACTGTGCTCGGGGACTATCTCCCTGATCTGGATGGATGACACGACATGTTGGAGTGGTTGACGATATATGACAATGTGTCCGTTTAGTCCATACTTTCTCTATGACGAAACTTTGAGTTATGCAAGATGAAACTTTGTGATTTAATTAAACCGCCTCCTCAACTAGCGAAGATCACTCTAGTTAGGGCATTTTGGGTATGATGAACTTTGCTATTTATGCTTATGATATGTTGCTTATATTTTTGCCAACTCTGTCTCTTTCTGTTGCTCAACTATATATGTCGCTGCATATTATCGACTCATGTGACAATGCATGCACATAGATCATCGATGGCGAAGTAGTGTGACGCCAGGAGTATACGACGAATGGGCTGAGTGTCGAGCCCAGGTGTACAGGTTTCCGAGCAACAGCCAGAGAGGGTTCGATAGCAGAGCCGCAGCGGAAAATAGTTAGTTTAGGTTCACACTAGTGCGAGAAAGGGATCCGAACCGGCGCCTCAAGAAGTACGACATTACTAAACAGTAAGATGGAGCGAGCTAGAAGCAATCATAACGATTTTGGCTCCTAAACCGTTCGATCCAGCTAGCCAACCACGTGGATTTTTCGGTCGTCCTTGCAAATGCGGCCTGTTTGTTTTGGCCCATCATTTCTGGGCTGCTGCTCTAGAGATAGACCTAGGCGTTTTCTGGTTAATCGGGCCCGGAGGAGATGTTAACTAGGCCGGACTGTTTGTTTTGGCCCATCATTTATGGGCTGCTGCTCTAGAGATAGACCTAAGATGTTTATGGTTAATTGGACCCGAAGGAGATGTCAACTAGGCCTGCAAGTTTTGGCCCGATTGATTTTCATGCGTGCTTGAAGTCTGGATACTTACATTAAACACTTTCCCTCAAAAAACTTACATTAAACACTGAGTTTTCCCTCAAAATAACAATAATTAAGCATTCAGTTATTTCCAGCTTTGATGGCAAGTGTGCCACATTTTTTTAGGGGAATTGTACGAGATTTAACTAGACATATTCTTCTCTCTTTTTGCGGGAGAGACACACTATTCTCTAAATAAACATTAAATAAAAAGGACGTACACGGCTGTTCTCCTCTGAATAAAAAGACGTATAATTTCCCTCAGAAAAGGATAAAAGACGTATACACATGCAAACATAACTTTTTTTGAACAACATCTTATTTCTTTACACAACATCCTATTTAACCATATCCACGGATACAATCCTATATTCCGTCCTCATTGTGCCAAAAATGTTTAAAATGAATTAGATAATTTCATCAAACATAGACGGGCGCGACAAAGCGCGTCATCATGGTCTAGTTATGTATGATGAGACATATCAGTTAACTTGTATCGCAGTATCACGATTATGATGTGACGGCATGATTTGTGTTGGATCATATGATGAGACTATTATGTGTATGATTTGACGAGCGTATTGCATGTTTGTGATATGATTAGAATAATGTATAAAACATGTAAAAAAGTGAAAATATGGTAGTAGCGCTCTTTAGCTGTGGACAGGAAAATTCTACTGTCGAGACCCCGATCCTAAGTCACATTGGTCTAGCATGTAACACATCATATCACCTTGCGGCCTCACGCACGGTATGCCCACGGGTGCCACCTTACCTGGCCCGGGACCGTTTGCGCATTTTGGCTCACGTATTTGATAGTGTCGCTAGCATCCACATGACAGAGAACCCATGCCGACATGACTAGTTATAAACCAAAAGTGGCGCTAAATTACAGGGCATACATGACCCAACAATGCATGTGCCGGTTAGCAGTGAGTGTTGCCAGGCTGTAGCAAGCTAACGGGACTCCGGTATACACCGCGTGACGTTTCCCCATAGGGGACAGGCACAGGAGCAAGGAAGGACACATGTCGGTCAATCCATGTGTTCCGGAGTAGTAGTAAGCTATCAAGGCTCAGTGGAAGCACTAGAAGGCATTTGCTCATTAGATAGGCTACCAAGGGTAAACAACTATGTGTCGGATCCCACACATACCAAGCATTTCAATAACATACACACAATATGCTCGATATGTGCAAATACAACATGGCATCACAACAAAACACTATGAATCAGGGTATTTATTCATTAGGCTCCGAGGAGCCAGATATTACAAACATGGGTCTCATGACCCAACATACAGAGCATACAAGCAACGGAAGCATAACATGTCTGCGTATAGACAACTACAAATGAAAAAGGCTGTGAAGCTTGACTATCTACAAGACCCTCCCGAGGGTACAAGATCGTAGATGAGGTAACAAGCTAAACGTCGAAGTCCACACACAACCACTAGTGAGACTGGAGTCTCTCTGAAAAAACATAAATTAAGCAAACGTGAGTACAAATGTACCCAGCAAGACTTACATCAGAACTCACTACATATGCATAAGTATTAACTAAGGGGGTTGTGGGGTTTAACTGCAGCAAGCCAGCTTTGACTCGGTGGCTAACCTATACTATGACTGCAAGTAACTCTTTTGAGGTGGCGCACACGAGTCCACATATTCACCTTATCAATACACCACTATGGATCCGCTCCCGTCTCCCTACGAGAAGGTCATCCATAGCACTCACGCTTATCTTGCACATTTTAAGGTTTCCACTTTCACTTATCTATGAACTGTACAGGCAACCCAGAAGTCCTTTACCGCGGACGCGGATATTCGAATAGATCATTTATAACCCTGCAGGGGTGTACTTCTTCACACATGTTTCCACCACTTAGCGTCTATACACGACATGTGCTCAGCAGACTTCAAGCGAAAGCTGACGTGGGTGTAGACCATGACCTGACTAACCACACAAGTCTCTATTCCAGGTTTATCGCCTATTTGAGTTCCATCCGTGAGGAAGTCCGGCCGAGATTTCGCTCACGGCCCCAAAAGATGTGTGCAGGGTTCCCGAGGTACCAAATGGGCGTCTCGGTACATCGTGCCACGATGTATCTACTGCATCATAGCCCACCCCTAGGGTCAGCGCTACGCACTGCCTCCAACACATATCCTACAAACAACAAAAACTAAATGCAACTCCTGGACAGAGGACAGGGGGTGGCGTGGTTTTGTCACGGCAGATGTCCAAGCAAAAGGACTTAGTCGTGAGGCCATCACTACGGGTTAGCTTAAAGGGGTTAAAGCAGACAAAGACACGGGGATTTTATACTAGTTCAGCCCCTTCGATGAAGGTAAAAGCCTACGTCTAGTTTGGTGTTGTATTGCTAGGGTTTCGATGACCAGGGAGCGAATCTGCTTTGCCTGAGTCTTGAGCTATTTTTCACTGCCCTGAACCGTTGCCGGGTCGTCCCTTTATATACATGAGGTGACGCCCGGTCCAGTTTACAGAGTCCCGAGGCCGTCTCATAAACGTGTCCGGCTCGGTCTCTATCTTTCCTATCTTACATCACAAGTTTACATATAATATGGCGGTTTACAGATCATGGGCCCTAACGCCTCCTGGGCTAAAGCATCTTGCTCCATGCTCTGTTGGGCTTTAGTAGAAGTAATCTTGATGGGTATAAACCGACCCCTCCTGGGCGGTTTATATCCAGTAGTAATATCCCTGACATTAGGCCCCAGATTGATTTGAACCTGTTCATGTCAATCTCCCATGTCTTGTAAAGATTTTCACCTTTCACGGCTTCAAGTGCTTCATAAACCGCCATGACGTCATCTTTCTGGATCGTATTAAACCGTCGTGACATCAGCTGCCCACTTAATACTCGTACCTATTTTTTATCTTTTACCCATTAAAAGCTCCGAAGATCGAGGCGACAGTATCGTCCCATATCCACTTTTTGGCTCCTCGATTCCCGCGCCTACCATTTTATCCTTTGGCTTATAAATAGGGCAAAGGGGGCTCTCCTTTTTCCCCCTTGCTCCTTTACCTCTTCTTCTTCCTCGCGCCTGTTCGTGCCCGAGCTCCGCCGTCGTGGTCGAGCTCCGCATCTTCGTCGAGTTTTGGCCGCTGCATCAACCTGGTTGGTTCAGAAACTCATCGGTGCTTCTTCGCATTCGTCGACTCGGGTACGTCTTTTCCTTATCCCGCACACAGATCTCGTTAGGGTTTCTTCCTGTAGGTTCATAGATATGGCGCTATTCTTCGTCGTTCTTCGCCATGGCCCGATAGTTAATGTAGATCTAATCCTTCTAATTAATAACGGTAGGAGTAACTCTGGTTCATCATTGCGCTTTTATCTTTTCCAAAAAATACTAGTTTAGATTGCATCTGCTAGAGCCTTCGTTGCGTCTGTTAAATATAGACTGAATATTTCTGAATTTTCAGCATGCTGTATATCCATAGCTTCGCCACTGTTTGCATAAAACCTGTTTTCCCATAACTGTAGATCTGTAATCTTCGTATTCTCAGCGGCGGTTTAGCTTTTAGAAAAGATTATAAACCGGTATATACCATTAGGCCCCTACTTAAACCGCCGTCTTGTAAATACTTTCGAACACTGTCGGTTTAACTTTGCACAAATTATAAACCGGTCATTTACTATGTTTTCAGCCTTCCTATTAACATTGGCAAAGCAAGCCAAACAGTTCACCTCCTGCAACTGGGTCCAGTCCCGGGTTACTGAAGTAGAATTACAGAACCGGGCTGAGGTCGGCGCTTTAGGCCCAAAGAATGTTCTTCATTGGAGAGTTCCTGGACCTGAGTGTCCTCCAGAACCCAAGGATGGGGAAGTCATTGTTTTTCTTGATCATTTAGCTAGAGGGTTCGGTCCTCCTGGATCAAAGTTTTTCCGTGATGTACTAGCTGATTTCCAACTCCATCCTCAAGACATTGGGCCCAATTCCGTGTCCAATATATGCAATTTCCAAGTTTTCTGTGAGGCTTATCTGCAAGAAGAGCCATCAGTTGAGTTATTCCGGGATTTCTTTCATCTAAACTGTCGCACAAAATTTTATGACGGTCCAAACACCGAGCTCGGCGGGATGTCCATTTAGAAAAGAAAGGATGTTAGTTTTCCTCATGCCTCTCTCCATAGCCATCCAAAAGAGTGGAATCGGACTTAGTTCTACTGTCTAGAAACTTCCCCAGAAGAGGAGAATCCATTGTCGGGTTATCGCCCCCACCGTGTTCCGGAGAACCACCCCTTTCCGCAACGGCTAAGTGCCCAGGAACGAGCTCATTACGCTCCTCAACTTTCAAAGCTCAGAGCCTTTACTGCCAATGCCTTGACGGGGGTCGACTTCATTCGTTGCTGGATTTCTTGGAGTATTCTCCCGCTAAGCCGGTGTTCCGGTTTAATGTGCAAGTATACTAGGAACCCCAAAGATCCTCTGCACCATACAGAGGCGGTGCTATCCGAAGATGAGATCAATGAGTCTGTCAAGAGACTGCTGAATGAACATATCGAAACTTGCAGTCGGACCAGATTGGCTCCCTTCTGCGACTTTAATAAACCGCCATCGGTAAAATTCTCCTCTGCCTTATTTTTGCTTTATTTCCCGTCTATTTTTAATACTCTTTCTGAACGAATTCATGATTTTTGACAGGGTAATGGCCCCTTCTGGAAAAGGAAGGCCCAGGATAAACCGGCGAAGGTGCCTCACCAAAAAACCAAAGCTATTAAGAAGGCCACCAAGAAGAAAACCACTGGTGTGTTTGAATCCAATCCGGAGGATGATGAACCGGCCTCCGAGGTACTACCTGACTCTTGATTTCTTTGACTCTTTATCTGCATTTTATTAACAATGACTGTGCCTAGGGATGCGCTGAAGGCAGCAAAGCGGATGATGTTGAGGTAATTACTCTTTCTTCCGGTTCAGAACCACTGCCACCACCAAAAATTCGTCGAGCAAGCCGGAAAGTACAGTTTTCTCATCCTTTTGCTTATTTGGATCGGAACATTATTTTGAAGAAACAACAACATGAAGCTCGCCGCACCACACGGCATAGCGGCCACGCTATTGAATCCACCGGATTACCGCACACTCCAGCTCGGAGGCATCGTTCCGAGGTTTTACACAGTCTAGACGATCTTTATCCCAAAGCAGGTCTTATTCGACAACCTCTTAATCCGTCTGATTCGAATTATCAGGAAACTCCTCATTCATCTTCTGGCGAATCAACAGCCACGCAAATTCCTCCCCTCAAGACTTTTCCTGGGTAAGTTGTTTTTTAGTTTGTCCGGTTTAACTTTTGTCTTGACTCTTCTGATTTTCACCATCTTTAACTTTCGCACTAAACCCAGGCCTAGCAAAAAGGCTAAGCTAAATAAGCCGGCAGGTGATAACACGATTCCTGAACCGACCGAAGACCCTGAATTTGCTGAACCTGCTGAAGACAATGCTGATATTCTGCATGACGATCCTCCTCCCATGGATCGCAAAGTTTTTGTTGATCAAGGGAGTGATCCAATGGACCGTGACCTTGAACCGGCCAGTCCTGCCCAAGCCAGTACTGCTCCTACTAGTCCGGCTAAACATACGGCCACTTCAACTGAAGATGTTGAAATCACTGGGATCGGCTATACCATTCCTGGTGAACCTGTCGCATTGTCCAAGCATACTGCAAAGGACGAAATTCCCAGCAAAGACCAAGGAAAATGGAATACTGATCTGTCCAATTGTGCTCAACTCAGCGCCCACGAACTCCATTCCGGCTATCTAAACCGGATGTACACTAGCCGTGATTATGAGGCCGGTTTGGTAAATATGATGAAGGAGCGCTATGAGGTAACCTTTTTGCTTTTTGACTTGTACTCTATTCCTGCTTACTTCTTGTAGCTTGTCTTTACTCCATCGTAGCCCCCAAGTACCGGCTTAGCCCTTTAGGATGAACTGGGACTTTAGTAGATCCAGTAGATAGTTTGTTTTTCACATGTGTAGTCCTCAAGGGCCGGTTTATTCCTTTAGGATGAACCGGGACTTCAGTTTGTATTCTGCTCTGATCAATGTCACATTAGCCCCCAAGTGTCAAGCGTCTAACTTGTTGTGCGCTTGGGACTTGACTGAAAAAGGCCTGTTTAACTACAAATACACATTAGCCCCCAAGTGCCAAGTGTATAACTTGTTATGTGCTTGGGACTTTGCTGAAAAAATGTCTCACGAATATATAATGTGCTTTCCTCTTGGCAGACTGACTTAAATTGGAAAAACTCTGAAGTGGTCGAGCTCCGGGATACTCTGAAGTTTCAAGAAACCGTGGCTATCAAAGTCAAAGATGAGCTGACGCTTGCCTTAGCGAATATAGAAAGGCTGAAGAAGGACTTTGAAAAGGAACGGTCGGATTGGGATGTTGAGAAAACTATCTTGGAGAAGAGGGCAACTAATGCAGAGACTGCTCTTAATCCGGTGACAGAAGAATTGTACAGATTAAGGTAGCAGATAAACGCCATGACAACTGTTATCTTTGGTAAGTATCGTTAACATAGCCCCAAATGTTACAGTCATGCCCCTTTTCGGTTTAACTCATACTTTTTGATGCAGGAAAACATATTGCTCATCTTGGCAATGATATGCGGAGAAAGTTGAAGGCCGCATACACTCTGGTAGAGCAGCTGTATTCCGGTGCCTAGAGGATCATCTGCACTGCCTCGCATAATAAACCGGCTCCCACAACGATCAAGGGTACTTTGAAAAAATTATCCATTCTACCTGCCCGCCTCGTAGAGCTGAAGAAGTCGTCTACAAGGGCGGGTGCTCTGATGGCCTTAACTCGAGCGAAAGCTTGGGTGCCTGACTTTGATCTGGCAGAGGTGATGAACGGCTACCCAACATTGAAGGAAGACGGATCAACATTCTCAAACGACGACTTACGTGCGTTAACAAAAGAAATGTGGCCTCTGGCCAGCAAACTAGCTGATGAGGCTGATCTGTCTCGATATCATCTGGGTTATGATGCTGAGAACGTACGGGTCGACGCTTCGGTCTACGATGTTGAAGATATCATCCCGCCCGTCTGTAAGCATACTTATGCCCTTGACGTTGAACCATCCGAACTCATAAGTGATGAGGCTGTTTTCAAAGCGTTGACGAAGATCAATTGGACAACCCCTGACTTCCAGCTGCTAGAGGAGGACGTCGAGGAGCCGGAGCGAGCTGATCCACAATCTTCATGCTGAGCTGATGCAGATCCCTAAACCGGTCCCGGTTTAAATATTATGTCTCAGCACTTTAGGAAAAAACCGATATTCTTTTGGGCTCTCGAGCGCCTTGTAATAGGGTAGCTGAAATACTTTATGTTGTCACGCACTGTCCTTTGTATGAGATTGCTTCAGTTGGAAACTTCATAATTATTTCTTGCTTATAATGCCTTTGACAGTTTAATCCACCTGTTTCTGCATAAGAAAATGTTTAAAGTGTCCTGGCGGTTTATCGCCGGACGGGTCATGATGCCCAAACACATGGTCTAGGTTTATAACCTGAACTGTGTATAAAATATAATGCATATATCATACCTGTGATTAAGTTTTTCACGAGTAGCCTTAATCAACAATCGGTAGTAAAGACAATGATACAAGTTGCAAGTGTTGATGACTCCCCATTCATGATGAAATCGTACCAGGCTATGTGTCGGTGTACTAAGATTGGGGTACCTTAGTACCCCAACTTGTGCACGGGCAGTAGCAGCTTCCCGTGGCAGGGCTTACCACGTGCTCGCCAAGAACCGTTCTGGTCCCTATGAAGCCATTCAAGAACAAAGTATACAAGTCAAAAGATCAAGGCCCCGGCAAGAGGAGCTTGCCGGGAAGGCCGCACCAGGCTCAAGGTTATCACTTTAGCGCAAGACCCTGGCAAGAGGAGCTTGCCAGGAAGGCCAAGGAACACGTACCTCAAGAGATGTCTCGGCGCATCATGCAGGACCCGGAGAGCGACAAGCTTCCGGGCCCGGCAAGGTCACGACCCCGACAAGGTGCTTGCCGGGGAAACCTACGCTGTGTGCCCGCGATCCAGCTCATCTGCCCACGCGTTGCCCTGGGGCCCTTCCAGGGACGCGTGGCAGATGGTTGTGCAGCCTGGGGCACACGGTGGCAAGCCGCGGTGACGAGGCTACCGCCGTGGCGAGCGGAGAAGCACGGACCACTGTTCATCCACTGTTCACGTACTGTTACAACTACCACCAAATTTACACTTTTACCCTCCTCTACGTTGACACCTGTCGGTGACCCCTTTGAGCTATAAAAGGAGGCCCATGCACAACGTAGAGGGGGTTTGAAGCCTAAACAACTCTCTCGCTCGGTGTAGCTAGTACTGTAGATCTTCAAGCTCCCGAGTTCAAGAACTCAATACAACCTAAGGCAGGAGTAGGGTTTTACGCGTCATCGCTGCCCGAACCTGGGTAAACTGCCCGCGTGTGCCCCTCGATCTGCTCTCCGTGCTCCCTCCGCTCCCTTACCGCAACGTAGAAGGGGCTCCGGTCCCATAGGTGCTCGTGGGAGGACAGTTTCCCCCGACATCTATGGCGCGCCAGGTAGGGGGCGTCGAGGTGGTGCGAACCTGATCCGGCGCTCACGCGGGCGCAACCTTCAGCAACTTCACCAGCTTCATCAACCTCATCGACAACATCAACATGCCTTCGAAGAAGAAGGCTTCGGAGGTCGGAGGCCCGTCTGCGTCAATCCCACCGCCACCAGAACCAACGGTTGGTGGAGGAGACGCCGGCGGAAGGGTGACCGCCGGTGAGGAGACTCACGGCGCCACCAAGTCCAAGGACAAGACGGACGACCGGGCGAACTCCAAAGCCTCGGTGTCTGTTCATGCACCACGTCCCTCCCAGGAGGTGCAAGACCAGCAGCGGCGTGGTACGGGAGGTACCATACGCTTGCTGGGGCGTGGCCAAGCCGGAGGATCGCGGGATGCTCAAGGCCAGCGCGCTGGTAAGAGCAAGGCGCGGTCGCCGGGGCGGGAACATGCTCCTTCTAACGCGGTTAGAAGTCCGAGCGTGTCCCGCTCCTCGCACCGTTCGCCACCGTTCCCCTCTTCTCCAGCAGAGGCCCTGGCCAGGGCCCAGCTGCTCCTCGATTTCCCTCCAGCGGCAGACAAGGCCGAAGACTGGAGGGCGACGATCCAGAGCCTCATCGCCTTCGCCAACAACGACGCGCCGCAGCAGCCGGCAACTTCGCGGCCGCGGCAAGTCGACCAAGCGAAGGCCGATGGAGACAAGACCACTGGGGGTGCAACTACCGTGCACTCCCCGCCGCGGAAGCAGAAATCGCCGCCTCGCCGGATCAACGTCGACGACGACTCCACGGCGTCATCGGATCCGCGGGCTCGCCGCGATCAGCGCCAAGTCTTAGACGACCGGCGACAAGAGGACGCTCGGACTCGCATCGAGCGTCGATGAGAAGCCCGAAGACAGCCAGATCAGCGCGCTGGGACCGCTGTCGACGCGCACGCGCCCGGTGAACCAGGCGATTTGCCATACGCGGCAGGTTGCCCTGCGTTCACCCGTGAGCTGCGGCAAGTCCAGTGGCCCAGCATGAAGAATTTCAAGCCCGACGTACCTGAGAAGTACGATGGCAAGACACACCCCTCGGAGTTCCTCAGCATCTACACTATAGCAGTGCAGGCTGCCGGGGGGCGCGATGAGAAGATCCTAGCCAACTATTTCCCGCTAGTGCTTAAGCCAAACGTCCGGTCTTGGCTTATGCACTTGCCGGAGAACTCCATCTCTTCATGGGCGGATCTGTGCCACCAGTTTGTCGGCGCCTTCACAGGCGGCCACAAACCCCACGGCCAGGAGAGCGATCTCCACATCTTAGCCCAGAAGGAGGGAGAGTCCCTGCGCAAATACATCCAAAGATTCAGCCGCGTCCAGCACAACATTCCCGACGTCCACCCTGCCGCGGTTATCAGCGCGTTTCACCAGAACGTGCGTAACCGCCGGATGAGGGAGGAGATGGCCATGACCAAGATACGGGATGTCAGCGAGCTCTACGCTCTGGCTGACAAGTGCGCGCACGCTGAAGAGGGGAGGAGACTCCCCGGAGAGGATACTGGCGCAGGAGGAAGCGACAGCGAGGATGCCGCCCCGGCAAGGAAGAACCGGCAGCGGAATAACAGAAAGAAGAAGAGCAAGGAGGTGCTCGCCGTCGAGCAGTCCGTCAAGGAGGCTCCCACCAAGAAGGCACAGGCTGGCGGTTCCGGCAAGGAGCCCGCCCCTGTAGCGGCAGCCGACAAGCAGGACGGCTCCGACAAGCAATACTGCAAGATCCACCGCACCAAGGGCCACGATCTCCAAAACTGCAAAAGAGTGGAGTACCTCGTAGAGCAGCAAAAGGCTGAATACGAGCGACGTGACAAGGAGAAGGCCCAAGGAGGCGGAGGAGAACCCAGCAAGAAGCGGCCGTTCAATGGCCGGGGAGGACGCCGCGGCAAGGCCAAGCAGCGGCAAGGTGACAGACCTCCCCGGAGCCGCGACAAGGATGAGGATGAAGACGACGATGATGACATGGAAGAAGGAGATAACAGCGAGCAGGAGTTCCAGAAGGCCATAGAGGTTCTGTGTGTCGACGGAGGTGCCTCTCTGCACACTTCCCACCGCCAGCTCAAGCAGTGGGTGCGAGAAGTGAATGCAGCTGAGCCGCCCGTCGAGTCACGCAGGCTGCTGAAGTGGTCCGGCACGCCCATCATCTTTGACCTTGAGGACCACCCTGACCGCACAACTGCGGTCGGGTGCTTGCCGATGTTGGTCTCGCCAACTATCCGCAACCTCAAGGTCACCAAGATGTTGGTTGACGGCGGGGCCGGCCTGAACTTGATCTCCTCAGCTGTGATCAAGAAGCTACAGATCCCAGACGGCGAGCTCGAGGAAACCGGGTCGTTCCAAGGGATCAACCCGGGAAGGAGCAAGCCGAAGGGGAAGATTACGCTGCCAGTGACCTTTGGCGGGGAGCTCAACTTCAGGACGGAGAGAATCACGTTTGAAGTTGCTGATATCCCATTACCATACAATGGGATACTTGGCCGTCTTGCCCTCGCCAAGTTCATGGCAGCTTCCCACTATGCATACAACATGCTCAAGATGCCGGGGCCGATAAGCGTCATCTTTGTCCCTGGCGACAAGAAGGACGCGCTTATCTGCGCTGACAAGATCTACCGGGATGCAGTAGCCGCAGCAGAAAGCAACACACTTGCCGCTGAAGCTCCCGGGGGGAAGAACAAGACCAAGTCCGGCAAGAGCTTTGGGGCCCACTCCGGCAAACGCACCTCTTCGGAGTGCTGCGCTGCCGTCGAGGACGCGCCATCGAGCTCCACCGGCAAGTGTAAGAAAGGAATGGCAGCTCCACCGGCAACCAAGAAGGTGTCCGCCAAGGAGGACGGCACTGGTGGTACCTTCACCATCAGTGCTACACTCGACCCCAAATAGGAAAGTGCGCTCGTTGCCTTCCTGCGGGCGAATGTCGACGTGTTTGCATGGCAACCATCTGACATCCCCGGCGTTCCCAGGAGGGTAATTGAGCACAAGCTTGCTGTTTGCCCTCATGCGCGGCCCGTCAAGCAGAAGGTCAGGAAGCAAGCCGTGGAGCGCCAAGAATTCATCGCCGAAGAGATAAAGAAATTGGAAGCAGCAGGCCTGGTTAGAGGCGTAATCCATCCTACGTGGTTGGCCAATCCAGTTGTCGTGCGCAAGGCCAATGGGAAGTGGAGACTTTGTATAGACTTCACTGATGTGAATAAAGCGTGTCCCAAGGATCCATTTCCCTTGCCGCGTATTGACCAGATTGTTGACTCCACCGCCGGATGTGAGCTGCTTTCCTTCCTTGATGCATACTCAGGTTACCACCAGATATTCATGGCCAAGGAAGATGAAGAAAAGATTGCATTCATTACTCCATGTGGCACATATTGCTTCATACGCATGCCCTTTGGATTGAAGAATGCAGGCTCGACATTTGCAAGGGTGGTGCACACTGCTTTTGAGCCACAGATCCACAGGAATGTAGAAGCCTACATGGATGATATAGTGGTCAAGAGCAAGAGCAAAGATACCCTGATACAGGACTTAGAGGAAACCTTTGAGAATCTACGCAAGATCCAACTCAAGCTGAACCCCGAGAAGTGCGTCTTCGGAGTTCCTTCCGGCAAGCTTCTCGGGTTCTTTGTGTCCCAGAGGGGGATTGAAGCCAATCCCGACAAGATAAAAGCCATCGAGCAGATTGAAGCCTCGAAGCGCGTCAAGGACGTAAGAAGACTTGCTGGTTGTGTGGCTGCCCTCAGCAGGTTCATTTCAAAGTCTGCAGAGTGCGCCCTGCCTTTCTTCAAAATTTTGAAGAAGGCAGGTCCTATGAAATGGACTCTGGAAGCGGAGGCAGCGCTGCAAGACCTGAAAGGATACCTGTCCTCCACTCCGATACTTGTCGCACCTAGGCCACAAGAGAAGTTGCTGCTGTACCTAGCGGCAGCCAATCAAGTGGTTAGTGCTGCGTTAGTAGCGGAGAGGGAGGCAGATGAGGAACCCACATCCCCGGCAAGCGAATCCAGCGACAAGCAGGGGGCTTCCCCGACAAGCTCTGGCCCCGACAAGCTCTGGCCCCGACAAGGACAAGCCTGTGCAGGAGCAAGGAGAAGTGCGAAAGAAGATGGTGCAACGCCCAGTGTATTTCGTAAGTTCCCTCTTGCAGGGGGCTAGATCAAGATACTCTGGGGTGCAGAAGTTGCTTTTCGGCCTCCTCATGGCCTCAAGGAAACTGCGCCATTACTTCCAAGCACACGAGATAACGGTGGTCACTCACTTTCCGTTGATGAGGATATTGCAGAATCCCGAAGCAACAGGCAGGATCGTCGAGTGGGCACTGGAGCTGTCAAGCTTTGGTCTCAAGTTTGAGAGTACTTCAACCATATAGAGCAGAGCTTTGGCAGAATTCATAGCAGAATGGACCCCAACGCCAGATGAAGAAGTCCCAGAGACAAGCGTCCCCATCCAAGAAGCGAGCAACGGATGGATAATGTACTTTGATGGTGCTTTCTCGCTGCAAGGCGCCGGTGCCGGCGTGGTACTCATAGCGCCCACCGGAGAGCACCTCAATTATGTTGTCCAGATGCACTTTCCCAAGGAGCAAGCGACAAACAATACTGCAGAGTATGAAGGTTTGCTTGCCGGCCTCAGAATTGCGGCCGAGCTTGGGATCAAGAAGTTGATTGTGCGGGGAGATTCACAGTTGGTGGTCCGACAAGTGAATAAGAGTTACCAGAGCCCTTTGATGGAAGCATATGTTGATGAAGTGAGGAAGCTTGAGGAGCACTTTGAAGGTATGCAAATGGAGCACGCCCCAAGAGCTCAGAATGATATTGCAGATGGCCTCTCAAAGTGTGCTGCAATGAAGTTACCTGTGGAACCAGGGACCTGAAGGAAATATGCCCTAGAGGCAATAATAAAGTTATTATTTATTTCCTTATATCATGATAAATGTTTATTATTCATGCTAGAATTGTATTAACCGGAAACTTAATACATGTGTGAATACATAGACAAAACAGAGTGTCCCTAGTATGCCTCTACTAGACTAGCTCATTGATCAAAGATGGTTATGTTTCCTAGCCATAGACATGAGTTGTCATTTGATCAACGGGATCACATCATTAGGAGAATGATCTGATGGACAAGACCCATTCGTTAGCTTAGCACTATGATCGTTTAAGTTTTACTGCTATTGCTTTCTTCATGACTTATACATGTTCCTATGACTATGAGATTATGCAACTCCCGAATACCGGAGGAACACTTTGTGTGCTACCAAACGTCACAACGTAACTGGGTGATTATAAAAGTACTCTACAGGTGTCTCCGAAGGTACTTGTTGGGTTGGCGTATTTCGAGATTAGGATTTGTCACTCCGATTGTCGGAGAGGTATCTCTGGGCCCACTCGGTAATGCACATCACTATAAGCCTTGCAAGCATTGCAGCTAATGAGTTAGTTGCGGGATGATGTATTACGGAACGAGTAAAGAGACTTGTTGGTAACGAGATTGAACTAGGTATTGAGATACCGACGATCGAATCTCGGGCATGTAACATACTGATGACAAAGGGAACGATGTATGTTGTTATGCGGTTTGACCGATAGAGATCTTCATAGAATATGTGGGAGCCAATATGAGCATCCAGGTTCCGCTATTGGTTATTGACCGGAGACGTGTCTCGGTCATGTCTACATAGTTCTCGAACCCGTAGGGTCCGCACGCTTAAGGTTTCGATGATAGTTTTATTATGAGTTTATGAGTTTTGATGTACCGAAGGAGTTCGGAGTCCCGGATGAGATCGGGGACATGACGAGGAGTCTCAAAATGGTCGAGACATAAAAATCGATATATTGGACGACTATATTCGGACATCGAAAAGGTTCCGAGTGATTCGGGTATTTTCGGAGTACCGGGGAGTTACGAGAATAGAGGAGAGAGGCCAAAAGGAAGGAGGCGTGCACCTCCTTCTGGTCCGAATTGGACAAGGGGTGCAGCCCCCTTTTCCTTCTCCCTCTCCCCCTCTTTCCTTCTCTCCTACTCCGGAAAGGAAAGGGGAATCCTACTAGGACTTGGGAGTCCTAGTAGGACTCCCCACACTTGGTGCGCCCCCTCTAGGGCCGGCCTCTCCCTCCCTCCTTTATATACGGGGGCAGGGGGCACCTCTAGACACAAAAATTGATCTCTTGATCTCTTAGCCGTGTGCGGTGCCCCCCTCCACCATAGTTCTCCTCGATAAATATTGTAGCGGTGCTTAGGCGAAGCCCTGCGACGGTAGAACATCAAGATCGTCACCACGCCGTCGTGCTGACGGAACTCTCCCTCGACACTCGGCTGGATCGGAGTTCGAGGGACGTCATCGAGCTGAACATGTGCTAGAACTCGGAGGTGCCGTAGTTTCGGTGCTTGATCGGTCGGGCCGTGAAGACGTACGACTACATCAACCGCGTTGTTCTAACGCTTCCGTTTTCGGTCTACGAGGGTACGTAGACTCACTCTCCCCTCTCGTTGCTATGCATCTGGTAGATAGACCTTGCGTGATCGTAGGAAAATTTTAAAATACTACGTTCCCCAACAGTGGCATCATGAGCCAGGTCTATGCGTAGATGATATGCAAGAGTAGAACACAAGTGAGTTGTGGACGATACTAGTCATACTGCTTACCAGCATGTCATACTTTGATTCGGCGGTATTGTTGGATGAAGCGGCCCGGACCGACATTACGCGTACGCTTACGCGAGACTGGTTCTACCGACGTGCTTCGCACACAGGTGGCTGGCGGGTGTCAGTTTCTCCAACTTTAGTTGAATCAAGTGTGGCTACGCCCGGTCCTTGTGAAGGTTAAAACAGCACATACTTGACGAAATATCGTTGTGGTTTTGTATGCGTAGGTAAGAACGGTTCTTGCTAAGCCCGTAGCATCCACGTAAAACTTGCAACAACAAAGTAGAGGACGTCTAACTTGTTTTTGCAGGGCATGTTGTGATGTGATATGGTCAAGACATGATGAGTTATACGGTTTTGTATGAAATGATCATGTTTTGTGAAGTTATCGGCGACTGGCAGGAGCCATATGGTTGTCGCTTTATTGTATGAAATGCAATCGCCATGTAATTACTTTACTTTATCACTAAGCGGTGGCGATAGTCGTAGAAGCAATAGTTGGCGAGACGACAACGATGCTACGATGGAGATCAAGGTGTCGCGCCGGTGACGAAGGTGATCATGACGGTGCTTTGGAGATGGAGATCAAAAGCACAAGATGATGATGGCCATATCATGTCACATATTTTTGATTGCATGTGATGTTTATCTTATTATGCTTCTTATTTTGCTTAGTTCGACGGTAGCATTATAAGATGATCCCTTACTAAATTTCAAGGTATAAGTGTTCTCCCTGAGTATGCACCGTTGCGAAAGTTCGTCGTGCCGAGACACCACGTGATGATCGGGTGTGATAAGCTCTACGTTCAAATACAACGGGTGTAAGCCAGTTTTGCACACGCAGAATACTCGGGTTAAACTTGACGAGCCTAGCATATGCAGATATGGCCTCGGAACACTGGAGACCGAAAGGTCGAGCGTGAATCATATAGTAGATATGATCAACATAAGATGTTCACCATTGAAACTACTCCATCTCACGTGATGATCGGACATGGTTTAGTTGATTTGGATCACGTGATCATTTAGATGACTAGAGGGATGTCTATCTAAGTGGGAGTTCTTAAGTAATATGATTAAATTGAACTTTAATTTATCATGAACTTAGTCCTCGTAGTATTAGCATATCTATTTTGTAGATCAATAGCTCGCGATGTTGCTCCCCGTTTATTTTTTATATGTTCCTAGAGAAAACTAAGTTGAAAGATGTTAGTAGCAATGATGCGGAATTGTTTCGTGATCTGAGGATTATCCTCATTGCTGCACAGAGAATTATGTCCTTGATGCACCGCTAGGTGACATACCTATTGCAGGAGCAGATGTAGACGTTATGAACGTTTTGACAAAAGCTCGGTATGATGACTACTTGATAGTTTAAGTGCACCATGCTTTATGGCTTAGAACCGGGACTTCAAAAACATTTTGAACGCAACGGAGCATATAAGATGTTCCAAGAGTTGAAATTAGTATTTCATACTCATGCCCGTGTCGAGAGGTATAAGACTTCTGACAGTACTTTGCCTACAAGATGGAGGAGAATAGCTCAACCAGTGAGCATGTGCTCAGATTGTCTGGGTACTACAATTACTTGAATCAAGTGGGAGTTAATCTTCCAGATAAGATAGTAATTGACAAAGTTCTCTAGTCACTATCACCAAGTTAGTAGAACTTCATGATGAACTATAATATGCAAGGGATGACGAAAGGAATTCCCGAGCTCTTCGCAATGCTGAAGTCGGCGAAGGTAGAAATCATGAAAAAGCATCAAGTGTTGATGGTTAACAAGACCACTTGTTTCAAGTAAAGGGCAAAGGGATAGAAGGGGAACTTCAAGAAGAATGACAAGCAAGTTGTCACTCCCGTGAAGAAACCCAAAGCTAAAACTCAAGCCTGAAACTAAGTGCTTCTACTGCAAAGGAAATGGTCACTGGAAGTGGAACTGCCCTAGATACTAGGCGGATAAGAAGGATGGCAAAGTGAACAAAGGTATATTTTGATATACAGATTATTGATGTGTACTTTACTAGTGTTCATAGCAACCCCTGGGTATTTGATACCGGTTCAGTTGCTAAAATTAGTAACTCGAAACGAGAATTGCAGAATGAACAGAGACTAGTTAAAGGTGAAGTGACGATGTGTGTTGGAAGTGGTTCCAAGATTGATATGATCATCATCGCACACTCCCTATACTTTCGGGATTAGTGTGAAACCTAAATAAATGTTATTTGGCATTTGCGTTGAGCATGAATATGATTTGATCATATTTGTTGCAATACGGTTATTCATTTAAAGTCATAGAATAATTGTTATTCTGTTTACATGAATAAAACCTTCGATGGTCATACACCCAATGAAAATAGTTTGTTGGATCTCGATCGTGGTGATACACATATTCATAATATTGAAGCCAAAAGATGCAAGGTTAATAATGATAGTGCAACTTATTTGTGGCACTGCTGTTTAGGTCATAATGGTGTAAAGCGCATGAAGAAACTCCATAGTGATGGACTTTTGGAATCACTTGATTATGAATCACTTGGTGCTTGCGAACCATGCCTCATGGGCAAGATGACTAAAACTCCGTTCTCCGGAACAATGGAGCAAGCAACAGATTTGTTGGAGATCATACATACAGATGTATGTGGACCAATGAGTGTTGAAGCTCGCGGCGGGTATCGTTATTTTCTGACCTTCACTGATGATTTGAGCAGATATGGGTATATCTACTTAATGAAGCACAAGTCTAAAACATTTGAAAAGTTCAAAGAATTTCAGAGTGAAGTGGAGAATCATCGTAACAAGAAAATAAGAGTTTATACGATATGATCGTAGAGGTAAAATATTTGAGTTAGCGAGTTTGGCCTTCAGTAAAAACAATGTGAAATAGTTTCACTACTCACGCCACCTGGAACACCATAGTGTAATGGTGTGTCCGAACGTCATAACCGTACTTTATTAGATATGGTGCGATCGATGATGTCTCTTACCGATCTACCACTATCGCTTTTGGGGTTATGCATTAGAGACAGATACATTCACGTTAAATAGGGCACCATCTAAATCCGTGGAGATGACACCGTATGAACTGTGGTTTGACGAGAAACCTAAGCTGTCATTTCTTTAAGTTTGGGACTGCGATGCTTATGTGAAAAAGTTTCAACATTATAAGCTCGAACCCAAATCGGAGAAGTAAATCTTCATAGGATACCCAAAACAAACTGTTGGGTACACCTTCTATCACAGATCCGAAGGCAAGGTCTTTGTTGCTAAGAGTGGATTCTTTCTAGAGAAGGAGTTTCTCTCGAAAGAAGTGAGTGGGAGGAAAGTGGAACTTGATGAGGTAATTGTACCTTCTCCTGAATTGGATAGTAGTACATCACAGAAACTAGTTCCAGTGATTCCTACACCAATTAGTGAGGAAGCTAATGATGATGATCATGAAACTTCGGATCAAGTTACTGCTGACCTTCGTAGATCAACCAGAGTACGTTCCGCACCAGAGTGGTACGGCAACCCGGTTCTGGAAGTCATGTTACTGGACCATGATGAACCTACGAACTATGAGGAAGCGATGATGAGCCCAGATTCCGCAAAATGGCTTGAGACCATGAAATCTGAGATGGGATCCATGTATGAGAACAAAGTGTGGACTTTGGTTGACTTGCCCGATGGTCGGCAAGCCATCGAAAATAAATGGATCTTCAAGAGGAAGACTGACGCTGACAGTAATGTTACTGTTTACAAAGCTCGACTTGTTGCGAAAGTTTTTCAACAAGTTCAAGGAGTTGACTACGATGAGACTTTCTCACCCGTAGCGATGCTTAAGTCTGTCCGAATCATGTTAGCAATTGCCGCATTTTATGAAATCTGGCAAATGGATAACAAAACTGCATTCTTTAATGGATTTATTAAAGAAGACTTGTATATGATGCAATCAGAAAGTTTTGTCAATCCTAAAGGTGCTATCAAATTGTGCAAGCTCCAGCTATCCATCTATGGACTGGTGCAAGCATCTCGGAGTTGGAATATACGCTTTGATAAGTTGATCAAAGCATATAGATTTATACAGACTTGCGGTGAAGCCTGTATTTACAAGAAGTGAGTGGGAGCACTACAACCTTTCTGATAAGTATATGTGAATGACATATTGTCGATCGGAAATGATGTAGAATTTTCTGGAAAGCATAAAGGAGTGTTTGAAAGGAGTTTTTCAAAGAAAGACCTTGGTGAAGCTGCTTACATATTGGGCATCAAGATCTATAGAGATAGATCAAGACGCTTGATAAGACTTTCGATGAGTACATACCTTGATATGATTTTGAAGTAGTTCAAAATGGATCAGTCAAAGAAGGAGTTCTTACCTGACTTGTAAGGTGTGAAGTTGAGTAAGACTCAAAGCCAGACCACGGCAGAAATATATAGAGAGAATGAAAGTCATTCCCTATGCCTCAGCCATAGGTTCTATAAAGTATGCCATGCTGTGTACCAAACATGTTGTGTACCTTGCCATGAGTTTGTCAAGAGGGTACAATAGTGATCCAGGAGTAGATCACTCTACAGCGGTCAAAATTATCCTTAGTAACTGGATGACTAAGGAAATGTTTCTCGATTATGGAGGTGATAAAGAGTTCGTCGTAAAGGGTTACGCTGATGCAAGCTTTGACACTAAATCCAGCTGACTCTAAGTATCAATCTGGATGCGTATTGAAAGTGGGAGCAATTAGCTACAGTAGCTCCATGCAGAGCATTGTAGACACATAGACATTTGCGAAATACATACGGATCTGAATGTGACAGACCCGTTGACTAAACTTCTCTCACGAAGCAAAACATGATCACACCTTAGTACTCTTTCGGTGTTAATCACATAGCGATGTGAACTAGATTATTGACTCTAGTAAACCCTTTGGGTGTTAATCACATGACGATGTGAACTATCGGTGTTAAATCACATGGCGATGTGAACTAGATTATTGACTCTAGTGCAAGTGGGAGACTGAAGGAAATATGCCCTAGAGGCAATAATAAAGTTATTATTTATTTCCTTATACCATGATAAATGTTTATTATTCATGCTAGAATTGTATTAACCGGAAACTTAATACATGTGTGAATACATAGACAAAACAGAGTGTCCCTAGTATGCCTCTACTAGACTAGCTCATTGATCAAAGATGGTTATGTTTCCTAGCCATAGACATGAGTTGTCATTTGATCAACGGGATCACATCATTAGGAGAATGATCTGATGGACAAGACCCATTCGTTAGCTTAGCACTATGATCGTTTAAGTTTTACTGCTATTGCTTTCTTCATGACTTATACATGTTCCTATGACTATGAGATTATGCAACTCCCGAATACCGGAGGAACACTTTGTGTGCTACCAAACGTCACAACGTAACTGGGTGATTATAAAGGTACTCTACAGGTGTCTCCGAAGGTACTTGTTGGGTTGGCGTATTTGGAGATTAGGATTTGTCACTCCGATTGTCGGAGAGGTATCTCTGGGCCCACTCGGTAATGCACATCACTATAAGCCTTGCAAGCATTGCAGCTAATGAGTTAGTTGCAGGATGATGTATTACGGAACGAGTAAAGAGACTTGTTGGTAACGAGATTGAACTAGGTATTGAGATACCGACGATCGAATCTCGGGCATGTAACATACTGATGACAAAGGGAACAATGTATGTTGTTATGCGGTTTGACCGATAGAGATCTTCGTAGAATATGTGGGAGCCAATATGAGCATCCAGGTTCCGCTATTGGTTATTGACCGGAGACGTGCCTCGGTCATGTCTACATAGTTTTCGAACCCGTAGGGTCCGCATGCTTAAGGTTTCGATGATAGTTTTATTATGAGTTTATGAGTTTTGATGTACCGAAGGAGTTCGGAGTCCCGGATGAGATCAGGGACATGACGAGGAGTCTCAAAATGGTCGAGACGTAAAAATCGATATATTGGACGACTATATTCGGACATCGGAAAGGTTCCGAGTGATTCGGGTATTTTCGGAGTACCGGGGAGTTACGGGAATAGAGGAGAGAGGCCAAAAGGAAGGAAGCGTGCACCCCCTTCTGGTCCGAATTGGACAAGGGGTGCAGCCCCCTTTTCCTTCTCCCTCTCCCCCTCTTTCCTTCTCTCCTACTCCGGAAAGGAAAGGGGAATCCTACTAGGACTTGGGAGTCCTAGTAGGACTCCCCACACTTGGTGCGCCCCCTCTAGGGCCGGCCTCTCCCTCCCTCCTTTATATACGGGGGCAGGGGGGCACCTCTAGACACAACAATTGATCTCTTGATCTCTTAGCCGTGTGCGGTGCCCCCCTCCACCATAGTTCTCCTCGATAAATATTGTAGCGGTGCTTAGGCGAAGCCCTGCGATGGTAGAACATCAAAATCGTCACCACGCCGTCGTGCTGACGGAACTCTCCCTCGACACTCGGCTGGATCGGAGTTCGAGGGACGTCATCGAGCTGAACATGTGCTAGAACTCGGAGGTGCCGTAGTTTCGGTGCTTGATCGGTCGGGCCGTGAAGACGTACGACTACATCAACCGCGTTGTTCTAACGCTTCCGTTTTCGGTCTACGAGGGTACGTAGACTCACTCTCCCCTCTCGTTGCTATGCATCTGGTAGATAGATCTTGCGTGATCGTAGGAAAATTTTAAAATACTACGTTCCCCAACAGGACCTTCGTGCTCAAGTTAACTCAGCCATCCGTTACACCATCAGTTGGGCAAAACAAGAAGAGAAAGTTGGTCTCCAGCGACTACTTGCCGGCGGATCTTCCCGAAGCCGCCGCCAAGGTCCCCAAGATCAACAGCCAAGATGTTGAGGAACAGTTTGCTCCTGCAGATCCAAGGGTCTGTACAGTTGAAGCAGGCGTTCCCGACAAGCCTTGCCCCGGCAGGCTTGCCGGGGGACCATCAGCTCCGGCAGAGCCGCAGGTTCTTGCCGTAGAAGCTGAGGTTCCCGCAGCAGCCCTCATGCCTTTAGTCCTTGTTGTTGAGCCTCAGGCTCCAGCATGGGCACAGCAAATCGTCCCTTTTCTGCAAACTGGAGAACTTCCCGACGAGCCAGAAGAGATAGAGAAAATAACCAGGCAGTCAAGTATGTACCAGTTCGTTGGCAATGAACTATACAGAAGAAGACTCAATGGTGTCAGGTTGAAGTGCATTTCCAGGGAAGATGGACAGAAGCTGTTGGCAGAGATACATGGAGGCATATGTGGCCACCACATTGGCGCAAGGGCACTTGCCGGGAAGGCGTTCCGGCAAGGGTTCTTCTGGCCAGAATCCCTCCAAGATGCAACTGCACAAGTAACCAAGTATGAAGCGTGCCAGTTCCATGCCAAGCAAATTCACCAGCCAGCTCAAGCTCTCCAGACGATCCCTTTATCCTGGCCCTTCTCGGTCTGGGGGCTCGACATCCTTGGCCCCTTTCCCCGCGCAGTCGGGGGCTTTGAGTACTTGTACGTTGCAATCGACAAGTTCACGAAGTGGCCAGAAGTGGAACCAGTGAGAAAGGTGACAGCACAGTCAGCAGTCAGGTTCTTCAGATCAATTGTTTGCCGTTTCGGAATCCCTAACAGGATCATCACCGACAATGGCACACAGTTTACAAGTCGCACCTTCATGCAGTACGTCCCAGACTTTGGCGCCAAGGTCTGCTTCGCTTCTGTTGCTCACCCGAGGAGCAATGGTCAAGCGGAAAGGGCCAATGCTGAAGTGCTGCGCGGACTCAAGACAAGAACCTTTGACAGGCTGCACAAGTGCGGAAGAAACTGGATAGAGGAGTTGCCGACGGCTCTTTGGTCAATCAGGACGACACCAAATCGAGCCACCGGACAGACACCCTTTGCTCTTGTCTATGGAGCAGAGGCAGTTCTCCCCACGGAACTCGTATACGGATCTCCTCGAGTGCTCGCTTATGATGAGCTAGAGCAAGAGCAATTGCGGCAAGATGATGCATTGCTCCTCGAGGAGGAACCTCTCCAGGCTGCTGTACGAGCTGCTCGATACCAGCAAGCCTTGCGTCACTATCATAGCCGCAAGGTCAAGGCCAGGAGTCTCGAGGAAGGCGACCTTGTTTTTCGGCGTGTTCAGTCCGCCAAGAATTCCAACAAGTTGAGGCCGAAGTGGGAAGGCCCTTATCGGGTGAGACAAGTCACAAGGCCCAGCGCTGTCCGCCTTGAGACCAAAGAAGGCTTACCGGTGAGCAATTCCTGGAACATAGAGCATCTTCGCAAGTTTCACCCGTAAGGCGCGGTTGCCGTGATCCGCTCCGGCAACCACCTTTTGTACAAGTCTTGCCGCTGTTGCATGTAAACCTTTGTACAAAGCCGGGCGCAGATCCCACGCATCAGTAAAGCTTTCGTGCTTCGCACTATTTGTCATTACCATGCTTTTCTTTGTTATTTGCATGCATCATCTGACACCTTGTGCAACGCACATCCCCGGTAAGCACTAGCAAGCCATGAGGCCCTATACTTGTTTTTCCTCCTCTTTGTCTTTCCCTCTTAAGCAGAAGGAGCATTCCTCGCGCACAAGTTTGCCGGGGGGGAAGGAGATGGAGGCATGAACCAAGTACTGTTCAAGAAAGAGAAGCCTTGTCGGGGAGCAAACAATCTATGAAAGCTAAGTTACCAAAGTTTGAGTAATTCAAACTTTTCAAATTTTTAGTTGTCTTCCTTGAACAACCACACTTTGTATGGAAAACCTGTGCGCGGAGGAACCTACCCGTGGCTAGCCGCACCCTTACTTTGTTTCGAGCACGCTCAACGACTTAAGTAAGCTGCGACAAGTGTCGCGCCCTTACTTCGTTTTCGACTTCGCTCAGCAACCTAAGTGTGCTGCAACTAGCTGTGGCAAGGTTTCTTGCCGGCAAAGGTATTGCCAGCAGGCTGCTAAGAGTCCAGCACTCAGCGCTCGCGGCAAGGGTCCTTTGCCGGCAAGTTCCCTAAAAACGTAGGGTGGGATGCATACAAAGTGAAGGGACCAAAGCAAGGGAGATAACACTGCATTGATTACCCCAAAATAAAAGTGTATATTACAAAGATAGCTTGCCATTGTTCTAATCAACTACTGCCTATGGCTTAATTGGCAGCGGCAAAGGAAGCGGAAAGAAAGGAATCTAATCTGCGCGGTCGCCTTCACGCCTCGTGATCTTGCCCACCTTGGCGACGATGTGGGCGACCTGCGCCTTCAACGCCTCCTGGTCAGCTTCGGGCGGCAAGGTGCGGAGGACATTGACGAGGTTGATGCCGGGGTTGCGGTAGACGATCTTCGACAAGACCCGCTCCATGGTGCCCATGCAGAGCCGACGCGCCTCGTCGGCCAGCTGCACGGGGATCTTCTCCCGCAGCCGCGCAAGCGCCGGCGCAATTCCCCTGAAGAAAAGACTCAACTTGGCGCTGTGGGGGAGGTTCTCATCCGGGGAGTACACGAGATGCTCCGCCCTCAGCGCCATCATCTCCATGTCAATATTGGCAGCGGAGGTGACCAGCTCATCAGTCCACTGCTCCACTGCCCGGTTTAAGTTGTTCGCCGAGACGGCGGCGCTCTCCACCAAGGCCCTTTCCTTGCGGAGTTCGTCCTTCAGCTTCGTCTCGCGGTCCCGGGCGGCGTCGAGCGAGCCGGTCAGGGTGGAGACCTTCAGCTCTAAATCAGCAATGGAGTCCCTAGCGGCAGTGAGTTCCTGGCCCTTATCGGAGAGGCGTACCTGCAAATCCGAATTGGTATGGGCGTCTTTCTCCCGCGCCACGTTGAGCGCGGTGACCCTGTCTTCGCTCGCCTTCAGGAACAACTCCAGCTGCGCCACCCTGGCCTCCAGATCCTTCTTAGCAGTCTCCGCGGCAGCGGCGGCGTCCCTCGCCTCCTTCAGGGCCCCGCCGATGGCTTGCTCCCGGGCGGTGAGGTCGTCCTCGTGGCTGTCGAGGTCGACCTTCTGCTGGTTGAGCGCCCCCTCCCGCCGAGACAGCTCCTCGGCGGACAGTCGCTACTGCTCTTCTACCTCAGCCTTCTCAAGGATAAATGCTTGCTGCGCCCCGGCAAGCTCTTCACGCTCCTCCGCCAAGTTGCGGAGGGCCGCCTGGTTGGCGGCGCGGAGCTCCGCGGCGCGCTTCTCCAAGTCAGCTCCAGCCTTGGCAGCCAGAGCCTCCCGAGACTCCAACTTTGCTTGCCTGGCCCGATACAAGGCCAGGAGCCGACGAAGGAGTCTCTCCTCTTCGGGCTCGTCGCTGCTGCCGGGCGCATCCACGACCTTCAGCCCGGCGGAGGCGAGGACCTCTCCGTCGAAGGTCTCTCCCTCCGTGGGTGCTCGAGACGAGGACGCCCACGGGACTTGTATGAAAACCCCGTTGGCGGCCTCCAGGTAGACGCCCTGCCCTGCCGCGGAGGCGGAAGGGTCGGCGGCCGGTGCAGCGTCCGGCGCTCCTGCGGCCTCCGGGCCGGCAGTGCGGTCGCCGGTCCCTTCCCCAGCCGCGGCGTCTGCGGTCGGGGCGGTTTCTTCAGCGGCAGGCTCGTCGGCTCCAGCCATTCCCTCGGTGGCAGTGGCGTTGCCGCCGTCGCCGTGCACCTCCTCCTCAGCGGTGGCCTCCGTCTCCATCAGCTCTGGGGCAGGAGGATCTAGTGGAAGAAGAAGAAAAGAAAGAATCAAGCAAATATCCAAAAAAGACGAATCCGGGAAGAAGAAATTACAAGCTTTACCTTCGCGGATCTCTTCGACGACGGGGTCCCTCGCCGGGGAATTCTCCCTTGGCGGCGGAGTAGTGGCCCCTGCTGGCGGAGGGCCGCCTGCGCCCTCCCTTGGCGGGGTACTCACCCTTGTCGGGCTGCTCACCCTTGTCGGGCTGCTCACCCTTGGCGGGGTACTCGCCCTTGGCGGAGTGCCCGTCCTTGGCGGAGCATTCTCCCTTGCCGGGGAGTTCATCCTTGGCGGGGAGGGTAGAGCAAGTGGCTCGTCGGGGGCGACCTCCCGGTGCTCCTGCGGCTGCGGCTCCACTTCTGCACAAGACAACAAGACGTCAACCAAGATGATAACCCCGAGCGCACCCGTCAAGCAGAAGGATAAACACCAGACTTACGCTGGGGGCTGCGCTGGGGGCTGCTCCTCGGAGCAGCAGGCTGATCCGGCAAGCTCGTCGCCGGCGCGTCGCTTGTCACCACGACGGGCTCGTCGTCCTCGATATTGACCACAGGGATCTTGGCCCTCTTCGCCATCCACTGGGTCAAGGTCCTGCGAAGCAAAACAAAAGCAAGATCAGAACCAAGCAAGGAAAATCAAGACAAAATCAAAGGAACTAAAAGAATTGCAAGTACTTACTCCTCTTCCTCTTTGTCGGAGCTGAGGGCGGAGAAGTCAAACACCGCCTGGTGTGCTCCCGCGCGAGGAGCTGGAGGAGAAGGCTCCCTCGGGCGCTTGGCGGGCTCCGGGGCTGTGGGCTGCGAAGACCCGGCCCCCGTCGTCGCCGAGGACCGAGGGGCAGAAGGAGCACCCGTTCCGCTCCGGGAAGATCCCCCTCCGCTTGGCGCTCGAGCACGGGGAGCCTCCTTGACGACTTCGCTCGTCTTGGTGGCGCGCGTCGCACGGCGCGCCGGCTGCTGTCGAGGCGCCTGTGGCCTCGCCGTCTCAGCTGCCTTGCGGAGGCGCTTCTTCGGTTGCTGCGGAGGGCTTGGCGGAGGCGGAGAGTTCTCCGAGGATGAGGAGGCATCGTCGTCAAGATTCAGAGATCCACCAGAGTCTTCATCGGAATCTCCAGGCTCGGCGTCCTCCTCCCCCTCGGCAGGCCCGCTGGACTCAGTGCCATGCCCGGCAGCCTCGCTCCCCCCGGCGACCTCGCTCGTCCCGGCAAGTTTCACGGAAGGCTCCCCGGCAAACTCCTCGGGCGCGATCTTCAGTAGCTTGAGGATT
Source organism: Secale cereale (assembly GCA_902687465.1). Lineage (NCBI taxonomy): Eukaryota > Viridiplantae > Streptophyta > Magnoliopsida > Poales > Poaceae > Secale > Secale cereale. Next base: position 552,974,423 of record LR738712.1, read on the forward strand.
TCCGCCTCCTCTGCTTGACTCACTGCGTCCGCGGCCTCTGCGTCTTCCACAGTTTATCCAAATTCGCCCGCAGCCGCAGCTGCGGCGGCCTCCTCCATCCTGGAGGCGATGTAAGCTACATCTCGGTCAGTAGTATCCCGGGTGAGGCCCTTCTTCTCCTCGGCGTTGCGGGGCTTCTCGACAAAGTTGTCGAAGAAGGTCAGCACGGTCTCCGGTGGAGGCTCCAGCCAAGTGGGGACGACGTCGTGGGAGTCGCACTCGGGCATCATCGCGCGTATGGAATCGCGGGCAGTGCTGTTGCACAGCGGCACCACTCCCCGGGAAGGTTTGAACCACTCCGGGTGGGCGGGGTCATGCTTGAAGAGCTCCCGAACCATCCCCTTCAACTCCAAGACGGTGAAGTTGTAGTTCAATCCAGGGTGCGGCCTCATGATGTCTGCCGCATTGCCGAATTCCCAGGCGGGCCTCTTCCTTTCTTGTAAAGGGGCGATGCGGCGGCGGAGGAAATCTGCTCCAACTTCTCCAACAGTCAGATTGGCGACCCGGAGACGAATGATCCTAATGAGGGCGATCTGAAGCTTGCTGTCCTCCGGGGCCAATTCACTCCAATCCCTGCCGCGCACTATGGCAGTCTTGCGCGGCGAGGTAAAGGGCTCAGGATTAGCTTCCAGCACCCAGAACCAATCGGCTCTCCACTCCTCCCACTTGCCGCGGAGTTCTCCCTTCAAGTACGCATCCTTCTTGTTCAGCCTGAAGATCCAGGAGATGCCGCCAGAGAGGGGAGCACCAGACTCTACTCTAGGCATGAAGAAGTGGCAGAAAAGAGCTACATTTGGATGAACCCCAACATAGTTTTCGCACAGATGTGCGAAAACGGCCATCGTAAGGATGGCGTTGGGGGTGAAATCTAGGAGCTGGAGGCCATACGTATTCATTACATCACAAAAGAACTCTGAGTACGGAGGGCACAGACCACAACGGAAGAATGCAGCAAAGAAAAAGTACCCGCCGGGGAACATGTCAGCGGCGACGGCGGGGAGGACTCTGGTGCGGGGATGAGCTTTGGTCTCCCTCGCCCAGAACAAATAGTATTTGTCCCGCAGCTCCCTCGCGCCAAGCCTCGGCGCGAAGACCACGCACTTCTTCCGCAGGGCTGCCAGCTTCGCCGCCTGCTCGGACTTCTCCCTCTTGGCCTTGTCACTCTTCGCCTTGTCGCTCTTCGGAGCCATGGCGGGGGCGGCGAGGAAAGAGGCGAGGAGGTCGACGGTGCCGCGGATGCGGGAGACGGCGGAGGAAGGGAGGGGCTTGGCTCTCTGTCGACCTTTGGGAGGCGGAGGGCGACGGGGGTTTCTGGAGAATCAAGGCGCAATGAAGACGATGGAGGGAACTGCCCCTGCTTCCTCTGCTTTTAAGGGGGAAGTGGGGGACGTTCCGCATTTCCCATTAAATAACAGGCCACGATCTCTCCCACGACGCCGCAATCGATGCGTGCCGTTAGGGAGGGACGCGGCGGATACGGAAGGGGATACGGCTTGCCGTGGGCCGCGTGTGCCCGTGCACTGTCTTGGACCTGGCCCAACAGCGCTCGGCACCGTGTGTGGCCCAGGCACGGGGGCTCCTGTCGGTGTACTAAGATAGGGGTACCTTAGTACCCCAACTTGTGCACGGGCAGTAGCAGCTTCCCGTGGCAGGGCTTACCACGTGCTCGCCAAGAACCGTTCTGGTCCCTATGAAGCCATTCAAGAACAAAGTATACAAGTCAGAAGATCAAGGCCCCGGCAAGAGGAGCTTGCCGGGAAGGCCGCACCAGGCTCAAGGTTATCACTTTAGCGCAAGACCCTGGCAAGAGGAGCTTGCCAGGAAGGCCAAGGAACACGTACCTCAAGAGATGTCTCAGCGCATCATGCAGGATCCGGAGAGCGACAAGCTTCCGGGCCCAGCAAGGTCACGACCCCGGCAAGGTGCTTGCCGGGGAAACCTACGCTGTGTGCCCGCGCTCCAGCTCATCTACCCACGCGTCGCCCTGGGGCCCTTCCAGGGACGCGTGGCAGATGGCTGTGCAGCCTGGGGCACACGGTGGCAAGCCGCGGTGACGAGGCTACCGTCGTGGCGAGCGGAGAAGCACGGACGGACGCTTTTGGGGGCGACGGCGACGGGCATTTAATGCCCTTGTCCCCCACTGTCAAATTTAGGTGAAGACCACTGTTCATCCACTGTTCACGTACTGTTACAACTACCACCAAATTTACACTTTTACCCTCCTCTACGTTGACACCTGTCGGTGACCCCTTTGAGCTATAAAAGGAGGCCCATGCACAACGTAGAGGGGGTTCGAAGCCTAGACAACTCTCTCGCTCGGTGTAGCTAGTACTGTAGATCTTCAAGCTCCCGAGTTCAAGAACTCAATACAACCTAAGGCGGGAGTAGGGTTTTACGCGTCATCGCGGCCCGAACCTGGGTAAACTGACCGCGTGTGCCCCTCGATCTGCTCTCCGTGCTCCCTCCGCTCCCTTACCGCAACGTAGAAGGGGCACCGGTCCCATAGGTGCTCGTGGGAGGACAGTTTCCCCCGACACTATGATAAGCTCCGGTTTAACTATAGACATCACTTGGTGATTTATAATCAAACCAGAATAGGTTCTGTTAACACATGTGTAGTGGCAACTTTTAGTCATCCACTCCCTGAATCAATGGACTTTGATGAACACCAATGACCGTAAAGATAAAAATTTGCAAGGAAATATCAAAAGTGACATTGTCAAATAAAAACCGCGTAGTCGAGGCTTTTTACGAGCTGCCAGGCTCCAAATTCGAGGCTTTTTATGAGCTGCCAGGCTACTGACATTAACCATTTCACAAAGCCTGTTAAGATGGTCCTCAATCCTTCACCAAAGCATCAATGTTAACGTTACCAAGTTCAGGGTCTGTAAAGATTGACTTGTGTATACGTTCGATGATCGTCAATTTAATGTTACCAAATTCAGGGTCTGTAAAGATTGACTTGTGTATACGTTCGACGGGTCGTACCAGTTTACCTGGGCGGAGTGATTACTTAATGCAGGCAGGCTAATTCGGGGTTTTAGGTGTATACAGCAAGCTTCCAAGCCATGGCTTGATAGCCTACTACAAGGGTTGTCAACTCGTTGATGCTATGCATCAGGAGCCCCCAGGAAGCATTTGAGCTATGCGTCGGGCCTATGTTTGAGTTGTGCTATGCATCAAACTCTCTTTTGCCCCTCATCATCATGTGGGCTTTGATAGCCGGATTACCGAAGCAACCAGAGCTATGCTCTTATGATAGTCTTGATGTAACCGTTGGTTTAAGAGGCCATAGGAACTCCTTTGCACACAGAAGCCCTCATGTGACAGCCTCTTTATGAAAAAAGCAGCAGATACCCCGTTTTATCAGGGCCCCCGGTTTATTATATTGATCATAATATATACATTGCAAAGTTATGTACATAACGCGGAGCCTATGTCTCAGGTGTAGTAAGGTCGAAGAAGAGCGATGTTGCACGGCCGTCGGGTCTCCTCCTCCGCAGTACGTGAGTCCTTATGTTCTCGAACGTCGACGAGGTAGTATGATCCGTTGTGTAGGTTCTTGCTGACCACAAAGGGTCCTTCCCAGGGCGGGGATAACTTGCGCATATCCATCTGGTCTTGGATGAGCCGGAGCACTAGATCTCCTTCTTGAAATGTTCTGGTCTTAACCCGGCGACTGTGGTACCGGCGCAGATCTTGCTGATAAATCGCCGATCGGGCTGCTGCCGTGTCACGTTCCTCGTCCAGCCGGTCCAACGCATCTTGTCGTGCTTTCTCATTATCAGCTTCAACGTAAGCCGCCACCCGCGGCGAGTCATGACGGATATCACTAGGGAGGACTGCTTCAGCTCCATATACCATGAAGAAAGGCGTGTACCCTGTCGATCTATTGGGTGTGGTGTTGATACTCCATAACACAGAGGGTAATTCCTCCACCCAACCCGGCGTCCTCTGTAAAGGGACCATAAGCCGAGGTTTGATGCCTCTCAAGATCTCTTGATTGGCTCTCTCAGCTTGCCCATTGGCTTGAGGGTGAGATACTGATGTACTGATGATACATCAAGGCGGATGTGCTCTCGTTGACAGAACTCCTCCATAGCCCCCTCTGATAGATTGGTACCATTATCAGTTATAATGTTGTGTGGAAAGCCAAACCGGAAAATCACCTTCTTAATGAACTGAACAACCGTTGCTGCATCACACTTACTTACTGGTTCCGCCTCAACCCATTTGGTAAACTTATCCACTGCCACCAAAAGGTGGGTCTTTTTATCTGGGGATCTCTTGGAAGGTCCAACCATGTCAAGCCCCCAAGTCGCAAATGGCCAAGTAATTGGAATCATCCTCAATTCTTGAGCCGGTATATGAGCACGCCGTGAAAATTTCTGGCAAGCATCACATTTTCTGACCAAGTCCTCTGCGTCGGCATGAGCCGTCAACCAGTAGAACCCATTACGAAAAGCTTTAGCCACCAAGGATTTTGAACCGGCATGATGAACACAATCACCTTCGTGGATCTCTCTAATAATATCACGGCCTTCGTCTGACGATACACAACGTTGAAACGTCCCAGAGACGCTGCAATGATGTAGCTCCCCATTGACAATAGTCATTGATTTGGATCGCCGGACTATCTGTCTAGCCAAGACTTCATCCTCTGGTAACTCACCTCGATTCATGTACACCAGGTAAGGGAGCGTCCAATCCGGGATAACATGAAGCGCCGCCACCAATTGAGCCTCCGGATCAGGGACAACTAAATCCTCTTCTGATGGTAATTTCACCGACGGGCTATACAATACGTCCAAAAAAGTATTGGGTGGAACCAGTTTATGCTGAGAGCCCAGCCGGCTTAACGCATCAGCCGCTTCATTCTTTCGCCGGTCTATATGATCCACTTGATAACCCTTGAAGTGTCCAGCAACCGCGTCCACCTCTCGTCGATATGCTGCCATAAGTGGATCTTTGGAATCCCACTTTCCTGACACCTGTTGAGCCACCAGGTCTGAATTGCCGAAACATTTAACCCGGCTTAAATTCATCTCCTTAGCCATTCACAGACCATGGAGGAGAGCTTCATACTCAGCTGCATTGTTAGTACAAGGGAACATTAGACGGAGGACATAAGAGAACTTATCACCTCGTGGGGAAGTTAATACGACTCCAGCCCCCGAGCCCTCCAATTGCCTGGATCCATCAAAGTGAATAGTCCAATATGTGTGATCCGGCTTCTCCTCTGGTGCTTGCAGCTCCGTCCAATCGTTGATGAAGTCCACCAGTGCTTGGGATTTGATTGCAGTACAGGGCACATATTTCAATCCGTGAGGACTAAGCTCAACGGCCCACTTTGCAACTCGACCAGTCGCTTCTCTATTCTGAATTATATCGCCCAGAGGGGCTGAGCTGACCATAGTGATTGGATGACCTTGAAAGTATTGCTTCAGCTTCCGGTTTGCCATGAAGACTCCATATACTAATTTCTGCCAATGCGGGTATCTCTATTTTGACTCAATGAGCACCTCATTGATGTATTAAACCGACCGTTGAACCGGATATTCCTTTCCTGCCTCCTTGTGTTCTACCACGATGGCAACGCTTATTGCTCGGGCATTAGCAGCCATGTATAACAACAGTGGCTCATTATCAACTGGGGCAGCAAGGACCGGCGGCTCTGCCAATTGCTTTTTCATGTCTTCAAACACAACATCAGCAGCATCACTCCAAACAAAATGGTCTGTCTTTTTCATCATGTGATAAAGCAGGATGGCCTTCTCCCCAAAACGGCTCATAAACCGGCTGAGCCGCAATGCGGCCCGCCAAGCGTTGGACATCATTGATGCATGCCGGTTTATCCAAGGACGTAATCGCCTTGATCTTCTCCGGATTAGCTTCAATCCCTCTGTTTGACACCAGGAATCCCAATAGCTTGCCTGCCGGAACACCAAAAACACACTTGGCCGGATTAAGCATCATTTTATAGACCCGGAGGTTATCAAAGGTTTCCTTCAAGTCTGTTATCAACGTCTCCTCCTTCCTGGATTTTACCACAATATCGTCCACATAAGCGTGAACGTTCCGCCCAATTTGCCCATGAAGACAATTTTGCACACATCGTTGATAAGTCGCCTGGGCACTCTTGAGCCCGAAAGGCATAGACACGTAGCAGAAGGCCCCAAACGGAGTTATGAAGGCTGTTTTCTCCCGGTCCTTAACTGCCATCTTGATCTGATGACAACCAGAATAAGCATCCAAAAAACTTAAGCGTTCACAACCCGCCGTGGCATCAATGATTTGATCAATACGAGGGAGGGCAAAGGGATCAGTTGGGCAAGCTTTGTTTAGATCTGTGTAATCAACACACATTCGCCAAGTGACGTTCTTCTTAAGCACTAGTACCGGATTAGCTAGCCACCCCAGATGAAACACCTCAATTATAAAACCTGCCACCAAGAGCCTAGCCACTTCTTCACCAATTGCCTTGCGCCTTTCTTCATTGAAGCGGCGGAGCCACGGAGAAACTGTTTAACTGGTTTAAACTTAGGATCAATATTGAGAATGTGCTCAGTGAGTTCTCTCAGTACGCCTGGCATGTCAGAAGGTTTCCATGCAAAAATGTCCCGATTCTCATGGATGAACTCGATGAGCGCGCTTTCCTTTTTTGGATCTAGGTTAGCACTGATGGCGAACTGTTTGGATGAATCCCCAGGAACAAAATCAACCTGCTTGGTCTCATCAGCTGATTTGAACTTCAAGGCTGGATCATGCTCTGTGGTGGGCTTTTTCAGCGGAGACATATCTGCCGGATCAACATTATCCTTATAAAATTTCAGCTCCTCGGTTGCAAAAACCTCCTCCGCATAAGCTGCATCACCTTCCTCACATTCTAAAGCGATCTTGCGGCTCCCATGGACCGTAATGGTTCCCTTGTGACCGGGCATCTTAAGCTGCAGATAAACATAACAAGGCCTCGCCATGAACTTAGCGTAAACCGGCCGTCCGAACAGGGCGTGATACGGGCTTTTGATCTTTACCACTTCAAAGGTCAAGGTTTCGGACCTTGAGTCCTGCTCATCCCCAAAGGTGACTTCCAAGTCTATCTTACCGACCGGATATGCTGATTTACCAGGCACTACTCCGTGAAAAACCGTGTTGGACTGCCGTATCTGTCAACCCCATGCGACGGAAAGTCTCATAATACAAGATGTTGATGCTGCTTCCTCCGTCCATGAGCACCTTAGTGAACTTATAGCCCCCTACTTGGGGTGCCACAACCAGAGCCAGCTGGCACGGATTATCAACCCGAGGCGGGTGGTCCTCCCGACTCCACACAATGGGTTGTTCTAACCAGCATAGGTAACGTGGCACCGCCGGTTCAACAGAATGTACTGCCCTCTTGTAAACTTTCTGATCACGTTTACATAAGCTCGTGGTGAAGACGTGATACTGCCCACTACTCAACTGCTTTGGATTACTCTGATATCCGGACTGCTGCTGCTGTTGATTGCCCTGATTGTTATAACCACCTTGGCCGTGCTGCTGGTTATGCTGATTGTGCCCATTCTGGTTGTTGTGATTGTTACCCTGGAACCCTGAACCGGATCCACCGCCTTGATAACTCGGCCTGTGAAAACCAAGGCCTGAACCGCCGGACGATCCATGATCATATTGGGACCGGTTCATGATTTCCTTCATAATGAAGCAGTCCTTCCAGAGGTGCGTAGCTAGCTTCTCCGGTGTGTCGTGCCTTGGGCAAGGTATGTTCATCTGGCGTTCCAGATTGATAGGCGGTCTCCCATTCCGCGGGGGTGGTCTGGCCTTGTGGCGCTGGCCATTCTCCTGGGCATTCGTGTTAGCCACAAAATCTGAATTATCTGCTTTACGCTTACCACTATATCCTTGATTCGCCGGGCTAGGCTGTGGCGCTTACCGCCCTTCTTTGCTTTTCCTAACTTCTCATCATCAGAATCTGGGTACTTGGTACTATCTGAATCTGCATATTTTACCAAGGCGCCCATGAGCGTCCCCATGTCATCACAATTACGTTTGAGCCGTCCTAATTTCAGTTTCAAAGGCTCAAACCGGCAATTGCCTTCCAAGGTTATAACTGTTGTGCCCGGGTTGATGCTGTTGGAAGAATGTAGGATCTCCGACACTCGACGCACCCACTGGCTTGTTGACTCTTTCTCTCCTTGAACACAGGTAGCTAAATCGATGATAGACATCGGCTGCTTGCATGTGTCTTTGACGTTATTAATAGACCGGCGGCGCAATTCGGCCCATGATCCGATGGAATTGGGTGGCAAGCTTTTCAGCCAAGTGCGAGCTGTACCCTCCAACATCATAGTAAAATACTTAGCACATGCTGCATCATCTACATCCAGCATCTCCATGGCCATTTCATAGCTTTCCACTCATGTCTCAGGAGATAAATCCGCAGTATAGTTGGGCACCTTGCGTGGTCCTTTGAAATCCTTGGGTAGTTTTACGTTGCGTAAAGCGGGGGTGAGGCACGGTACTCCCAAAGAGCTGGACATGACTCCCGGTTCAACTGTGGTAGATGGACGAACCGGCGCTAGCTGACAGTTTTCATACTGTGCTGCTAACTCGACCTCCCGGTGCTGCCTGCCCTGATCCACCACGTCTAGAGCGTTCACGTCTCCCCTGCCAAATTATCCCTCCACGGCGGGTTACGTCTTCACGCGCTGCTTGACACAGCCGGTTCATCCAGGTGCCTAGTATAACTCCAGCTTGGGCGAGGGGTGGAGTGAATCCTCTCACGGCTGTGAGAATAAGCTTGATGTTGGGTTAGCGCCGTCTCCAGAAATTCCCTGGCCCGCCGTGCCTCCACCGCTATGGGGGACGTTCCTTCAATGGGAAGGGCGGCCAGTCCTGAAGCGGCGGCAACTATGTTGTCCAATGGGTTGGAGTAGTGACCGGGAGGGGTAGGTATATGCTGTGATGGGACAACCTGGCAGGTTGGCTCCGCAGCCTGTGGCTGGACTGAAGCCCTTGTACCCGGTGCTCCTCCCCGGTTTACCTCCGGCTGGTTACTGGTTCCTGCTCCTGGCGTGCTAAAGAGGTTCCTCGCTTTGTAAACCGGCAGCAAGCGAGATCGTTGCCTTCTCCTCATTACCTCGTGTGAAGCGGTCTGATCCAACATGAGTCGATAAGCCTGAGCATCTAGCTCGGCCTGCTTTGCAACCATCCTGGTATTCTCGGCAGCTAGGTCCAATTTGGCTTGATCTATCTGGCTTTTCACCTGAGCGACCTCCGCATCATGTTGTTCCTTATCGGCCTGGGCTACCTCTGCTGTTAACAGGGCTGTCAAAGTATCAACCAAGGTGGACAAAGCTTCGGAAGGCGACGGAACAGGGCCTCCAGCCCTAGCTCCCACCGTGTTTGATGTTAACGCCGCCGTGGTTGACGACTGCTGCACAGGTTGTGATCCGGCCATGAAACGGCGACCCGGTTCAGCGGATCAAGGGGGTCCGGAATACTACCACCATCGGAACAGCCCCCAGACCGGCCATCCTACAACAGGTATAAAGATTCTGTCTCTCCAGAGGACGACTCGTCGCCGGAATAGACAACAGTCTCACCGCCAGAATCCGATCCATCTTCAGCTTGCACTCCATGAATTGCTCCGACGAAGACGTGATTCACGGCGGGCCGAATCCGGGCAGGTCTCGCACGCTGAGCCGGCTCGACGATGTTGGGGAAGATGTCCGGATCAGGGCCCGGTTCGCCGATCTTGCCAATGAAAACGTGGATGCCGCCAAAGGGGACCCGGTACCCGTATTCGATTGAATCGGCCTCGGGGGCCCAGCCTGCATCGTCGATGTAGATCTTGCCACGACGTCTCTTAGTCATCCGGCCCACTGTGTAGCCCTTGAGTCCTTCAAAGTTTCCCTTCAAGAACTCGAAACCATCGTGTGATAGCCCCACGGTGGGTGCCAATTGTCGTGGTTTTGTCACGGCAGATGTCCTAGGAAAAGGACTTAGTCGTGAGGCCATTGCTACGGGTTAGCTTAAAGGGGTTAAAGCGGACAAAGACACAGGGATTTTATACTAGTTCGGCCCCTTCGATGAAGGTAAAATCCTACATCTAGTTTGATGTTGTATTGCTAGGGTTTCGATGACCAGGGAGCGAATCTGCTTTGCCTGAGTCACGAGCTATTTTTCTCTGCCCTCAACCGTCGCTAGGTCGTCCCTTTATATACATGAGGTGACGCCCGGTACGGTTTACAGAGTCCTGAGGCCGGCTCATAAACGTGTTCGGCTCGGTCTCTATCTTTCCTATCTTACATCACAAGTTTACATATAATATGGCGGTTTACAGATCATGGGCCCTAACGCCTCCTGGGCTAAAGCGTCTTGCTCCATGCTCTGTTGGGCTTCAGTAGAAGTAATCTTGATGGGTATAAACCGGCCCCTCCTGGGCGGTTTATATCCAGTAGTAATATCCCTGACAGGGGGGTTAATAAGTCGAGTGGGGTCATATTTCAAGGCCCAATGTGTGGTAGTACTTGTTCATGGATCACAAACACAGAACTCAGTTCCTGAGGACGGTTTCAATGAGACAACCCACCATGTCCTCCTACATGGCCTCTCACCGCTACCTTTACCAAATCATGTCCACACACATAGTTCTCAACAGTAGGACATGTTCACCACATTCCAATTCATCCTGGATGAATCAGACCTGACTCAGCTCTAAGCAGTAGCAGGCATGACAACAAGCATGAATGAGTAGGCACATCAGGGCTCAAACAACTCATACTCATGCTAGTGAGTTTCAACTATTTATTGTGGCAATGACAGGTCATGCAGAGGAAAGGGGTTCAGCTACCGCAGCAAATAGCAGTTGACACACGGTTGTCCTAATGCAGTAAAAGAGAGCAAGAGCGAGAGAGTGGTATTTTATCGAAATGTTAGGGGTTGCTTGACTGGCACTTCTGAAGATAGTAATAGCTCTTCATTAGTGTCAACGATCACAACGCGAGAACACCATCCACTGAGAGGGAACAACACCGGCAAACAAAGAAATAGCACAATCAATGCAATGCAACAATATGATGCAAGATTATAACATGACAACATGATGTGATTTGAGCTAATGTAGCTAGCAACGATTTAAATGGAGTTGGTTTGAACATAAGATCCAAATTAAAACTCCACAAAAGACATTTTTAATGCCCTTTGTTCAAATTGTCATATACAGTAGCTTTAGGTTGTTCAAACATGCATGAAAATGCCATAAACCGATTCCTCATATTTTTCTAATAATTTTTCATATATAAATTATTTCATTTGGAGTTACATTTGATTTTCTATGATTTTTATAAGTTTTGAGTATTTTCTGAAATAAATAAATCATTTCTGATTTATTTAAATTTCCAGAAAAGCTTTACTGCATCAGCATTGCGCAAGACTGATGTCAGCAGGTCAACTAGGTCGGCCAGGTCAAACTAAACCTACTGGACCCATTGATCGGTGACTCAGCTAATTAACTGTGTTAATTAGCACTAAGTAACCCTAACTAAAAATTCAGCAGGGCTGGGCCCACACGTCAGCTACCCAGGGGAGGTCAAACGTGTCAAACTCGCTGGCGGCTCGACGCCGGCGATAGCAGACGCGGCGGAGGGCTCGGGTTTGGCCCCCCGGCGACCAAAAGTGCGGCAGAGGGAACCTACGGGGAGCAAAGGCTCGCCCGCATCCATTCAAGCTAGAGGCAGCAGCTGGGGTGGCCGGATCTCGTCGGAAACGAGCTCGTGGCGGCGAAGGCATGCGGGTGTGCTCGGGGTCGGCGTTATGCTGCACGGGAGGGGGCACAGAGGGGTGCTACGGGCACCTGGTGATGCACTGAGCACGGTGACGAGCTAGGTTGCAGCTCTAGGTGACGATGGACACGGGGGCGACATGGCCGGGCGGCGCTGAGTTTCGGCTTCGGTCGAAATGGCGGCTACAATGATCGAGAGGCATGGGGAGGAGCGGAAAACGACAGCGGAGCTCACAGCGGTTGCATCATACGTCTCAACAGGCCCGTAGGAGGTCGAGCGACATCGGGGCATTGACGGCAATCTAGGGAGCCGAGGGTTGAAGATGATGGCGTCGACAGTGTTCGGGGCACCCGGCGTTGCGTATCTCAGCGAGGAGGTCGAGGACGACACGTAGGAGCTCGGAGACTCGTCAATGAGGCGTGTGGTTGCTGGTGGCCGCAGTAACGGCAAGCGGCGTGGACGTCGTGTTCGGTGGGGCTGCGGGGAGGGAGCTAGAGGAGAGGGAGAGAGCTCCAGCGTGAGGGGAGAGGCAGAGGGGGGTCAAGGCCGTTCCTGTGGCGCGGAGACAGGGCGAGGGGGAAGCAGGAGGTGGAGCCCGGGCGCGCGCGCGTCGACATGCCTCTGCATACTGGTAGAAGTTGAAGACGGTGCGGCTCTTGGTGGGCTGGCCAGTAGCAGGCCGCACAGGTAAGCTACAGGTAAGTCCTTCTCTCTATGTTTTCTATTTCCTATTATTTTTTTCTACTTATTTCTTTCTGTTTTGATTTAGTTTCTAAACCAAATCATTTTTATAGCTTCTGAAAATTATTATGGATGCAATATGAACTAAACCAAAGCCCCACAATATTTTTCAGAATGATTGGAGTTATAAAAGTATTTATAGAAAATTTATAACCCCAACTCAATTACAATATGATTTAATTAAAAAAATCCAGGAATGACCTAGAAATATATTCATCATTTTTGGAAGAGGTTTGCACCTTTATCAGAAATCATGAACATTTTTAAAGGGCATTTTGGGTTCCTTGAGAATGTTTCATTTTGATCCTAGTTGGATTTCATTTGTTGCTAGGGTTTGACATCCTCATTTCAAGTTTAGGCAAAATTAAACATGATGCAACATCCAAGACTAGACCACAAACAAGGCTGAAGCTAGGGCTGTGACAACTCACCCCCACTAAACAAGAATCTCGTCCCGATATTCGAGATGTGTGAGGTAAGAAGATAGAGGGGACTGATACATCTCCAACGTATCTACTTTTCCAAACCCTTTTGCCCTTGTTTTGGACTCTAACTTGCATGATTTGAATGGAACTAACCCGGACTGACGCTGTTTTCAGTAGAACTGCCATGGTGTTGTTTTTGTGCAGAATAAAAAGTTATCGGAATCGCCTGAAAATCAACGCAGAATTATTTCGGAAAATATTAAAAAAAACCTGCAAGAAGATCCACACCAGGGGGCCCAAGGCATGTCCACGAGGGTGGGGGGCATGCCCCCTTGCCTCGTGGCCCCCCTGGTGCTCCACCGACGTACCCCCATATCCTATATCTTCCATTTCGGGGGAAAAATCAGAGAGAAGGAATTATCACGTTTCACGAGACGGAGCCGCCGCCAAGCCCTAATCTCTCTCGGGAGGGCTGATCTGGAGTCCGTTCGGGGCTCCGGAGAGTGGAGATCGTCGCCATCGTCATCATCAACCTTCCTCCATCACCAATTTCATGATGCTCACCGCCGTGTGTGAGTAATTCCATCATAGGCTTGCTGGATGGTGATGGGTTGGATGGGATCTATCATGTAATCGAGTTAGTTTTCTTAGGGTTTGATCCCTAGTATCTACTATGTTCTGAGATTGATGTTGCTATGACTTTGCTATGCTTAATGCTTGTCACTAGGGCCCGAGTGCCATGATTTCAGATCTGAACCTATTATGTTTTCATGAATATATGTGTGTTCTTGATCCTATCTTGCAAGTCTATAGTCACCTACTACGTGTTATGATCCGGCAACCCCAAAGTGACAATAATCGGGACCACTCCCAGTGATGACCATAGTTTGAGGAGTTCATGTATTCATTATGTGTTAATGCTTTGGTCCGGTACTCTATTAAAAGGAGGCCTTAATATCCCTTAGTTTCCAATAGGACCCCGCTGCCACGGGAGGGTAGGACAAAAGATATCATGCAAGCTCTTTTCCATAAGCACATATGACTATATTCGGAATACATGCCTACATTGCATTGATGAATTGGAGTTCTGTGTCACCCTAGGTTATAACTTCTACATGATGAATTGCATCCGACATAATTTCCCATCACCAATCCAATGCCTACGAGCTTTACCTATATTGCTTGTCGCTTATTTACTTTCCCGTTGCTATTATTACAAAAACTACAAAAACATTATCGTTACTTTTATTGCTGATACCGCCACTATCATATTACTTTGCTACTAAACTATCTTGCTGTAGATACTAAGTTTCCAGGTGTGGTTGAATTGACAACTCAGCTGCTAATACTTAAGAGTATTCTTTGGCTCCCCTTGTGTCGAATCAATAAATTTGGGTTGAATACTTTACCCTCGAAAACTGTTGCGATCCCCTACACTTGTGGGTTATCAAGACTATTTTCTGGCGCCGTTGTCGGGGAGCATAGCTCTATTCTTTAAGTCACTTGGGATTTAAATCTGTTGATCACTATGAAGAATTTGAAGGACTCAAAAACCAAGATCTTACTCTAAACTACGAGGGGAGGTAAGGAACTGTCATCTAGCTCTGCACTTGATTCTCCTTCTGTTATGAGTAAACTTGCGACACCTACTCCTGTGATACTGTGCCACTAGGTGAATTTCTAGATGAACAAATTGCTAAGGTTAGGGAGAGTGCAAATGTTGAAACTGATGATATTTATGAAAGTGATGATGAAACTACTCCCAATAGATATGAATTGCCTGTTGTGCCTGAGGGTTATGTTAAGGATGAAGAAACTACAATAGACTTTCTTGCTTGCAATGTTAGATATGATCTTAAGAAATTATTAGCTAAGCTGAAAGAAAAGTCCTTGAATGCTAGAATGAAACATGACCCTGCTTTTGCTACTTCACCTATTTGTGTTACTGATGAGGATTATGAATTCTCTATTGATCCTGAGTTAATTACTGTGGTTGAATCTGATCCTTTCCATGGCTATGAGTCTGAAACTGTTGTGGCACATCTTACTAAGTTGAATGATATAGCCACCCTGTTTACCAACGATGAAAAGATTCGTTATTACTATATCCTTAAGTTGTTTCCGTTCTCGTTAAAGGGTGATGCTAAGACTTGGTTTAATTCTCTTGATCCTGGTTGTGTGCGTAGTCCCCAGGATATGATGTATTACTTCTCTGCTAAATATTTTCTCGCTCATAAGAAACAAGCTGCCTTACGGGAAATATATAACTTTGCTCAAATTAAAGAAGAGAGTCTCCCACAAGCTTGGAGAGGCTTCTCCAGTTACTTAATGCTTTGCCTGATCATCCTCTCGAGATGCATGATATACTTGATGTCTTTTATAATGGACTAACCGATGCTTCCAGAGACCACCTGGATAGTTGTGCTGGTTGTGTTTTCAGGGAAAGGATAGTTGAGCAAGCAGAATTACTACTGAATAATATGCTGGACAATGAAAATAATTGGACACTTCCTGAACCAGCCCCTAAGCCAACTCCGAAGAAAAGAGGTGTTCTATTTCTCAGTCTTGAAGATATGCAAGAGGCAAAGAAATCTATGAAAGAAAAAGGTATTAAAGCTGAAGATGTTAAGAATTTACCACCTATTGAAGAAATACATGGTCTTGATAACCCGACACAGGTAGTAAAGGTAAATTATCTTTATAGATTTGATGAAGGTGATATTCATCGTTATAAGTCTGCTAGCCAATGCTTGGATGAGTTTGACAATTTCATTGTGAAACAAGAAAACTTCAATGCTTATGTTGGTAGACAATTACAACACAATGCTTATATGATTGAACGCTTGAGTGATTATCTGTCTAGAGCTAAAGGTGAACTGAAACTTATTAGTATACATGCTTCTATGGTCACCACTCAAGTAGAACAAGTACTTAAGGCTTAGAATGATTTGCTAAATGAATTAAATAGTAAGAATAATGACTATGCTGTTAGAGTTGCAACTAGAGGTGGTAAAATGACTCAGGAACCTCTGTATCCTGAAGGCCACCCTAGGAGAATTGAGCAAGATTCTCAAAGAGCTAATTTAGATGCACCTAGTTCTTCTAAAAAGAAGAAAAAGAAAAACGATAGGACTTTGCATGCTTCTAGTGAACCAGTAGCTAACACACCTGAGAATCCCAATGATATATCTATTTCTGATGCTGAGACACAATCTGGTAATGATCATGAACCTAGTGATAATATTAATAATGAGGTTCATGATGATGCTCAACCTAGCAATGATAATGATGTAGAGATTGAACCTGTTGTTGATCTTGATAACCCACAATCAAAGAATCAATGTTATGATAAGAGAGACTTGATATTCCCGAGGATGATAGTATGTCTATTATTCTTGGAAGACCCTTTTTGAATACTGCAGGGGCTGTTATTGATTGCAACAAGGGCAATGTCACTTTTCATGTCAATGGTAATGAGCATACGATACACTTTCTGAGGAAACAACCTCAGGTCCACAGTATCAATTATATTGGAAAAACTTCAACTATCACTATTGGAGGTTTTGAGTTTCCTATTCCTACTATCAATAAGGAATATGAAATTCTTATTGTTGGGGACATACATATCCCCATTGAGGTAACCTAGTGTTATTCGAAAATTCTCCGGTTTCATGTTACTCGGAAATAGTTTATTAACAAGACCTGATCAACCTTGTTAATGAATTCCTTTTGATGAGCATGTGATAGGTGAATCTAGATAGCAGAACCTTCTGTACCATCTTTTTGCTTTTTGTTAATTAGTATAAATAAAGAGAAAATAGTATTTTCTGTCTGTTTCCAGACTTATCAGTGCAATGAAAAATATCCCGAAAATAAAAGTTCTCCAAATGCCATGAAAATTAAATATGATTTTTTCTAGAATATTTAAGAAAATATGGCACTGAACACACAGCGAGGGGAGCCAACATGTGGCCATGAGGGTCCTGGGTGTGCCCCCCTTCCCAAGGCGCGCCCCCTGCCTCGTACGCCCCACGTGGCCCCCTACACTTATTCCTGCACCCATGCTCTTCTTCTTCCTCCCAAAAAAATGCCCAACCAGCTCAAACCCGAGTTCTAGCTCATCTTGCTGCCATTTTCGATCTCCTTGCTCAAAGCACCATTCACCAAACTGTTTGGGGAGATTGTTCCTTGGTATGTGACTCCTCCATTGGTCCAATTAGTTTTTGTTCTAGTGCTTTATTAGTTAGAAATTTATGCTGCTGTGGTGACCTTGTTCTTGAGCTTGCATGTCAAATTTTCTTGGTCCCAAGTAGTTCTAATGCTTGATATAGCCTGTAGGCACTTATAGGAGTTGTTGCTATCAATCTTGTTGAGTTTAGTTAACTTTTATTTTGAAGTTACTAAAAATTTCAGAAATTTTCAGAAAAGGAAAATGTTAAAAAGATTATTGAGGGGCTCCTCCAGCAAGAGCTCAGAGGAGAAGAAGAAAGAAGAAAATAAGAAGCCCAAGTATAATCTTCCTCGTATGGCGGAAGTTCAACCGTGCGAATGGCCTTGTAATAATTTCATGATGTCCGCCAGTATTTATGAAGACTTTTATTGGTTGGCAAATAATGCAGGCCTCACCGACTTCCTCAACGACCAGAAAGAATAGTATCTCTTACTCACCAATATTTTCACGCAAAGCTTTCATTTTCATTCTAGAAAAACACCACCTACGGTGGAGTTTCGCTTATATAATGTGATTAAGGAGATATCACTCTTAGATTTTTGTGAGATATGCAAAGTACAGACTTGATGAACCACGTCGTGAAGACGTTGAAGTGTTCATTGACATGATAGCCGTAGGTGAAACTAGACAAGTTTCAGGGGCAAAAATCACTAGTATACACTTCCATGTTCCGCGCTACTTTGCTTTATTTGCTAGTAGGTGTTTAATTGGTCGCGGGAACAGTGGGAATCTCAGTGCCCCTGAAATTATCATTTTACGCCATGCTTTATTTCAAGACACAACTTTTAGTTTGGGCGCCGTCATTGCCAAAATGATTGAATCTGAACCGCTCAAAAGGGCCTGTCTTTGGAGGCATCTTTGCTTCTCGCCTTGCTGAATATTTTAATATACCTATTAGGCATCATGAGAAGGAAGAAAAATTGCTTGCCCCTGTTTATCTAGACTACAAGAGCATGGTAGCTCATGACTTTATTGTTAAAGACAAGAATATGCACCTTAATTATAAATTGAGGTTTGATGAAATATACTGTGAAATTATTACCTTTCCTACACCATCTTTGTTTGATCTGTCCACAGGCAAGTATCTCATTATATCAGATGCTTTCTACAAGTACCAAGGCCAGGCACAAGCTTCAGAGCCTGAGCCAGAACCACCACTTGATCCTTCCCTTCAATCTGTTTATGGGTGGGAGCTGGACGAGCTCGCCAACCAGTGGCATCCAGAGGACACATCTCAGTACACTAGAGGGAGTGGTTTCGATCCATGGCCATAGACCAACTTAGGCCAAAAGCCTAAGCTTGGGGGAGTACGTGTTTCTCACCGACTTACATGCATGTTCACACTTATTCTAGTTGTCGGTGCTCACACTCTTTCACTGTACCATCCATGCTTAATTTCAATTTCTTTTTCTTAGTCTTTTTCTTGTGTGCTAGAAAAACCCAGAAAAAAATATTAGTTGTAGCTTCTAGCTAGTTTATTCTCTTTGCTAGTAGTAGTTGAAAAAAATGAAAACCCAAAAAGATTTCCCGTTGTTCTTTTGCTTGTTGGGAGCTTTCCAGTGTAAATAGTTTCTTTTCTTTTCTTTAGGGGATAAGAGTAGAAGACCATGATTGAAAATGCTTAGTGGCTCTCATATGCATTTGTTGTGAATTAACATTGATCCATATTACCTTGTGTTCTCTCTTGTATAATAATGTCTGCAGATTCCATCTTAGTCCAACGCACGTGCACTATTATTATTATTCACACCGTTCGGTCGTGCGAGTGAAAGGCAATAAGGATGATATATGATGAACTAATTGAGATGAGAAAAGATGGTATGAACTCGACCTCTCTTGTTTTTGTAAATATGATTGCTCGTCGTTCCTGATTCAGCTTGTTATGAATGAAACAAGTTTGCAATAACAATTAGAGATCATAGCTGCTTATGCCATGCTTAATTAGCTGAGAGTTTATAATGGTCTATCTTGCGTGCCAACATGGTATTAAAATGGTTGTGATGTGGTATGATGGGTGGTATCCTCCTTTGAACGATTTAAGTGATCTGACTTGGCACATGTTCACGCATGTAGTTCAAACAAATCAACATAGCCTTCACGATATTCATGTTCATGGTGATTTATATCCTACTGATGTCTACTACACGCTTCTATTCCTGTAGACACTGTTGGGCCTCCAAGAGCAGAGGTTTGTAGGACAGCAGCAAATTTCCCTTAAGTGAGTAACCCAAGGTTTATCGAACTCAGGGAAGTGGAGGTTGAACGTACCCCTTTCAAGCAACCCTGCAATCAAGATACAAGAAGTCTCTTGTGTCCCCAACACACCTAATACACTTGTCAGATATATAGGTGCACTAGTTCAGCGAAGAGATGGTAAAATATGGATGATAGGAGTGGCAAAGCAAAGTAATATAAATCCGTAATAAAAAGTGCAGCAAGCAAACATGAGGTAAACGTGAGCACAAATGGTATTGCAATGGTGGAAACAAGGCCTAGGCTTCATACTTTCACTAGTGGCAACTCCCAACAACATTAACATAATCGAATCACATGATATTTCCCATAAAACATGCAAGGGGGACGCACTCGGAGGTCATTCCTTTGTGGTCAAGAGAGGACGAGAATTATGTAGGGCTACAAAAGCACACCTCTAAGTTCGTAGTTCTCAATCTATGGATTTCCCAATGTCACCTCGGCCATCCAAAGAGAGTACCACAATCACCACAACATATCTCAAGGATAGTCAAAGACAAGCACCAAGAGACTCTCAATCTTCAATCCACACACAAAAGAGGAAATCACTCATGAAAATATTCTTCTAATCCATGTCCAATAGACCGTTGTCACCTTGGTCTCGGAGATTATACTAGATAAAGACAAGTGAGTACATCAATCCAATACACAGAGGAAGGGGAAATATCATGGGATCACCCTAGATTAACATAGCCTATGATCACAACGAAGATCACATCATGGGAGAGAGAATTGACCACATAGCTCCTGGTAGAAACCTCAGCCCCGAGGAGGAACTACTCCCGCATCATGGAGGGAGGAAGCAACGTCGATGGAGATGAATCCGGGGGCACTTCCCCGTCCCGGCAGGGTGCCGGCACAGGAATTCTGGTCCCCCGAAACTTGGTGGCGATGGCGGCGGAGATCGGAATTGCTTCTGGAGAAAAGGGTTCTGGAATCAGGGTTTCCGCGACGGGTGGTAAATATATGCCAAAGGGGGTCACCAAAGGCGGAGAGGGGGGCCCAAGCGCCCCCCCCC
>LR738712.1:552994923-553038232 GCA_902687465.1 Secale cereale
CCCCCCGGCGCGGCCAGGGGTGGGGCCGCGTGGGCTGGCCGCCTGGGCTGCCCCTGGCTCCCCTCTGGCCCCACTTCTGGCGCGTGGAAGCTTCTGGAGCGCTGATTTTTTATATATTTTTCCCGGAATTTTTCTGGCAATTTAAGTAATGGGAAAACCTGAAATACAAAAACAGCAGAGAACAGAAACTGGCACTGGGGTGCACTGAGTTAATAGGTTAGTCCAAATATGATCAAAAGTGTATGGAAGTGCATAAATATCATAGCAATATCACACAAGAGAAGCATGGAGCAAGCAGAAATTATAGGTATGGTTTGGACGTATCAACATCCCCAAGCTTAATTCATGCTCATCCTCGAGTAGGTAAATGATAACAAGCATAATTTCTGTGGTGACATGCTACCAAAGAGTCTTTCACAATCACATGACAAATGCTTATTGAGGTAATGAATCTTTAGTAATTAAGTTACCTCATGAGAATATCACAAAGAACTGAAAGTTTACAATATGATACTGAAACACCCAATAGATTTGTAGTGAGCATGGTGTGCAAACATGACAAAGTGATACCTCGCTTGCCCCCTTTAGTGAAGCAAAACATAAATGCAGGAGCACCTCCGAAGTTTAAGTGACGACTAGATACAATGATTTCAGAATAAGCGATATCACAATCATGCAGAAGACAATGGTACTTTGGGACAATGCACATTACACTCAGAATGACAATCATGCTCTCAATAGTTGGTGCTTTGAAGAAAGAAGGTGGAGACTCTCGAACCGTGGATTTTGATGGCAAGGTTGAAAACCCGTGGTTGGAAGCAAAGACTAAACATGTACCAGAGCTATTGGTTTTGAAAACAGAGGTAAAAATGATTTTTGGGAGGTGCATATTTCGTCAACGAATGTTAGTAGACAACCCAATCACTTCTCAAACTGGACAAGTTTCGAGGAACGGCTCCCGCACGGGGACGATCACATCCCCTTAATCTCCTTTGTTTATCACTGCCAAAAGTTTTCTGATTTCTCATGAACAAAGCGTGAAGGGGGGTTTGTTTGTTGTATTATCTTTTATGAGCCGGGCGCACTCATGCCAGTTCCTCCTCGTATTAGGGGTTTGCAGATTAGACATGCAATCCCGGGGTAAAACTTGTCCAACTTAAAAAGATCATGAATTAACTACTACTTCCTCATGAGCTAAAACAGAGGCACAAAAGAGAAATGCTTTTGAATAATTTTGAGATGGTACAAGAAAGTCTTCGTTAGGAATGGCAAGTAAATACCATATATAGGAAGGTATGGTGGACTCATATGGCATAACTGGTTTCAAGGATTTTGGATGCACAAGCAGTCAGTCCGCTTAGTACAGGTGAAGGCTAGCAAAAGACTGGGAGCGACCAACTAAGAGAGCAATGACGGCCATAATCATGCAGAGCGACAAAGCAACATTGAATCGGGCATGGAAGTTATATCACTACTCAGAAATTAAAGATCATCAAGGCTTGATAGACTTTCTTTACAGTCTTAAATATGCGTGAGCATATGCCAAGTCATTCAAAATAAATTCTTGGAGGAAGATATCACTAAACCATACCACATCATAGGCAAACAAATCATGCTGGTACTTCAATAACACATTAAGAACCCCCAGCTATTTGAGACTAACCATAAGAAAACATGAACTACTAAGCACCATTATGCACATAGCATTTTTATCATAGACATATCAACCAGTGCCATAGAAGCCAACTCTCTTAACAAGATAAGCATGATAACTCAAGAGAGTTCCAGAAGCAACAACCTAAACAAAAGCTCTTAAAAAAAATAAGGATGAAAACTAAGAGCTAAGCATGACAGCAGCTATGAAAAGATAAAGAACACACACAAGAAGATACGCATGCAAGCCTATGTTGTGTTCTATAGTGGAGTGGAGCGTATTTCTATCCCAAACAATGAAAGCTAGGATCTAACTTATTATGAACAGCAAGCAAAGCTAAAGAAAACTAAAAAGGAAACTAAGAGCAAGACGCTCCAAGCATAGCACATAATGCATGAAGTGATTAAAATATAGTGGAAAGAAAGACGAACTGGTAATTGTTGATGGAGAAGGGGATGCATGGGGGCATCCCCAAGCTTACACGCTTGAGTCTTCTTGAATATTTCTTGGGGGTGCACGGGGGTATCCCCAAGCTTGAGTGTTTGACACTCTTGAATCTTCTTTAATCATCTTTCCTCGCACACTTGAAAACTCCCTTCATACATAACTCATCATAATCTGATTAGCGAGGTTAGTACCCTCAATAAAATAACTTTTCCCTACTATAAATAAAGATAATCTTGAAGAGCTACTGTTTCTCAAGATTCCCAAAAGGTTTTTGCAAAGAAAAAGCAAGCTCAAGGTTTGCAAAACGAAGAAAAGGCAAAACAGGACAGAATCTGTGAAAAACAGACCAGCAGGTAGTAAATAATTTTTTCGGGGCACTTCTGCAACTCAAATCAAAAAAACTCAGAACAGATGCCCGAAAGCCAATTGTATAGAGCACGCTGTCAAAACAATTCAGATCAAAAAGATGATCTGGTGATTTTATTCGAATTTTTCTGTTCAAGGACAGAATCTGTTTTCTGGACAACACGTCACAACTTTTGAACTTTCTTGCAATCGGAGGCTAAACTTGGCACAAACATGAAATAGAAAGGATACAAAGGAGTCATTACAGTAGCAACAACATCCTTGACTCAAAAAAGCAAAAGAAAACTGAAAGCAAATAAAGGTGGGTTGTCTCCCAAAAGCACTTTTGTTTCATGCCTTTAAGTTAGGCATAGTGAATTTTTTAAGCAACTCTCACAAAGATAATAATTGAAGCATATAAGAGAGCATCATGAAGCATATATAAAACATATTTAAGTCTAACATACTTCCTATGCATGGGAATCTTGTAAGAAAATAAATTATTGAAGCATAAAGCAACTAGCATAGGAAGGCAAAACAAGCATAACTTCAAAATATTCACCATAAAGAGAGGAAACTTCTTATTATTAAGATATTTAGAACCATGTCTCCCTCTCTCATTATAAATTTTAGCGGCATCATGGATGAACTCAACAATATAACTATCACATAAGGCATTATTTCCATGAGCCAAAAGCATAAAAGTATCATTACTCTTCATATAAGCAAAATCTTTCTTATTAGGAATAGTGAGAGTAAAGCAATCATAACCATCATGGTAATCATCATATTTAGGAGGCATATCATAATCATAATAAATTTTATCCTCAATAGTAGGTGGACTAAAAAGCTCACATTTATCATTGTAATCATCATATATAGGAAGCAAAGTATCATCAAAGTAAATTTTCTCTTCAAAAGTTGGGGGACTAAAAATATCATGTTCATCAAACGTGTCATCCCCAAGCTTAGAGCTTTCCATGTCATTAGCAATATTGATATTAAAAAAGAACATACTAATAACATCACCACCATCATGATTGTTATGCAAATAATAAAGTTCCAAAGGTTTTTTAATTTTCTCTTCAAACACATCATGTCCAAGTTCAAGGTAGAGCTTATAAAGCTCTCTCATATTTTTGTTGTTTTCCATTAAGCAAAACTAGTGAAATAAAAAACAAGAAACAAAAAGATTTAATTGCAAGATCTAGAGAAGGTACCTTCACTTACCTCACTTCCCCGGCAACGGCGCCAGAAATAGCTTGATGTCTACTACACGCTTCTATTCCTGTAGACAGTGTTGGGCCTCCAAGAGCAGAGGTTTGTAGGACAGCAGCAAATTTCCCTTAAGTGAGTAACCCAAGGTTTATCAAACTCAGGGAAGTGGAGTTGAACGTACCCCTTTCAAGCAACCCTGGAATCAAGATACAAGAAGTCTCTTGTGTCCCCAACACACCTAATACACTTGTCAGATGTATAGGTGCACTAGTTCGGCGAAGAGATGGTAAAATATGGATGATAGGAGTGGCAAAGCAAAGTAATATAAATCTGTAATAAAAAGTGCAGCAAGCAAACATGTGGTAAATGTGAGCACAAATGGTATTGCAGTGGTGGAAACAAGGCCTAGGCTTCATACTTTCACTAGTGGCAACTCCCAACAACATTAACATAATCGAATCACATGATATTTCCCATAAAACATGCAAGGGGGACGCACTCGGAGGTCATTCCTTTGTGGTCAAGAGAGGACGAGAATTATGTAGGGCTACAAAAGCACACCTCTAAGTTCGTAGTTCTCAATCTATGGATTTCCCAATGTCACCTCGGCCATCCAAAGAGAGTACCACAATCACCACAACATATCTCAAGGATAGTCAAAGACAAGCACCAAGAGACTCTCAATCTTCAATCCACACACAAAAGAGGAAATCACTCATGAAAATATTCTTCTAATCCATGTCCAATAGACCGCTGTCACCTTGGTCTCGGAGATTATACTAGATAAAGACAAGTGAGTACATCAATCCAATACACAGAGGAAGGGGAAATATCATGGGATCACCCTAGATTAACATAGCCTATGATCACAACGAAGATCACATCATGGGAGAGAGAATTGACCACATAGCTACTGGTAGAAACCTCAGCCCCGAGGAGGAACTACAAATGCATCATGGAGGGAGGAAGCAACATCGATGGAGATGAATCCGGGGGCACTTCCCCGTCCCGGCAGGGTGCCGGCACAGGAATTCTGGTCCCCCGAAACTTGGTGGCGATGGGGGCGGAGATCGTAATTGCTTCTGGAGAAAAGGGTTCTGGAATCAGGGTTTCTGCGACGGGTGGTAAATATATGCCAAAGGGGGTCACCAGAGGCGGAGAGGGGGGCCCAGGCGCCCCCCCCGGCGCGGCCAGGGGTGGGGCCGCGTGGGCTGGCCGCCTGGGCTGCCCCTGGCTCCCCTCTGGCCCCACTTCTGGCGCGTGGAAGCTTCTGGAGCGCTGATTTTTTATATATTTTTCCCGGAATTTTTCTGGCAATTTAAGTAATGGGAAAACCTGAAATACAAAAACAGCAGAGAACAGAAACTGGCACTGGGGTGCATTGAGTTAATAGGTTAGTCCAAATATGATCAAAAGTGTATGGAAGTGCATAAATATCATAGCAATATCACACAAAAGAAGCATGGAGCAAGCAGAAATTATACATACATTTTGGACGTATCACCTACTCATGCTTGCATTCATTGTTGATTAATTTTAA
This sequence comes from Secale cereale, assembly GCA_902687465.1. Lineage (NCBI taxonomy): Eukaryota > Viridiplantae > Streptophyta > Magnoliopsida > Poales > Poaceae > Secale > Secale cereale. The sequence continues at coordinate 553,000,128 of LR738712.1, forward strand.
TGCATGTTCATGACCGTTGTTGCTCTCTAGCTGGTCGCTTCCCAGTCTCTTTCTAGCCTTCACCTGTACTAAGCGGGAATACTGCTTGTGCATCCACTTCCATAAACCCCAAAGTTATCCCACATGAGTCCACCATACCTTCCTATATGCGGTATTTACCTGCCATTCCAAGTAAATTTGTATGTGCCAAACTCTAAACCTTCAAATGAAATTCTGTTTTGTATGCTCGAACAGCTCATGTATCAACTAGGGTTGTCTATATCTTCCATGCTAGGTGGGTTATTCTCACGATGAGTGGACTCCGCTCATCATTCATGAGAAAATGGCTGGTAATCGGGATGCCCAGTCACATGCTCGAAATCATAATAATTAAACAATACTCCCCCAGGGTTGTTGCTTGTTTGGACGGTACCCCATGGATTCGGATGGCCGTGGAATGTGCTTGTTGGTGGTTGGAGGAGTATAAACTTTACCATTCTGTTTGGGGACCGCCTATAATGTGCGTAGCATGGGAGATATCGAGATTCTTGGTTGTTATGTTGACAATGAAAGTATACCACTCAAAATGCTATTCATCTCTATTTAAAAATCGAGCTCTGGCACCTCTACAAATCCCTGCTTCCCTCTGTGAAGGGCATATCTATTTACTTTTATGCAGAGTCATCACCCTCTTATCAAAGAGCACCAGTAGGAGAGCACCTCTGTCGTTGCATGTATTATTATTAATTTGCATTGAGTATGATCATGACTGGATCTCTTTTACCATGAATTACAATGTCTAGTCAGTCCTTGATCTTTAAGGGTGCTCTGCATTTATGTTTTGCGGTCTCAAAAAGGGCTAACGAGATACCATCTTGTTATATCATATCATGATTTTTTTTTGAGAAAGTGTTGTCATCCGAGATTTATTATTATTGCTCGCTAGTTCATTATGCCATTGATGTGAGTAGTCTTGAGACCTGAAAGTTATTGTGAATGTGGTTAGTTCATGATCTTGTTGAAAACCTGAATGCTAGCTTACATATTTACAACAACAAGAGCAAACAGAGTTTGTCAAAGTTTTTCTTTATCACTTTCAGTTAATCAACTGAATTGCTTGTGGACAAGCAAATGTTTAAGCTTGGGGAAGTTGATATGTCTCCAATGTATCTACTTTTCCAAACCCTTTTGCCCTAATTTTGGACTCTAACTTGCATGATTTGAATGGAACTAACCCTGACTGACGCTGTTTTCAGCAGAACTGCCATGGTCTTGTTTTTGTGCAGAATAAAAAGTTCTCGGAATCGCCTGAAAATCAACGGAGAATTATTTCGGAAAATATAAAAAATACCTGCAAGAAGATCCACACCAGGGGGCCCAGGGCCTGTCCACGAGGGTGGGGGCGCGCCCCCTGCCTTGTGGGCCCCCTGGTGCTCCACCGACATACCCCCAGATCATATATCTTCCGTTTCGGGGGGAAATATCAGAGACAAGGAATTATCAGGTTTCACGAGACAGAGCCGCCTCCAAGCCCTAATCTCTCTCGGGAGGGCTGATCTGGAGTCCGTTCGGGGCTCCGGAGAGTGGAGATCGTCGCCATCATCATCATCAACCTTCCTCCATCACCAATTCCATGATGCTCACCTCCGTGTGTGAGTAATTTCATCGTAGGCTTGCTGGATGGTGATGTGTTGGATGGGATCTATGATGTAATCGAGTTAGTTTTGTTAGGGTTTGATCCCTAGTATCCACTATGTTCTGAGATTGATGTTGCTATGACTTTGCTATGCTTAATGCTTGTCACTAGGGCCCGAGTGCCATGGTTTCAGATTTGAACCTATTATGTTTTCATGAATATATGTGTGTTCTTGATCCTATCTTGCAAGTATATAGTCACCTACTATGTGTTATGATCCGGCAACCCCGAAGTGACAATAATCGGGACCACTCCCGGTGATGACCATAGTTTGAGGAGTTCATGTATTCATTATGTGTTAATGCTTTGGTCCGGTACTCTATTAAAAGGAGGCCTTAATATCCCTTAGTTTCCAATAGGACCCCGCTGCCACGGGAGGGTAGGACAAAAGATGCCATGCAAGCTCTTTTCCATAAGCACGTATGACTATATTCAGAATACATGCCTACATTGCATTGATGAATTGGAGCTAGTTTTGTGTCACCCTAGGTTATAGCTTCTACATGATGAATTGCATCCGACGTAATTTCCCATCACCGATCCAATGCCTACGAGCTTTACCTATATTGCTTATCGCTTATTTACTTTCCCGTTGCTATTATTACAAAAACTACAAAAACACTATCGTTACTTTTATTGCTGCTACCGCCACTATCATATTACTTTGCTACTAAACTATCTTGCTACAGATACTAAGTTTCCAGGTGTGGTTGAATTGACAACTCAGCTGCTAATACTTAAGAGTATTCTTTGGCTCCCCTTGTGCCGAATCAATAAATTTGGGTTGAATACTTTACCCTCGAAAATTGTTGCGATCCCCTACACTTGTGGGTTATCAGGGACACAAAGCTAGCACGATCTTCATGATCCAGCTTCCCTTCTCGGAGATGTTGATTCCTTGCAACACCTTGTTCTTGACGTCTTTGCCTTTGAGATCTTCATCCAACTATGACGACAGAAAGAAACTCTACAAGAATTGATCTTTTCGAAGATCGAGCAGCTCACGATCAACTCATGGAATGAGACATAGTAACATTTCTTGAGTTGAGACACAAAAGATACATCTAGAGGAATGGATTGAAATAGATGGCAACGGTTCACTTGGTAGGCAACAATTACACACCTGAAAAAGATGGTGAACGATGTCACGAGACGGGGCACCTTAGAGAAGGTGACTCGTAGGATTATTCCCTCAAGTGGCAAAAAGAATTACTTTTGATACATAGATCATTGGAACTCTTCATACCAGCCTAAGGCAAATCACAATGATCGTTTGACGGAGTTCGAGAGAACGACATACTCCGACTAGAAAGGATGATATAACTACCTTGTTGAAGACAACGCAATGAGTGATTTTTGCTTATCATCGAAAATAGATGGGACCCATGGTAGGCCCATTTTTGAAGATGCTCATGAATAACAATTACTGAGAAGGGCGGACCATAGTAAAGCACAATGGCGAATGCAAGCTGGGAAGAAAATGCAAATATTGGGAAATTTGTAACCATGATATCTGCGTGAGATTCAGATCTGGTTGGTGACAGGACGCTTCAGACTCAGCATGTTTGAAAAGAAAGTTTGCAACACAAATCGATGAGATGACGTTGCAAGATTCTCAGGACATTAACTACGATAGTAAGCTCCAAAACATGAGCTGGTTCTACTACACACATGTGAACACACTATCCTAAACAAGCATGAACACATGGTAGTCTTACAACAAAACACTACCGAGTTCTAGTGGGGAACCATCATTGAGGATAACGAAATCTTGTGCATGAACTAGTATTAGCACACCAAACTCATTTTCCTTGAACAAATCAATCAGTGGCTTGGTGTGCTAGGGATTACATATGGAATGGAGGTAGCTAGTCTCTCAAACCATAGTATACTTTGCACATGCATGACTGACTTGGGACGATTCCAAAGGAAGCAACAACAATCTTTCTCGAATTCAAGGCAGCAACTTGCATCAAATGCACATGAATTAGAGGAAGTCACTCCTTTCACCCAAACATATGCTTCATGAACTAGCATGAAGAAATGTTTTCAAAAGTTTCCAACACTAGCTTAATGTTCAACAAAATCATGGAGAGGATAAGGATGTTGTCGATGGGCTCAACGAAAATTCATCAAGTTTCCATGAAGATGGAATTCCACAATTATGTGAACAAGATGATAGCATTGGTCAGACCAAAAGATATAACGGTGTATGCTCGAGGAAACAACCACGAGTAAGACAACATTACGAACATCGTTGGTTCTAATTTGATTTGATGATAGCCCACGCTCAAATCAAAATTTTGACAAGACAATAGATCCAACAACTGATCATGAGAATCAATCGATGAAGATATCATCTTTCTTCCACACACACACAACATAAGATAGCCCTTTGGAACGAACTAAGTTAAGCAAAGCTTTTATCCTCCAACTCTCCAAGTTGTTGTTTCAGCTTAGCCAACTAGTTCAGGGTATCCAACATAGATTCTTGGAGAAGGGGTGGTTCATAGGAAACCCAACTCGATCACGAGCTCAACATAACGGTCAGGGAACAACCATGTGATACTCCTGAGAAGATATTCAGAAAATCACGGACCACCGAAATGTTACTAAGCTCGAGAACAATCGTGCCCTTCAAGGCAAGATGATAGGATCAAAAGATCAAGGGATTAATACAATCCTAACTCATTGATCGAACAGTGCATCTTGGAAAATGGACTAGGTAGCACGATCAATCCTAGAATGATGATTCAATAACCAATACGCTAAGAATGAAATTTGTCGTCCATTAACTACCAACCAACGGGGTTGCTAGGAGTATTGACTTCACACATCACGGTTCACTTGTTGGCATTCCGGTTACATCATCACGGGACCGAGGAATGAATGATTATGGCGAGAAGTATCACTATATCAAGAGTTCATAGGAGGTTGTGCAATTCCAATGATATTCTTGACATAAAGATAGTAATACTCCAAGGTAGAACAGATTAGAAGCTGGATTGGCATTCTGATCTGCGAAACACAACTACTCTGACCCAATCCTGGAAATGGATGAGGTTCTGGAGTTTGTTTCTCCTAGTCATTCCAGAATAGAATGGCTTGACGGACCACAAGAGTAATAGGCATCGATGAACACGAATGTACACATACCCTTGACTATCAACTCATATATGAAGGCCACAATACAACTAAGAGGGACAACCCGAAGGAACATAGGATTTTCTGAGTTGTGGATGCATAGATTAGCATGTCGAACAAGTTCAACATATTTCTTCCGGATAACCCATGCAGAAAGGTAGAACAGGCAGATTCACAATGTAGAATGGAGAACTCTTCAAGAGCACTCTTGTTGTGATCTTTTGGTTCGAACGAACTTCTGCCAAGGATGGTTCATCGTGTTGGAAGTATGATACACCACGGACCTCGAAGACTATCACAAATGTTACTAATATCCTAAAGGAACGAGCAAACACTATCAACATGAGGTAAGTAGAGTGGATATTGGGTTCAAGAACCCAAGAATAGAATGCCTGCTAACTAAATGGCATCACAAGATGCTTTTGAGAATGATGACCAGAATCATCACACTAGGGATATAAAGCATTGCTAGATTAGTGGGTGATTCTCTAAGACGCCTAGGGTCATAATAATACCTCCAACATATATGTCGAGTCAACGGAGTACCTCAACACACCGACTAGTGTGGTTAATCTGGCCTAAAAGGACATCTGGACATGGAGGAAAGATTTGCAAATGCATCAGATTGTTTAGAAACCTGGGACCACTCGGATAGCATAACGGCTGTAAAATGCTCAAAACGATTTTGATATTCATGCAAAAAGGTAGCATAGCCACTCAACATCATAATGTCAAGGTTCTGAGATCAACTGTTTAACCAACCGAAGTACTTGAAACTGAACTGAGAGTTGAATCCACCATCAACGTGATCCTAATAGATTGATGAGAAGCCTAGTTCTTAATCCCCGTGGAAAAGAAGAAGGTGACTCAGATCAGAAGGTCATAAGGTAAAGGAGTAAAAAGAGCCTTGCGTTCCCTTCCACAATCAATTCCCTTATATAACTAAAGAATTTCTAGACTCAACTTCGACCAGTTTGGCTTGGTACTCCTACAGGCAGTCAGGCTCTGATACCAACACTGTCAGGACCCCGATCCTAAGTTACATTGTTCTAGCATGTACGACATCATATCACTTTGCGGTCTCATGCACGGTATCCCCACGGGTGCCACCTTACCTGGCCCGGGACTGTTTGCGCATTTTGGCTCACGTATATGATAGTGACGCTAGCATCCATATGACAGAGAACCCGGGGCGACATGACTAGTTATAAACCAAAAGTGGCGCTAAATTATAGGGACATGCATACATGACCCAACAATGCACGTGTCGGTGAACAGCGAGTGTTGCCGGGCTGTAGCAAGCAAACAGGAATCCGGTATACACCACGTGACATTTCCCCATAGGGGACAGACACAGGAGCAAGGAAGGACACATGCCGTTCAATCCATGTGTACCTGAGCAGTAGCAAGCTACCAAGGCTCAGTGGAAGCACTAGGAGGCATTTCCCCATAAGATAGGCTACCAAGGGTAAATAACTAGGTGTCAGATCCCACACATACCAAGCATTTCAATAACATACACACAATATGCTCAATATGTGCAAATACAACATGGCATCACAACAAAACTCTATGAATCAATGTATTTATTCATTAGGCTCTGAGGAGCCAGATATTACAAACATGGGTCTCATGACCCAACATACAGAACATACAAGCAACAGAAGCATAACATGTCTGGGTACAGACAACTACAAATAAAAAAGGCTATGAAGCCTGACTATCTACAAGACCCTCCCGAGGGTACAAGATCATAGCTGAGGTAACAAGCTAAACGTCGAAGTCCATGTGGAACCAATAGTGAGACTGAAGTCTCTCTACAAAAACATAAATTAAGCAAAGGTGAGTACAAATGTACCCAGCAAGACTTACATCAGAACTAACTACATATGCATCAGTATCAACAAAGGGGGTTGTGGGGTTTAACTGCAGCAAGCCAGCTTTGACTCGGTGGCTAACCTATACTAGGAATGCAAGTAACTCTTTTGAGGTGGCGCACACGAGTCCACATATTCACCATATCAATACACAACTATGGATCCGCTCCCGTCTCCCTACGAGAAGGCCATCCACAGCACTCACGCTTATCTTGCGCATTTTAAAGTATCCACTTTCACTTGTCTATAAACTGTACAGGCAACCCAGAAGTCCTTTACCGCGGACCCGGCTATTCGAATAGATCATTTATAACCCTGTAGGGGTGTACTTCTTCACAGATGTTTCCACCACTTAGCATCTACACACGACATGTGCTCAACAGACTTCAAGCGAAAGCCAACGTGGGTGTAGACCACGACCTGACTAACCACACAAGTCTCTAGTCCAGGTTTATCGCCTATTTGAGTTCCATCCGCGAGGAAGTCTGGCCGAGATTTCGCTCACGGACCCAAACGATGTGTGCGGTGTTCCCGAGGCACCAAAGGGGCGTCTCGGTACACCGTGCCACGGTGTATCTACCGCATCGTAGCCCACCCCTAGGGTTGGCGCTACGCATGGCCTCCAACACATATCCTACAAACACCAGAAACTAGTTGCAACTCCTGGACAGAGGACAGGGGGTTAATAACTCGAGAGGGGTCATATTTCAGGGCCCAACGTGTGGTAGTAGCTGTTCATGGATCACAAACACAGAACTCAGTTCCTGAGGGCGGTTTCATTGAGACCATCCACCATGTACTCCTACATGGCCTCTCACCGCTACCTTTACCAAATCATGTCCACACACTTAGTTCTCAACAGTAGGACATGTTCACCACATTCCAATTCATCCCGGATGAATCAGACCTTACTCAAGTCTAAGCAGTAGTAGGCATGACAACAAGCATGAATGAGTAGGCACATCAGGGCTCAAACAACTCCTACTCATGCTAGTGGGTTTCAACTATTTACTGTGGCAATGACAGGTCATGCAGAGGAAAGGGGTTCAGCAACTGTAGCAAATAGCAGTTGAAAAGCTGTTGTCCTAATGCAGTAACAAAGAGCAAGAGCGAGAGAGTGGGATTTTATCGAATTATTCAATGGGGGTTGCTTGCCTGGCACTTCTGAAGATAGTAATAGCTCTTCATTAGTGTCAACGATCACAACGCCGGAACAACATCCACTGAGAGGGAACAACATCGGCAAACAGAGAAATAACACAATCAATGCAATGCAACAATATGATGCATGATGATGACATGGCAACATATTTGATTTGAGCAAATTCAGCTAGCAACTATTTAAATGGAGTTGGTTTGAACATATAATCCAAATTAAAACTCCACATAAGACATTTTTAATGCCCTTTGTTCAAATTGTCATATACAGTAGCTTTAGGTTGTTCAAACATGTATGAAAATGCCATAAGCAGATTCCCTATATTTTTCTGATAATTTTCCATATATAAATTATTTCATTTGGAGTTACGGTTGATTTTCTATGATTTTTAGAAGTTTTGAGTATTTTTTGAAATAAATAAATCATTTCTGATTTATTTAAAATTCCAGAAAAGCTTTACTGCGTCAGCATTGTGCAAGGCTGATGTCAGCAGGTCAATTGGGCCGGCCAGGTCAAACTAGACCTGCGAGACCCATTGGTCAGTGTCTCAGCTAATTAACTAAGTTAATTAGCGCTAAGTTAACCGTAACTAAAAAGTCAGCAGGGTTGGGCCCACACATCTGCGACCCAGGGGAGGTCAAACCCCTGGTCAAATGAGTCAAACTAGCCGGCGGCTTGACGCCAGCGACAGCGAACGCGGCGGAGGGCTCGGGTTTGGCCCTCCGGCGACCAAAAGTGCGGCGGAGGGAACCTACGGGGAGCTGAGGCTCACCCGCATCCATTGAAGCTAGCAACAGCAGCTGGGGTGGCCGGAGCTTGCCGGAAACGAGCTCGTGGTGGCGGCCGGCATGCGGGTGTGCTTGGGCTCGGCGTTATGCTGCATGGGAGGGGCACGGAGGGGTACTACAGGCACCTGGTGATGCACTGAGCACGATGACGAGCTAGGTTGCAGCTCTAGGTGACAGTGGCCACGGCGGCGACATGGTCGGGCGGCGGTGAGCTTCGGCTTCGGTCGAAACGGCGGCTATGGTGATAGAGAGGCATGGGGAGGAGGGAAAAAAGACGGTGGAGCTCACAGTGGTTGCATAACGCGTCTCAGCGGGCTCGTAGGAGGTCGGACGATGTTGGGGTGTTGTCGGCGATCTGGGGAGCCGAGGGTTTAAGGTGACGGCGTTGACAGCGTTCGGGGCTCCCGGCATTGCATATCTCAGCGAGGAGGTCGAGGATGACACGGAGGAGCTCGGAGACTCGTCGGTGAGGCGTGTGGTTGCTGGTGGCCGCGGTAACGGTGAGCGGCGTGGACGGCATGTTCGGTGGGGCTGCGGGGAGGGAGCTAGAGGAGAGGGAGAGAGCTCCAGAGTGAGGGGAGAGGCAAAGGGGGGGTCGAGGCCATTCCTGTGGCGCGGAGACAGGGCGAGGGGGAAGCAAGAGGTGGAGCTCGGGCGCGCACACGTCGACATGCCTCTGCCTACTGGCAGAGGTTGAAGACGGTGGGGCTCCTGGTGGGCTGGCCAACAGTGCCAGGTCAGGTAGGCTAGGCCGGCCAGCTGCAGTAGCAGGCCGCACAGGTAAGCTACAGGTAAGTCCTTCTCTCTATGTTTTCTGTTTTCTATTATTCTTTTCTAGTTATTTCTTTCTGTTTTGATTTAGTTCCTAAGCCAAATCATTTTTATAGCTTTTGAAAATTATTATGGATGCAATATGAACTAAACCAAAGCCCCACAATATTTTTTAGAATGATTGGAGTTATAAAAGTATTTATAGAAAATTTATAACCCCAACTCAATTAAAATATGATTTAATTCAAAAATCCAGGAATGACCTAGAAATATGTTCATCATTTTTGGAAGAGGTTTGCACCTTTATCAGAAATCATGAACATTTTCAAAGGGCATTTTGGGTTCCTTGATAATATTTCATCTTGATCCTAGTTGGATTTCATTTGTTGCTAGGGTTTTACATCCCCATTTCAAGTTTAGGCAAAATTAAACATGATGCAACATCTAAGACTAGACCACAAACAAGGCTGAAGCTAGGGCTGTGATAGCTACTGCTAAACCACTTAGCAGTAGCGCTCGTATGGACAGCGCCACTGCTAAGTAGGTATAGCAGTAGCGCTGGCCGAAACGCGCTACTGATAAACTTTAGCTGTAGCATCGTATCAGTAGCGCGGGACCCCGCACTACTGATAGCCCCTAGACCCGCGCTACTGATAGAATTTTCCTTAGTAGTGTTAATAAGACTTTCACAAAGCACATACCATAATAAGATTTTGAAGAATTTCAAAATGGATCTGTCCCAGAAGGGGTTCTTGCCTGTTTTTGCAAGGTGTGAAATTGAATAAGACTCAAAGGTCGACCACGGCAGAACATATAGAGAGAATGAAAGTCATTCCCTATGCCTTAGCCACTGGCTCTATATGATACGCCTTGATGTGTACCACACCTGATGTGTGCTTTGCCATATGTCTGGCAAAGGGCGTACAAGAGTGATCCAGGAGTGGATCACTGGACAGCGGTCAAAAATTATCCTTAGAGGAATAAATGTTTATCGGTTATGGAGGTGATAAAGAGTTCGTCATAAAGGGTTACGTCGATGCAAGCTTTCACACTGATCCACATGACTCTGAGTCTCAATCTGGATACATATTGAACATGGGAGCAATTAGCTAGAGCAGCTCTATGTAGAGCATTGTAGACATAGATATTTGCAAAGTACACATGGATCTGAATATTGCAGACCCGTTGACTAAAAACCTCTCTCACAAGCAAAACATGATCACACCTTAGAACTCTTTGGGTGTTAATCACATGGCGATGTGAACTAGATTGTTCACTCTAGTAAACTCTTAGTGTGTTAATCGCATGACGATGTGAACTATGGGTGTTAATCACATGGCGATGTGAACTAGATTGTTGACTCTAGTAAACTCTTTGGGTGTTAATCACATGGCAATGTGAACTAGATTGTTGACTCTAGTAATCTCTTTGGGTGTTAATCACATGGCGATGTGAATTAGATTGTTGACTCAAGTAAACTCTTTGGGTGTTAATCACATGGCGATGTGAACTATGGGTGTTAATCACATGGCGATGAGAAGTACATTATTGACTCTAGTGCAAGTGGGAGACTGATGGAAATATGCCCTAGAGGCAAAAATAAAATGGTTATTATTATATTTCCTTAATAATGATAAAGGCTTATTATTAATGCTAGAATTGTATTGACCGGAAACTTAAATACATGTGTGAATACATAAACAAATACTGTGTCCCTAGTGAGCCTCTACTAGACTAGCTCGTTGATCAAAGGGTTAAGGTTTCCTAACAATAAACATGAGTTATCATTTGATAACAGGATCACATCATTAGGACGAGGATGTGATGGACAAGACCCATCCGTTAGCATAGCATATGATCGTTTAGTTTATTGCTACTGCTTTCTTAATGTCAAATACATGTTTCTTCGACCATGAGATCATGCAACTCTCGGATACCGGAGGAATACCTTGTGTACTATCAAACATCACAACGTAACATGGTGGTCATAAAGCTGCTCTACATGTATATCCAAAGGTGTCTGTTGGGTTGGCATGGAGCAAGACTGGGATTTGTCTCTCCATGTGACGGAGAGGTATATCTAGGCCCTCTCGATCATACAGTGTCGGATTTCGGGTTCCGCAAACCCTTGAGAGGTTCGAACATTGGGGTGCGCATGAAGAACGCTCTCTCCCCGGCGCGCCCGCCCTACGATTCCACGGCCTAGCTCGATGAACTTAAAGAACAAGGGACACAATGGATTATACTGGTTCGGTCCACCTCGTGGTGTAATACCCTACTCCAGTGTGTGTGCTGGATTGCCATGTATGGCTGAGGATGAACTAATACATGGAACGAGCAGCCTCCGGAGGAGAGGTGTTCTTGGGCTCGGGCAAGCTTGTGGTGTCTCAGATCAGATGTTCCGATCCCTCTCTATGGTGGTGGCTAGGTCCTATTTATAGTGGCCTTGGTCCTCTTCCCAAATATCGACGGGAAGGGATCCCACAATGGCCAAATTTGAAGGGGAACAGCTAGTACAAGTTATCCTGACAAAAGTGGTCTTCGCCTGCCAAAGACTCTGATGGTGATGCCGCGCCGGGCTCGACGATGACCTCCATCCTGCAGCCCTGACGGTCCTTGGTTTTGTTGCACAGATATGAAAACCTTTGCCTGATCCCTCAGGACTCCGCGCCTGCGCTTGCTCCCTTAGCACCAAAGGGGAAACTGGCACACTGCGCCCGCTGGCGCCCACCTAGCCTTGGACATCATGGCTCGCCTCACGTGAACCTCGCGAGGTGCACCTTACATAGATATCTCCGCTCCTTGGGAGCCAGCCTAGAGAGACTGCCCCCAAGAAGGTCTTGCGGTTGTCCGCCTCATGAGGCTTGGCCTCTCGCGAGGGTTTTCAGTTGCGGTCGCTGAAGTTGGGCCATACCAGGCCGCTGATGGAGCCACGTCACGGGCCGCAGGCAGGCAAGTCTGGGTGCCCCCATTCCCAGGACGCCGACAGTAGCCCCCGGGCCCAAGACGCGCTTGGACTTGGCTTCGAGGCGAAGCTGAAGGCGCAAGGGCGAAGTGCCGCGGGCCCCAAATGCCTGCGGCCTTGGTCGACGCGTGGCGACTTGATTGGACGTGGGTGTCTCCGCTTCCCCACGCTGTCTCGATAACAGCTCGACTTGACGAGACCCTGCTGCATGTACAGCAAAAACCCATCATTACGTGAGATCGTGGAGGCCGGCGGTTGGCCTCCTTCGGGCTATAAATGGGGAGAGGGTGAAGCCCCCGTTGCTCATCTCCTCATTCTTGTTGCCCGCCTCTTCTTCTTCTTCCCTTCTTCACCCTCTTGTTGCAGCTTCCATGGCGCCACCCAAGAGGTCCTCCATCACGGAGAAAGGGAAAGCTCGCTAGGAAGAATCTGACTTGCTGCCGCCAAAGAGGGGGCGGGACCGCCCCCGCAAGCACGTTGCTACCCCTCCAGCGGTGCTTCAGGGTCACGGGCGTACTCCCTCTGGGATTATGCCACCTTGGGCAGCCCTGACGGCACCTCTTCCCGTGGTAGGGGCCGCTCTCATCGCGGCAGCCCCTTCGCCGCGGAAGGCGTGCTGTGGTCTACCAGCCTCCTCGGTCGGGCTTCCATTTGTCGGAGGCGCTCCTGGAGTTCGTCGTGTGGCCGGAGAATCCGGCCGACGCCTTGCTCCAACTGTCGCGCTTCCTCGCCCACGAACTGTCGGCCGAGGGTCTCGACGGCCTCTGGCTGCAAGCCGATGGCTGCTGCAGCAAAGCGTCTTGGGTTGTGGTGGTGATCTTCGCTGCGGGCAATGTGGCCCTGGCCTGCGGTTGGCAGACGTTCGCTCGCGCACGCGGCTTGGGCTGGCGATGCGCCCTCCACTTCAAGTATGACGGTGTTGCGACCCTCTTCGTGAGGGTGTTTGGGGCGGACGGTCACCGCGCAGGGTACTGCCCCGAAGACGGCAGCAGCGACGACGGGCTCGGCCTTGGCGTTGGTCCCGACGAGGCTGCAGGTGGGCTTGCCCTTGGTGACGACCGTGACTCCTCCAGCGGCGGCGGCTCCTCTGCCAGTGAGAGCACTAGCAGCGGTGGTTATGACCAACCACCATGCCACCGGGCTTGCTTCGAGATTGGCGACGGGTCATCCCGCCGCCGCGTGGCTGTTAAGCGCGAGGAGGGCTCGGACTGAGCTGGGCCCGGGAGGCACTTGGGGCCGGATCACGCGAATTGTTGCAGCCATGCGGCTCGCTTTTGCTTAGATTTCCTTTCTCCCTGCATTTCGAAAATGGGTTGGTAGCCTGACTGGGGCGTGTAATGAACTATGACGCCTATGCTATTATGTCATGTTTTATGCTCTCATGCTATGTTAGGATATTTATGTGCCTCACGAGGGTAGAGGGCAACTTAGCTTGATACGCTCGAGGGTAACGTGAGGGTGCGCCTTTCGGTATCTGGAGAAGCTTCCTTGTTGCCGCCACGGGTGCTGCTGGCCTTGGAGGGGGCATCTACAAAATTTGTTAGGGGATCCGCCGGATACCTTGTTCCTTCTTGCGCGAGTCCTCAGGCGTGGGCTGACCATGGCTTCACGCACCGCGTCGCGGTACCCGGGGGGCACGGACCTGAGGGGGTGCGCCAATCACAAGCTCAAAGGAGGGCGCCTCACGAAGATCAAGGAGGCCAAAGCCCTGGGGCGAGAGGGTTTCGGCAAGGTGTGTCTGTGACATGAGCTGGCCAGCGCGCGGACACGGACACTCCTGCCTAGCCCCCACGCGAGGTGCGCGAGGGAGTACGTAAAGCAACTTTCGTCCTCACTTAGGCAAGAAAAAGGAGCGAACAAAGCGGAAAGGGGAGAAACTCAACCAAGCAACCGAGGGACACCAGAACTCCAAATCCATTGATAGATCGCAACCAGATACAGAAAGAAAATGAACAGCCGCGTCCGGCACCTAGTCTAGTCTTCTCACCAGCGCGGAGCTAAGTGCTGCCACTAGGATATGGGAGGGAGCCCCCGAGGCCCGAGGGCGGCACTCCGGAGACTCTGGGGTGGGTACAGCCCCACTCATTATTACGTGAGAGTGTCACGGGCGGAGACCTTCATAGGAACAGGGCCTTGGCTTCACAGGCACTGGCGTTTCTTCATGGGTAGAACTTCCGGAGGTGCTGGATGTTCTAGGCGTTCTGGATGGGGACGCCGTCCCCCCTCTCCAGGCGTACGGTGCCAGGCCTGGAGACGTGGGCAATCCTGAACGGGCCCTCCAACATGGGTGAGAGCTTGTCCAACCCTTCCCTGGAGAGCACCCGCCTCAGGACTAGATCGTCCACTTCGAGCATCCTGGAGCGGATGATGTGGCAGTGGTACCGCCACAGCGCCTGCTGGTACCTGGCTGCTCGGAGCGAGGCTTGACAGCGGCGCTCCTCACACAGCACGAGATCCATCCCCCGCGCGGCGTCCTGCTAGCGGAGTTATTATGAAATTGAGAAATATTTGTGTTAAGGTTAGTAATTCCCGTAGCATGCATGTATGGTGAACCGCTGTGTGACTAAGTTAAAGCATGAGGTATTTGTAGAGTGTCAACCTTTGTGTGGCGTTCGGGGGCGCGCGATGGTTAACTCCTACCAACCTCCCCCTAGGGGCATCCGTTGATTACTTTGTTTTTGATGACTCGTAAATTTTTGCAATAAGTATATGAGTTCTTATGACTAATGTTGAGTCCATGGATCATACGCACTCTCACCCTTCCACCATTGCTAGCCTCTCTTGTACCGCGCAGCTTTCGCTGATACCATAAACCCACTATATATCCTTCCTCAAAATAGCCACCATATTGTTCCTCAAAACAGCCACCATACCTACCTATCATGGCATTTCCATAGCCATTCCGAGATATATTGCCATGCAACTTTCCACCATTCCGTTTATATGACACGCATCATATTGTCATATTGCCATGCATGATCATGTAGTTGACATCGTATTTGTGGCAAGGCCACCATGCATAATCTTTTCATACATGTCACTCTTGTTTCATTGCACATACCGGTAGACCGTCGGAGGCATTCATATAGAGTCATACTTTGTTGTTGTAGTGTCGAGTTGTAATATTGTGTTGTAATGAAAGTGTGATGATCATCATTTTTAGAGCATTGTCCCATGGGAGGAAAGGCTGAATCTATAAAGCCCCTCCGCAAAAAAAAGAAAAAGAAAAAAATAAAGGCCAAAGAAAAAAAGAAAGGCCCAAAAAAAGGGACAATTGCTACTATCTTTTTCCACACTTGTGCTTCAAAGTAGCACCATGTTCTTCATCGTAGAGAGTCTCATGTTTAGTCACTTTCATATACTAGTGGGAATTTTCGTTATAGAACTTGGCTTGTATATTCCAACAATGAGCTTCCTCAAATGCCCTAGGTCTTCGTGAGTAAGCAAGTTGGATGCACACCCACTAGTTTCTTTTGTTGAGCTTTCATTCATATTTTGCTCTAGTGCATCCGTTGCATGGCAATCCCTACTCACTCACATTGATATCTATTGATGAGCATGTCCATAGCCCCCGTTGATACGCCTCGTCGATGTGAGACTATCTCCCTCTTTCTGTCTTCTCCACAACCACCTCTATTCCACCCATAGTGCTATATCCATGGCTCACGCTCATGTATTGCATGAAAGTTGAAAGGTTTGAAAAGATAGAGTATGAAAACAAATGCTTGGCTGAAATCGGGGTTGTGCATGATATGAATATTATTGTGTCATAACAAGGGAGCATAGCCAACACTATATGATTTTGTAGGGATAACTTTCTTTAGCCATAGTATTTTGAGAAGACATGATTGCTTTGTTAGTATTGCTTGAAGTATTATTATTTCTTATGTCAATATAGGCTTTTGTCTAGAATCTTTCAGATCTGAACATTCATGCCACAATTAAGAAAATTACATTGAAAAACTATATTGGTTAGCATTCCACATAAAAAATTCTTTCTTTATCATTTACCTACTCGAGGACGAGCAGGAATTAAGCTTGGGGATGCTTGATACGTCTCCAACGTATCTATAATTTTTTATTGTTCCATGCTATTATTTATGAAGTCTTGGATGTTTAATGGGCTTTATCATTACCTTTTATCATTTTTGGGACTAACCTACTAACCCAAGGGCCCAGTCCAGATTGCTGTTTTTTACCTATTTCAGGGTTTTGCAGAAAAGGAATATCAAATGGAGTCCAAACGGAATGAAACCTTCGCGAGAGATATTTTTGGAGGAAATCACGCACGAAAGACTTCAGGGCCAAGCCAGAGGACAGAGGGGCCACCCTCGAGGGTGGGGGCGCGCCCCCCTGCCTCGAGGGCAGCCCGTGTGGCCCCCGGTGCCCTCCTTCTTCCTATATATACCTACGTACCCCAGAAACGCCATACACAGAGAGAAAACCCTAATTCCACCGCCATAGCTGCTGTTCCCGCGGAGATCCCATCTTGGAGCCTGTTTCGGGAGGGGGATCCATCACGGAGGCCTTCATCATCATCATCATCGCCCTCACCATGAGTTGTGAGTAGTTTACCACAGACCTTCGGGTCCATAGCTAGTATCTAGATGGCTTCTTCTCTCTCTCTGGATCTCAATACAAAGTTCTCCTCGATCTTCGAGGAGATCTATTCGATGTAATCTCTTTTTGCGGTGTGTTTGTCGAGATCCGATGAATTGTGAGTTTATGATCAAGGTTATCTATGAAAGATATTTGGTTCTTCTCTGAACTTTTTATGTGTGCTCATAATATCCTTGCAGGTCTCTTCGAATTATTGGTTTGGTTTGGCCTACTAGATCTATAGTTCTTGCAATGGGAGAAGTGCTTGGCTTTGGGTTCAATCTTGTGGTGTCCTTTCCCAGTGACAGTAGGGGCAGCAAGGCACGTATTGTATTGTTGCCAACGAGGATAAAAAGAAGGGGTTTCATTATATTGCTTGAGTTTATCCCTCTACATCATGTCATCTTACTTAAGGCATTACTCTGTTCGTATGAACTCAATACACTAGATGCGTGCTGGATAGCGGTCGATGTGTGGAGTAATAGTAGTAGATGCAGAATCGTTTCGGTCTACTTGTCTCGGACGTGATGCCTATATACAATGATCATGCCTAGATAGTCTCATAATTATTCGCTTTTCTATCAATTGCTCGACAGTAATTTGTTTACCCGTCATAGAATACCGCTATCATGAGAGAAGCCACTAGAGAAAATGATGGCCCTCGGGTCTATCTTTATCATATTACTTTCGCGTCAACTAGCCAATTTATGTCGCCGTTGTTTATTTGCTTTCTTTACTTTCTGTTTCTATATCAAAAATACCAAAAATACTATCTTATCATCTCTATCAGATCTCACTTTCGTAAGTGACCGTAAAGGGATTGACAACCCCTTATCGCGTTGGCTGCGAAGTTCTTATTTGTTTGTGCAGGTGCGAGGGACTGGCGCGTGGTCTCCTACTGGATTGATACCTTGGTTCTCAAAAACTAAGGGAAATACTTACGCTACTCTGCTGCATCTCCCTTTCCTCTTCGAGGGAATACAACGCAAACTCAATAGGTAGCAAGAAGAATTTCTGGCTCCGTTGCCGGGGAGGCTTACGCAAAAGTCATATACCAAGTACCTAGCACAAACCCTTATCCTTCGCATTACATTTATTTGCCTCTCGTTTTTCTCTCCCCCACTTCATCTTTGCCGTTTTATTTGCCCTTCTTCCGCCGTGTGTTTTTCGTTCACTTGCTTCTTGTTCGCTTGTGTGTGTTGGATTGCTTGATTGTCACTATGGCTCAGAATAATACCAAATTGTGTGTCTTTTCCAATACCAACAACAATGATTTTATTAGCACTCCGATTGCTCCTATTACCGATGCTGAATCTTGTGAGATCAATGTTGCTTTGTTGAATCTTGTCATGAAAGATCAATTCTCCGGCCTTCCTAGTGAAGATGTCGCTACCCATCTAAACAACTTTGTTGATTTGTGTGATATTCAAAAGAAAAGGGATACGGATAACGATATTGTTAAATTGAAGTTATTTCCGTTTTCACTTAGAGATCGTGCTAAAACTTGGTTTTCCTCTTTGCCTAGAAATAGTATTGATTCGTGGAATAAGTGCAAGGATGCTTTTATCTCTAAGTATTTCCCTCCTGCTAAGATCATCTCTCTTAGAAACGATATTATGAATTTTAAGCAACTAGATCATGAGCATGTTGCACAAGCTTGGGAGAGAATGAAATTAATGATACGTAAATGCCCTACACATGGTTTGAATCTATGGATGATTATTCAGAACTTTTATGCTGGCTTGAATTTTGCTTCTAGAAATCTTTTAGATTCGGCCGCCGGAGGCACTTTCATGGAAACTACCTTAGGAGAAGCTACCAAACTCTTAGATAATATTATGGTTAATTATTCTCAATGGCACACCAAAAGATCTACTAGTAAAAAAGTGCATGCTATCGAAGAAATTAGTGTTTTGAGTGGAAAGATGGATGAACTTATGAAATTGTTTGCTGCTAAGAGTGCTTCTTCTGATCCTAATGATATGCCTTTGTCCACTTTGATTGAGAATAACAATGAATCTTTGGATGTGAATTTTGTTGGTAGGAATAATTTTGGTAACAATGCTTATAGAGGTAATTTTAATCCTAGGCCTTTTCCTAGTAATTCCTCTAATAATTTTGGTAATTCCTACAACAACTCTTATGGAAAGATGCCTTCTGAATTTGAAACTAGTGTTTTGGAATTTATGATCTCGCAAAAAGAATTTCAATGCTATGCTTGAAGATAAATTGCTTAAAGTTGATGAATTGGCTAGAAGTGTGGATAGAATTACTCTTGATGTTGATTCTTTGAAACTTAGATCTATCCCACCTAAGCATGATATCAATGAGTTTATCAAAGCCATGAGAATTTCCATTGATGAATGCAAAGAAAGAACCGCTAGAATGCGTGCTAAAAGAGAAGATTATATTAAATCGTGTTCTTCTAGTTATCGTGAAAATAAAAATAAAGGTCTGAAAATTATTGATGTGTCCCCTATTAGATCCTTGTTTTCTAGTATTAATCTTGATGAGAATAGGATTGGAGATGATTCTGCTTTAAGGTCCCAATAATTCGGAGTTTTTAGATCATGATGCTAAAATTGCTAAAAGTGGGATTGAAGAGATTAAAACTTTGCATAGTGATGAACCCACTACTTTGAATTTCAAGGGATTCAATTATGATAATTGCTCTTTGATTGATTGTATTTCCTTGTTGCAATCCGTGTTAAATTCTCCGCATGCTTATAGTCAAAATAAAGCTTTCACTAAACATATAGTTGATGCTTTGATGCAATCTTATGAAGAAAAACTTGAGTTGGAAGTTTCTATACCTAGAAAGCTTTATGATGAATGGGAACCTACTATCAAAATAAAAATAAAAGATCATGAATGCTATGCTTTGTGTGATTTGGGTGCAAGTGTTTCCACTATCCCAAAAACTTTGTATGATTTGCTAGGGTTCCATGAGCTTGATGATTGTTCTTTAAATTTGCATCTTGCGGATTCCACTATTAAGAAACCTATGGGAAGAATTAATGATGTTCTTATTGTTGCCAATAGGAATTATGTGCCCGTAGATTTCATTGTTCTTGATATAGATTGCAATCCTTCATGTCCTATTATTCTTGGTAGACCTTTCCTTAGAACGATTGGTGCAATCATTGATATGAAGGAAGAAATATTAGATTCCAATTTCCGTTAAGGAAAGGCATGGAACACTTTCCTAGAAAGAAAATCAAATTACCATATGAATCTATCATGAGAGACACTTATGGATTGCCTTCCAAAGATGGCAACACCTAGATCTATCTTGTATCGTGCCTAGCTATGGGCGTAAAACGATAGCGCTTGTTGGGAGGCAACCCAATTTTATGTTTTTTGTTTTATTGCTGTTAGGGAATAAATATTGCATCTAGCCTCTGATTAGATGTGGTTTCATGTTTTGTTTAGTGTTTGTGCCAAGTAGAACCTTTGGTAAGACTTGTGTGAAATTTATTTGATCTTGCTGTGAAAAACAGAATCGTTAGCGCTCGCTAAAGTAGTCTTCAGATTTTACTGGAGCGTGCTTTTTAGTTGATTCTTTTTGCTGCTGATTGGTAGTCAATTGCGCAAATTTACCAATTTAGTTTGAATTTTTTGGAGTTCCAGAAGTAGGCGAACCCAGCGGATTACTACAGACTGTTCTGTTTTTGACAGATTCTGTTTTTCGTGTGTTGTTTGCTTATTCCGATGCATCTATGAGTAATATTGGAGGATATGAACCATAGAGAACTTGGAGTACAGTAGGTTTAACACCAATATAAACAATGAATGAATTCCTTGTTGTACCTTTGAGTGGTGGTTTGCTTTCTCTTACTAACGGAGCTCACGAGAATTTTTGTCTAAGTTTTGTGTTGTGAAGTTTTCAAGTTTTGGGTATTGCTTTGATGGACTATGGAACAAGGAGTAGCAAAGGCCTAAGCTTGGGGATGCCCATGGCACCCCAAGTAAATTCAAGATAATCAAAAGCCTAAGCTTGGGGATGCCCCGGGAAGGCATCCCCTCTTTCGTCTTCATCCATCGGTAACTATACTTGGAGTTATATTTTTATTCGCAACATGTTATGTGTTTTGCTTGGAGCGTCTTGTATAATTTGAGTCTTTGCTTGTTAGTTTGTCACAATCATCCTTACTGGACACACCTATTTGAGAGAGTTAAATATGGCCTAGGAATTGTTAGAACACTCTATGTGCTTCACTTATATCTTTTGAGTTGAATAGTTTTTGCTCTAGTGTTTCACTTATATCTTTTAGAGCATGGTGGTGGTAATATTTTGTAGAAATTGTTGAACTCTCATGCTTCACTTAGATGTATTTGAGAGTCTATTAAAACAGCATGGTAAAGTGTTTAGGCTAAAGAAACTAGTCTTCACATGATAAACATCCAATGTCAATGTAGTAAAAAAAATCACACCAAGTGCATTGAATAGAAAGAGATGTTGGATGCTTGATAATTGTTTTGAGACATGAGGATAGTGATATTAGAGTCATGCTAGTGGAGTTATTATGAAATTGAGAAATATTTGTGTTAAGGTTAGTGATTCCTGTAGCATGCACGTATGGTGAACCGCTGTGTGACTAAGTTAAAGCATGAGGTATTTGTAGAGTATCAACCTTTGTGTGGAGGTCGGGGGCGCGCGATGGTTAACTCCTACCAACCTCCCCCCTAGGAGCATGCGTTGATTACTTTGCTTTGATGACTCGTAAATTTTTGCAATAAGTATATGAGTTCTTATGACTAATGTTGAGTCCATGGATCATACTCACTCTCACCCTTCCACCATTGCTAGCCTCTCTTGTACCGCGCAACTTTCGCCGGTACCATAAACCCACTATATATCCTTCCTCAAAACAGCCACCATATTGTTCCTCAAAACAGCCACCATACCTACCTATCATGGCATTTCCATAGCCATTCCGAGATATATTGCCATGCAACTTTCCATCGTTCCGTTTATATGACACGCATCATAGTGTCATATTGCCATGCATGATCATGTAGTTGACATCGTATTTGTGGCAAGACCACCATGCATAATCTTTTCATACATGTCACTCTTGTTTCATTGCACATACCGGTACACCGCCGGAGGCATTCATATAGAGTCATACTTTGTTGTTGTAGTATCGAGTTGTAATATTGTGTTGTAAGGAAAGTGTGATGATCATCATTTTTAGAGCATTGTCCCATGGGAGGAAAGGCTGAATCTATAAAGCCCCTCCGCAAAAAAAGAAAAAGAAAAAAAGAAAGCCAAAGAAAAAAAGAAAGGCCCAAAAAAGGGACAATTGCTACTATCTTTTTCCACACTTGTGCTTCAAAGTAGCACCATGTTCTTCATTGTAGAGAGTCTCATGTTTAGTCACTTTCATATACTAGTGGGAATTTTCATTATAGAACTTGGCTTGTATATTCCAACGATGGGCTTCCTCAAATGCCCTAGGTCTTCGTGAGCAAGCAAGTTGGATGCACACCCACTAGTTTCTTTTGTTGAGCTTTCATTCATATTTAGCTCTAGTGCATCCGTTGCATGGCAATCACTACTCACTCACATTGATATCTATTGATGAACATGTCCATAGCCCGTTGATACGCCTCGTCGATGTGAGACAATCTCCCTCTTTCTGTCTTCTCCACAA
Organism: Secale cereale; assembly: GCA_902687465.1. Lineage (NCBI taxonomy): Eukaryota > Viridiplantae > Streptophyta > Magnoliopsida > Poales > Poaceae > Secale > Secale cereale. Next base: position 553,022,763 of record LR738712.1, read on the forward strand.
CCACCTCTATTCCACCCATAGTGATATATCCATGGCTCACGCTCATGTATTGCGTGAAAGTTGAAAGGTTTGAAAAGATAGAGTATGAAAACAAATAATTGGCTTAAATCGGGGTTGTGCGTGATATGAATATTTTTGTGTGATAACAAGGGAGCATAGCCAACACTATATGATTTTGTAGGGATAACTTTCTTTAGCATAGTATTTTGAGAAGAGATGATTGCTTTGTTAGTATTGCTTGTAGTATTATTATTTCTTATGTCAATATAGGCTTTTGTCTAGAATCTTTCAAATCTGAACATTCATGCCACAATTAAGAGAATTACATTGAAAAACTATATTTGTTAGCATTCCACATCAAAAATTCTTTCTTTATCATTTACCTACTCGAGGACGAGCAGGAATTAAGCTTGGGGATGCTTGATACGTCTCCAATGTATCTATAATTTTTTTTTGTTCCGTGCTATTATTTATGAAGTCTTGGATGTTTAATGGGCTTTATCATTCACTTTTATATCATTTTTGGGACTAACCTACTAACCCAAGGGCCCAGTCCAGATTGCTGTTTTTTGCCTATTTCAGGGTTTTGCAGAAAAGGAATATCAAACGGAGTCCAAACGGAATGAAACCTTCGCGAGAGATATTTTTGGAGGAAATCACGCACGAAAGACTTCGGGGCCAAGCCAGGGGACAGAGGGGCCACCCTCGAGGGTGGGGGGCGCGCCCCCTACCTCGAGGGCAGCCCGTGTGGCCCCCGGTGCCCCCTTCTTCCTATATATACCTACGTACCCCAGAAACTCCATACGCAGAGAGAAAACCCTAATTCCATCGCCGTAGCTGCTGTTCCCGTGGAGATCCCATCTTGGAGCCTGTTCCGGGAGGGGGATCCATCACGGAGGCCTTCATCATCATCATCATCGCCCTCACCATGAGTTGTGAGTAGTTTACCACAGACCTTCGGGTCCATAGCTAGTATCTAGATGGCTTCTTCTCTCTCTGGATCTCAATACAAAGTTCTCCTCGATCTTCGAGGAGATCTATTCGATGTAATCTCTTTTTGCGTGTGTTTGTCGAGATCCGATGAATTGTGAGTTTATGATCAAGGTTATCTATGAAAGATATTTGGTTCTTCTCTGAACTTTTTATGTGTGCTCATAATATCCTTGCAAGTCTCTTCGAATTGATTGGTTTGGTTTGGCCTACTAGATCTATAGTTCTTGCGATGGGAGAAGTGCTTGGCTTTGGGTTCAATCTTGCGGTGTCCTTTCCCAGTGACAGTAGGGGCAGCAAGCCACATATTGTATTCTTGCCATCGAGGATAAAAAGATGGGGTTTTCATCATATTGCTTGAGTTTATCCCTCTACATCATGTCATCTTTCTTAAGGCGTTACTCTGTTCGTATGAACTCAATACACTAGATGCATGCTGGATAGCAGTCGATGTGTGGAGTAATAGTAGTAGATGCAGAATCGTTTCGGTCTACTTGTCTCGGACGTGATGCCTATATACAATGATCATGCCTAGATAGTCTCATAATTATTCGCTTTTTCTATCAATTGCTCGACAGTAATTTGTTTACCCGCCGTAGAATACCGCTATCTTGAGAGAAGCCACTAGAGAAAACTGTGGCCCTCGGGTCTATCTTTATCATATTACTTTCGCGTCAACTAGCCAATTTCTGTCGTCGTTGTTTATTTGCTTTCTTTACTTTATGTTTCTATATCAAAAATACCAAAAATACTATCTTATCATCTCTATCAGATCTCCCTTTCGTAAGTGACCGTAAAGGGATTGACAACCCCTTATCGCGTTGGCTGCGAAGTTCTTATTTGTTTGTGCAGGTGCGAGGGACTGGCGCGTGGTCTCCTACTTGATTGACACCTTGGTTCTCAAAAACTGAGGGAAATACTTACGCTACTTTGCTGCATCTCCCTTTCCTCTTCGAGGTAATACAACGCAAGCTCAAGAGGTAGAAGTAGGCCTTGAACTCCTGAGTCCAGCACCCCTCCTGGGGCTCGAGAGCAAGGAGAAAGCGTGCTCCCGAGGTCAGGCCACAGGCGGGAGCTCCCGAGGTTGGCAGAGGGAGAAGCTCCTCCTGGGCAGTGTCGGCTCCGCAGCCGGAGGGGCTGCTGAGGGCTTGAAGAGCCGCTCCTCGAAGACGCCGGGCTCCTGTGGCTGGCGCTTGGACGCCCTCTTGGCGATGTCGTCTGCCTCCATGTTCTTACCACGAGGTATGTGCTGCAACTCCAGGCCCAAGAATCGCTTTTCCATTTTGCGTACCTTCGTAGGTACGCCTCCATGTGCTCATCCCTTGGCTCGTAGACATTGTTGGAGAAGTTGACGAGGAGTTGAGAGTCGCCCTTGATGGTGAGGCGCCTCACAACCAGGGCAGCCGTAGCCTTTAGGCCGGCGATCAGGCGTTCATACTCTGCAATGTTGTTGGAGACCTTCTCGCCGTGCTGGAAGCAGAGCTGCACGGCGTAGTAGAGCTTGTCCTTGGTGGGCGAGATGAGCACGGTACCAGCCCCTGCGCCCTGGCGTGCGAAGGCGCCATCAAAGTACATGACCCAGTCGTCCGGTGCTTCACTCCATGGCAAGAGGGACCGATCCTCACCCGCCTCGGGTTTTGGGGTGTCGGTCCATTCTGCCACGAAGTCGGCGAGCGCGGCACCCTTGACCACCCTGGTGGTGTTGAACTCCAGCTGGAACGCTTGTAGCTCGATGTTCCATTCGGCGAGCCTTCCCGCAGCATTGGGGCTCCTCAACACCCTCTACAACGGGTAAGCAGATACAACCTTGCTAGGATGGCCTTGGAAGTAGTGGCGCAGCTTGCGCGAAGCGACGAGGAGCGCAAGAAGAAGCTTCTACAACATGGGGTAGCATGCCCGAGCATCATGAAGCACCGTGCTGACGAAGTACACTGGGTGCTCGACGAGGGTGGGGACCAGGCTCTCCTGGGGTCGTGGCGCCTCGTGGGGCGAGGGGGCCTCAGGAGCTTGGTCACCGGACGTGGCAGTTACAGCTTTAGGAACGTCATCTCGTGGAGCTTGGTCGCCGGCTGGCCCTGCCGGATCCTTGGGAGTATCGCCTCGGGGTTGTGTGGTCTTGTCTTGGCGCTCCTCCCAGACTGCCACCAACGCTGCCCTGGAGGAGTGTGTTGTAGGGGCTAGGTAAAGCACCAAGGGCTCTTGAGGTTTTGGCGCCACCATTACCGGCGGGCTAGTGAGGTATTTCTTGAGGTCTTCTAATGTTGCATCGGCCTCAGGGGTCCACTCAAACGGGACTTTCCTTTTCATTAGTTTGAAGAAGGGGAGGGCACGCTCCCCCAACTTGGAGATAAAGCGATCGAGCGACGTCACGCAGCCGGCCAACTTCTGCATCTCTTTGAGGGTCTTCGGGGGACTCATCCTTTCTAAGGCCTTGACCTTCTCGGGGTTAGCCTCAATTCCTCTGTGTGACACCAGGAAATCCAGCAGCTTGCCTGATGGGACGCCGAACACACACTTTTCTGGGTTGAGCCGCAAGTCTATCTTGCGCAGGCTGGCGAAGGTCTCTTCCAAATCTTCAATGAGGGTCATGGTCTCCCGAGATTTTACCACGATGTCATCAACGTAGGCCTCAGCATTCCTCCTGAGCTTCTCTCCTAGGGTGATATGCATTAGCCGCTGGAAAGTTGCACCTGCATTCCGCAACCCGAACGGCATACAAGTGTAGCAGTATACCCAGCACGTGGTGAGGAAGGCAGTCTTCTAGACATCTTGTACCGCCATCATGATTTGATGATAGCCCGAAAAGGCATCTAGGAAACACAGCAGGTCGCACTCGGCCGTGGAGTCGACAATCTGGTCGATGCGCGACAGCGGGAACGGGTCTTGTGGGCAGGTCTTGTTGAGGATGGTGAAGTTGACACACATGCGCTCTTTCCCACCTTTCTTGGGCACGACTATCGGATTCGCCAACAACTCTGGATACCATACCTCGCGGATCACGCCAGCTTCTTGTAACTTGCGAGTCTCTTGTACGATGAAAGACTGCTTCTTAGGGGACTGGCGTCGGGCCTTCTGCTTTATTGGGCGCACGTTGGGGCATACGTTTAGGTGATGCTCAATCACCCCCCTTGGGACTCCCACATGTCCTTGGGTTCCCATGCGAACACCTCCTTGTTGGCGCGCAGGAAACCGACCAGCGCCCTTTCTTGAGCTGGGGGAAGGTCGGCGCCTATGGTGAAGGTGGCTCCCGACGCCCCGTCTTCATCAACTAGAACTTGCTTCGTCTCGGCCCAGTCTTGAGAGAAAAGCTGCTTCTTTTTGGCTGGCGCAGCCCCTACGGCCTCCGGAGCTGCTTCGTTGGCCGGGCGTGCTGCCGCCGTGGTCCTGAAGGCGAGCTTGAGGGGCCCCAGGGCCTCCTTGGTATCTCCGACCACAGTGAGGACGTCGTTGCTCCCCGGCATCTTCATGAGGTTGTAGGCTGGGTGAGTTGCCGCCATGAACTTGGCTAGGGCTGGGTACCCGAGAATGGCGTTGCACGGGAGGCCGATGTGGGCGATGTCGAAGTCGATAAGCTCGGTGCGGTAGTTTTTGCGGGTGCCGAAGGTGACGGGGAGCCGGATCTGCCCCATGGGGCTGGTGGAGCCGACGACGACCCCTGAGAACGGCCAGGTGGGGCGGAGCCGTTCGGGCGACACATGGAGCATGCCGAATGCTTCTGGAGAGAGCACGTTGAGTCCGGCCCCGCCATCGATGAGGGTCTTGGTTACCTCCACATGGCAGATGGTGGGGGTGCAGAGCTGTAATGCCCTGGATGTAATACTTTCCCTTTTGGGTATATAATATATCTCTGGCTTCATCTATTTCCATTCCGGGTTCTTTGTCTTTCGGGTTTTCGTTGTTTTGTTGTGTGAGTGTGTGGCATTCATTCATATCATGTAGACATGTACATCGCATTGCATTTGTGTTGTCGGTTGCATCCGGTTCCACGCGTTCCTTCCCGTTGTCCGTTTCGCGTTCCGGAGCTCCCTCACGTGTCCGTGACGTCCCGTAGGCCTACTTTGTTGTTTGGGCGTGTAACGTTACCGGTGTGCCGCGAGGTTGTTGTCTGTGTTGTTGTTTTGTTGTGTGCAACCCGCCTCTCAAATCTCGTCTCGTTTGGACCCCTTTGGCTATCCCATCCGTTGTTCGTGTGGGTCCAAAGTGCCTTCACTTTGTGTCCCGGAAACACCCCTACTGCAGTCTTTTATCTTCTCCTAGGCCCTTTTAATCTACCCCCGCGATCGGATCCGTCGGATCGCGATCGGAGGGCTCCAAACACCCCTAAATTCCCCCTAACCCTAAAAACTGCTATATAATAGACCCTAGTCTATTTTTTTGCATCTCTATCTTCTTTCCCCTTCCTCGCCTCATTTTTTTCTTCAAATTCAAAGAACTCCATCTGCCACTTGGCCTTCTCCCGAGGGAACCAGCCGCCGCCCCAGCTGATCGATCTGGCCAATCGATCGACTGGCCGGGTCAACGCCGCATCGAGCCGGCGCGCCAGGGAGGCCTCGCCCCTTTCCCTTGCTCGGCCAGGTCCCAGGCGCCGGATCGGGCCCAGCCCGCAGGTCCCCCGGACCACTTCGTCGCCGACCGCATCGGGCCCAGGTCGCCTCGCGCCTGGCCCGTCTCCACCTCGTTCGATCGCCAGGTCCCCCGGTCCCCACTTCGCCACCGCGAGCCGCCAGCTCCCGCAGGCCGGCGCCGCACCGCCCAAGGCCCAGATCCGCAGGCGCCAGCCCCCCCCCCTCCCCCGCGCGGGCCGCTTCTCCGTTCGCCAGGTGGGCCGCTCCGCTCGCCGCGTGCCCAGCCGCTGTCGCCTCCCGCGGGCCGCCGCCTTCACCTCCAGATCGGGCCGGTCCAGCCGCACCGCCCGGGGCCCGTTGTTGTTTTTTTCCCAGATCTGGATCTGAGGTTGCTCCTAAATTCTTCTAAGTCCCCTGTGATTTGTGTGCTGTTGCTATATTCAAACATGCATATCTTTTTGTGTGTTGCTCCGATTCGCGCGTATAATATGTCCAGACGTTCGTGGGATCGTGCTCTACGTTTCATCTGTTGTTGTCATGCATGTCAGAGATCTTCTAGGTGCTCGTTTTGCTGTTGCAAGAGTGCATCATGATATAAACTGCTGCTATGTGATGTTTTTATGTCATCTTTGCCATGTGATATCTTTTTGCTCGTTTGTCCGAATGATGCAAATGACATGTCCACGTGTTCGTCTTGCCATGCTCTACATGTTGTATGTGATAGTTTGCATGATAGATTTATTATTGCCTTGTTATCATCGTTGCAAAGTGCCATGTTCGTGTGATGTTATTTCACTTGTTACGAAATGCCATCTTGTTGAGCTCGTTGCAATCGTTGTGTTTACCTCCATGATGCATGCTTGTGTGTTTCGGGATCACCTTCATGTGTATTTTGATGAGGTGCTTACCTCTTGCCATGTTTAGTTTCGAGGTGACTTAAACATGCTCTTTTAGATGCCATGTTGAAATTGCTGTTTTAGGACTTAGTGGATTTCCACTAAGTCTGAAATCTGTAACGTTCCGATGCCATGTTCGTGTGATGTTCTAGGACAAAGCATGATAGTTTTGGAGTGGATTTTTTATTTTTCCTTGTAGTATATATTGTTGTCTTTCCATTCATGTCCTCACATGTCTATTTAAGTGGTTGTAGCATGTTTATCTTTTGCTCCAAAGTTTCAATAAAATTGTGCTGCCAGAATTTTATTGTCAAGTTCCATATGTCCAAGATCATTGCTATTGATCCGTGGCTCCGTTGGGGGTGCACCTTTGGACTTAGTTGCTGTAGTATATGTCTAGTTTGTGTTCATGCCCTTTGCCATGTTATTTGAATGCTGTAGCTCAATTATTTTGTGCTCCGAAGATGCTATGATGCTGTAATTTTCAGCTTTCGCTCATTTCTTGTTTCGGGCATAACTTTTAGCCCGTAACTCCGATTTCAGCGAATCTTATATCAAACTTGATTGATTTTCTGTGTAGAATCATAATATGTTATTGTTATCATGTTTTGAGGTGTTTTGCTTGAGTGATATTTTCCGTGCTCCGTGTGCATCCTTAGTGCATCCATCATGCATTCATCTTTTTCGAGTGCGCATTGCATCTTGTTGATTGGTGCTTGGTGTGATTGTTTTGTTTAGAGCCGGAAGCCGAGACCGAGTTCGAGTACGAGCACGAGGTTTCCAACGAGGTTGAGCACGAGGACCCTTCTTACGATCCGAACGACTTCTCTTCAGGCAAGATGACCGAACCCCGATAACATTACTATCTTTGCCTATTGCTAGTAGTCTCGATCTATAGCTTTTGCCTCGATGGCCATGATCTTCTTGTCAGCCTCCTACTTGTAACCAATTGCCATGTTTAACCAACCTACCTATGCAAACCGTTGCTTGGCTAAGTACGCTTCGCTCAGCCCTTCTTATAGCGTTGCTAGTTGCAGGTGAAGATCGAAGATGCTTGCTTCATGTTGAAGTTTGGTTGGGTTATATCACACTATATATATGCTTAAAATGAAATCATCTATATATTGGCAAGGGTGGAAGGCTAAGACTTTTGCTTGGTGATTTGTTCCACTCATGCCGTTAGGATCCGTATAAGCCGGTGTTATGTTCCTTGATTATGCGTTCCTAACACGGTTGGGGTGTATGGGACCCCCTCGATAAACCGCTAGGTGCTAAGTCTTTTCCAGCAAGTCCCAACATTGGTACTATTTGCCTAATAACAAACTAAACTTGCATAGGGAGTAATTAACCCTCTTTCTTAATCAACAACCCCGGGCCAGTGCTCCACATGAGTGTTGGTCCGAAACGAGCGGACTGCGGGGCCGCCTTGGGGCAACCTGAGGTATCTGGCATACACCTGTAGGACGTCTCATCCGGTCGTGTCCTGAGACTTAGATACGCGCGGCTACTATCAGGGTGTCGACACGCCGGGAGGATTTGCTGGATTAGCCTTACCTTAGTTCGGTATATCTTGAGCACGGGATTCCGAGAATACTCGGGTCTTCCCACTTTGGAGTTGCGACTCCGCTGATCGTGGGCTTGTAATGGGTCAAGTTGGAACACCCCTGCAGGGTTTGAACTTTCGAAAGCCGTGCCCGCGGTTATGTGGCAGATGGGAGCTTGTTAATATCCGGTTGTAGATAACTTAACACACTGATTCGAATACACTACCAGCGTGTGTTCCGTGACCGTCAATTTCCGAATAGGGATTCGGGAGTTGAACACGGAGGGGTTATGTTTGTGGAGCTTGTAGCTAGGATCACTTCGTGATCACTTCTCGTTCGAGGCTTTCTCTTCTCGCTCTCACTCACGTAAGCTAGTTGCTAGTTGCTGCTGCAGACACTTATTCTTTTCTTCAGCCTTATCCTCTCCCAAAGGCTTAAATAGTCTTGTTACCCGGAAACGGGATTGCTGAGTCCTCTGTGGCTCATAGTTACTTCACACACCAGATGCAGGTCCAGCTGTGAGCTATCCAGGTGATGGCACCGAGCTGGATTGGGAGTACGACGAGGAGCGTAGTCGGTACTATGTGCGATACCCGGATGATCAGTAGTGGAGACTCTAACTAGGATTCGATCCGCCTGTGGTTTATTTATCTGAGTTTGGTATCTTGCATTTGGATTTTGCCCTTAGAGGGTTGTGATGTTCTTAATGTATGATGATTGAGACTTGAATTGTAATTCTGTGATGTGGGGAGTGTATGCCAACTATTTTCTGTTTACAATCCCCTCTTTTACATGAGATGTGCAAAGATAACCGAACTTGAGATCATTCTAGGATGGATTTATGCCTTTAAGTCATGCCTCGACAGGTAGGAGGTATAACTCCATCCTGGGCATTACAAGTTGGTATTCAGAGCCTTCTCCGACCTAGGAGCCCCCACTGTTTGATCGAATCGTTGACGGTCGAGTCTAGGCACACATTGAAAACTTTTTTAGTCCTATATTATATCGGAGAGTAGGATTTCTTTGCTTCTCATCCCCTTTCTCTCTGGTGAGGACTCCTGATGACTACTCTTGTCTCTCCTATCTTCAAAAATTGCACAAATTTTTTTTAGGAATCCCGCGAGTATTCTGGGATTGTTTCGATGTTCTCGTGACAAGGATATTGTTCTCGATGCCTCCTGTTACCGAGGAGTTGAGCTTCGGGGTATTGTTGTCACAAGCATATCGCGGCAGTACTAAATACTTAAGACGGTCGACATCGAAAATCTCTCCTATACGGCCAGTGGCAAGATAACCCCGACATCACCCAGTACTGGGGAGGTAGTTCGGGAGTATTGCCATAGCTTGTTATAGTGGATGCTTTTCGAAGGTCCGAGGTACACAGTTTCCGAGAAAGACTGGTTATGTGTTGAAGGATGGGTACACCTGGATGTAGGTTAGAGTTGATTGCGCGGTGCTTCCCGTGTATCCCCAACACCTGATTGCATAACTGGAATCTTTCGGAAATCTATAGGTGGGTTTTATCCAGTAGATCGTAGGCATTCTTCCAACGAATGCAGGTTAGTGAGTTCGGGGTTCTACATTGAGTGAAGGGGTTATATGACCGATGTTACTATCAGGAGTTGCATCTTAAAGGATCCTTGGCTATGCTGATCCGGGGATTGCAAAACCTTTTCGTAACGCGTTCATATGCTTTCAGCACAAAGATGTTAGTACGAAACTCCTCTCTTGTGTTTGTTCCCGTCTGTACCTTGTTGTTTTCTTATTTTTTTCCTTTTGTCCCCTATGTGGCTTCTCGTGAAGATTGATGTTATCATTTAACTGAGAAATTCATTCGTTCCTCTTGTCCGGATGATTTCATTCATTCTTATTGTTCGAATGATTATTGTGAAGACTTGTTGCAATTCATTCCATTGATTCAGCTTATACCTTTTGTCAATCAATTGCTGATTCGTGGTCATCTCTTACAGGATGGCTCCGAAAAGGGTTCCCAACGCTAACCCAGAGGTGGAAGAGGTTCCAGAACATCCTCCTTCCCCTCCTCCTCCGCCTGAGGCTTGGAGAGCAATTATGCAGACTACAGCTCAGAACACCCAGTTGATGATGCAGATGATGCAGCAGATGCAAGCTATTCAAGCTAATCAGGGTATTCCAGGGAACCAAGGCAACTTCTTCAACCAGCAGCACCATGCTACTCTCAACCAGTTCTTGGCCAACAATCCTAAAGCTTTCAGTTACTGTGTCGACCCTCTTGATGCTGAAGATTGGCTAACCGATATCAAGAAGCATTTTGAGTGCAGTAACGTGAAGGAAGATGATTATGTGAAGTTTGCAGCCTTCCAACTGAAAGATCAAGCAGCTGACTGGTGGCAGCAGTACAAAGACTCCAGGCCAGGTCAAGTGATCTCTTGGGAGAATTTCTTCAAGGATTTTCGCTCGCACCACATTCCAACAAGTGTCATCGAGGGTATGCGTGAGCAATTCCGCAACCTGAAGCAGGGCTCCATGACAGTCTATCAGTATAATGTCAAGTTCCAAAACCTCGCTCATTATGCTAAGCAAGACATTCCTGATGCCAAGAGTAAAATCTATCAGTTCTGTGGAGGTCTCAAAGATGAACTTTAGCTTGCTCTCACCTTGTTCGAGCCCGACGAATTCGACAAGTTCTATAACATGGCTTTGAAACAAGAAGCAGCTCAGCTTAAGATGGAGGCTTCTAAGAAGAGAATTCGAGATGCCGTTCACTCTTCCTCATCGTCTCAGTTGGCTGCGAAACAATAGAAATTCTGGCTTCCTCCTCCTCCAGTGATTCGAGCTCCATACAACAACTCCAACAACTCCAACAACTTCAACAACAAGAACTCTAGTGGTCGTGGTTTCTCCCACCACCCAACCCGAGCAACCAGTCGAAGAAGCAGTTTCAGTCTCAAGGCTCCAAGTCAAGTGGCTCTCATTTCCGTCCTCTCTCTGAAGTGGTGTGCAACAAGTGTGGCCAGAAGGGTCATTATGCCAACAGATGTCCGAATCCGAAGCGTCTTCCTCCTCCTCCACCTGTGAGTTCAGCTATTGTCAGGCATGATCCAAAGGCAGCAAGGGTCAATCTGATGAATGCAGCACAAGCGGAGACTTCTTCTGATGTCATTTTGGGTAACCTTCCAGTTAACTCTTTTCCAGCTAAAGTGTTATTTGATTCGGGTGCTTCACATTCTTTCATGTCATTCCCATTTGCATCCAAGTATAATGTGGGCACCATGGCCTTGCCAAAGGAGTTGCAAGTGATTTCTCCGGGCAGATGCATGATTTCTAGATTATATGCTCCGGATGTTTCTATTCGCATGGGTGATTATCGATTTTTGGCTTCTCCGGTGGTTCTTGGTAATTCTGACATCGACCTCATCCTCGGAATGGATTGGCTCTCTCAGCATGATGCTCACATTGATTGTGCTCAAAAGGAAGTCAAGATGACTCATTCTGATGAAGATGTGATTATCTTCGCCTCCAGGGATAACACTATCAGACTTTTCTCTCTCAATGATAAGGGCGAAATTAATGCCATATCTCAAATTCCGGTGGTGAACGAATATCAAGACGTCTTTCCTGAAGAACTTCCAGGCATGCCTCCACACCGTCAGGTGGAGTTTGTCATTGAACTCGAGTCGGGTACTGAGCCAGCATGCCGGCGTCCGTACAAGCTCTCTCCGGATGAATTGAAGGAATTGAAGAAGCAGCTTGATAAGCAGGAAAGTATGGGTCTCATCAGGCCTAGTACGTCTCCGTGGGGCTGTGGTGTCTTATTTGTCAAGAAGAAAGATGGCACGGAGCGTCTCTATGTTGACTACCGGCCATTGAACAAGAAGACGATTAAGAACAAGTATCCGCTCCCCAACATCAATGAACTCTTCGAGCAGCTCAAAGGAGCTAAAGTGTTCTCTAAGCTTGACCTCCGAATGGGCTATCATCAAATTCGCATTCGCGAGGAAGACATTCCCAAGACAGCCTTCAGAACGAGCTACGGTTCATACGAGTATACCGTCATGTCCTTCGGTCTCGCCAATGCTCCTCCTACCTTTTCAAGGATGATGCATTACATCTTCAACCCCTATACTGGCGAGTTCGTGCTTGTGTATCTGGATGATATTCTGGTGTTTTCCAAGAATGAAGAAGATCACGAAAAGCACTTACGTCTGGTTCTTGATCGACTCCGAGAGCATAAATTCTATGCCAAGTTCTCCAAGTGTGAGTTTTGGCTCGATAAGGTTTTGTACCTGGGCCACATCATCTCAGCTGACGGTATTGCGGTTAATCCCGAGAAAGTTGAAGCAATTGTCAACTGGGAGGCTCCTCAGAACGTCAAGCAGCTCCGCAGTTTTCTGGGTCTTGCCAGCTATTGCAGAAGGTTCGTTGAGAACTTCTCCAAGATTGCCAAGCCTCTTTCCAACTTGCTTCAGAAGAATGTCAAATACTTTTGGTCTCCAGAGTGTGAAGTGGCATTCAAAACCCTCAAAGAGAAGCTTGTCTCTGCTCCAGTTCTGACTCCTCCAAATGAATCCAAGCCCTATGAAGTGTTCTGTGATGCTTCTCTTCAAGGTCTTGGTGGTGTGCTTATGCAAGATAAGAGAATTGTGGCATACACTTCTCGTCAGCTAAAGCCAAGTGAGAAGAACTATCCCACACATGATCTCGAGCTAGCAGCTGTGGTACATGCTCTGATTACGTGGAGACATCTGTTGTTGGGCAGAAAGGTCGACATCTTCACTGATCACAAGAGCTTGAAGTACATCTTCACACAGCCGCATCTGAACCTCCGCCAGACTCGTTGGGTTGAAATGATCCAAGAGTACAACCCCAGCATTGAATACACTCCTGGCAAGGCGAATGTGATTGCAGATACTTTGAGCAGAAAGGCATATTGCAACAGCCTTCTTATCAAGCCATACCAGCCTGAACTTTGTGAAGCTTTCAGGAAGCTCAACCTCCAAGTTGTTCCGCAGGGTTTTCTTGCAAATCTTCAAATTGCTCCTACCTTGGAAGATCAAGTCCGTGAGGCTCAGCTCAATGATACCATGGTGAAGAAAGTGAAACATGGGATTGCAAAGGGCACTCCAAAATACAAGTGCTTCCGTGTTGATGAGAGATATACCTTGTTCTTCGAGGACAGACTCGTTGTTCCCAAAGGTGACCTCAGGAAGCTCATAATGGAAGAAGCTCATGATTCTCTCCTTTCCATTCATCCTGGCAGTTCCAAGATGTATCAAGACCTCAAGCAGTCTTACTGGTGGACACGCATGAAAAGGGAGATTGCCCAATTCGTGAATGAATGTGATGTATGCAGAAGAGTGAAAGCAGAACATCAACGTCCAGCCGGTCTTCTCCAACCTCTTCCTATTCCCGAGTGGAAGTTCGACCACATTGAAATGGACTTCGTCACTGGCTTTCCTAAATCCAAGCGAGGAAATGATGCTATCTTTGTGGTGATTGACAAGCTTACCAAAGTCGCTCACTTTCTTCCAGTCAAAGAATCAATCAATGCAGCTCAACTTGCAGAGCTGTACACTCCCAGAATTGTGTCCCTACATGGCATTCCTCAAGTGATATCCTCAGACCGTGGAAGCTTGTTCACATCAAGGTTCTGGGACTCCTTTCAGTCCGCCATGGGCACTAAGATCAGGTTCAGCACTGCTTTTCACCCTCAGACTAGTGGTCAAGTCGAGCGCGTGAATCAGATTTTAGAAGACATGCTCAGAGCCTGTGTCATCTCCTTTGGCATGAAATGGGAAGACTGCCTTCCATTTGCCGAGTTCTCTTACAACAACAGCTTTCAAGCAAGTGCAGGCAAAGCACCGTTTGAAATTCTCTATGGCAGAAAGTGCCGTACCCCTCTCAACTGGTCTGAAACAGGCGAACGTCAACTCCTTGGCAATGACTTAATATCTGAAGCCGAAGAAATGTGCAAAGTCATACGTGAGAATCTCAAGGCCGCTCAGTCGCGTCAGAAGAGCTACTATGACGGCAAGCATAGTGACTTGGCTTTCAACATTGATGATCATGTTTATCTCCGTGTGTCTCCGATGAAAGGCACCCAAAGATTCGGTATCAAAGGAAAGCTTGCTCCTAGATACGTCGGGCCTTTCAAGATTCTTGGCAAGAGAGGCGATCTAGCCTATCAACTTGAGCTCCCTCCAAACTTCGCCAATGTTCATGATGTCGTCCATGTGTCTCAACTTCGCAAATGCTTCAAGGCACCTGAGCGCATGATTCCGTTTGAAGAGATTGATCTTCAACAAGACCTGTCCTACCGAGAGCATCCCGTTGCAATTCTCGAAGAAACCGAACGCAAGACCCGCAACAAGTCCATCAAATTTCTGAAAGTCAAGTGGTCACATCACACCGACCGAGAAGCTACCTGGGAACGAGAAGATCATCTTTGTTCCGAGTACCCTTCCTTTTTCCAGTCCTAGATCTCGGGATGAGATCTTTTTGTAGTAGAGGAGAGTTTGTAATGCCCCGGATGTAATACTTTCCCTTTTGGGTATATAATATATCTCCGGCTTCATCTATTTCCATTCCGGGTTCTTTGTCTTTCGGGTTTTCGTCGTTTTGTTGTGTGAGTGTGTGGCATTCATTCATATCATGTAGACATGTACATCGCATTGCATTTGTGTTGTCGGTTGCATCCGGTTCCACGCGTTCCTTCCCGTTGTCCGTTTCGCGTTCCGGAGCTCCCTCACGTGTCCGTGACGTCCCGTAGGCCTACATTGTTGTTTGGGCGTGTAACGTTGCCGGTGTGCCGCGAGGTTGTTGTCTGTGTTGTTGTTTTGTTGTGTGCAACCCGCCTCTCAAATCTCGTCTCGTTTGGACCCCGTTGGCTATCCCATCCGTTGTTCGTGTGGGTCCAAAGTGCCTTCACTTTGTGTCCCGGAAACACCCCTACTGCAGTCTTTTATCTTCTCCTAGGCCCTTTTAATCTACCCCCGCGATCGGATCCGTCGGATCGCGATCGGAGGGCTCCAAACACCCCTAAATTCCCCCCTAACCCTAAAAACTGCTATATAATAGACCCTAGTCTATTTTTTGCATCTCTATCTTCTTTCCCCTTCCTCCCCTCATTTTTTTCATCAGATTCAAAGAACTCCATCTGCCACTTGGCCTTCTCCCGAGGGAACCAGCCGCCGCCCCGGCTGATCGATCTGGCCAATCGATCGACCGGCCGGGTCAACGCCGCATCGAGCCGGCGCGCCAGGGAGGCCTCGCCCCTTTCCCTCGCTCGGCCAGGTCCCAGGCGCCGGATCGGGCCCAGCCCGCAGGTCCCCCGGACCACTTCGTCGCCGACCGCATCGGGCCCAGGTCGCCTCGCGCCTGGCCCGTCTCCACCTCGTTCGATCGCCAGGTCCCCCGGTCCCCACTTCGCCACCGCGAGCCGCCAGCTCCCGCAGGCCGGCGCCGCACCGCCCAAGGCCCAGATCCGCAGGCGCCAG
>LR738712.1:553038350-553050386 GCA_902687465.1 Secale cereale
CCCCCCCCCCCCCCGCGCGGGCCGCTTCTCCGGTCGCCAGGTGGGCCGCTCCGCTCGCCGCGGGCCCAGCCGCCGTCGCCTCCCGCGGGCCGCCGCCTTCACCTCCAAATCGGGCCGGTCCAGCCGCACCGCCCGGGGCCCGTTGTTGTTTTTTTTCCCAGATCTGGATCTGAGGTTGCTCCTAAATTCTTCTAAGTCCCCTGTGATTTGTGTGCTGTTGCTATATTCAAACATGCATATCTTTTTGTGTGTTGCTCCGATTCGCGCGTATAATATGTCTAGACGTTCGTGGGATCGTGCTCTATGTTTCATCTGTTGTTGTCATGCATGTCAGAGATCTTCTAGGTGCTCGTTTTGCTGTTGCAAGAGTGCATCATGATATAAACTGCTGCTATGTGATGTTTTTATGTCATCTTTGCCATGTGATATCTTTTAGCTCGTTTGTCCGAATGATGCAAATGACATGTCCACGTGTTCGTCTTGCCATGCTCTACATGTTGTATGTGATAGTTTGCATGATAGATTTATTATTGCCTTGTTATCATCGTTGCAAAGTGCCATGTTCGTGTGATGTTATTTCACTTGTTACGAAATGCCATCTTGTTGAGCTCGTTGCAATCGTTGTGTTTACCTCCATGATGCATGCTTGTGTGTTTCGGGATCACCTTCATGTGTATTTTGATGAGGTGCTTACCTCTTGCCATGTTTAGTTTCGAGGTGACTTAAACATGCTCTTTTAGATGCCATGTTGAAATTGCTGTTTTAGGACTTAGTGGATTTCCACTAAGTCTGAAATCTGTAACGTTCCGATGCCATGTTCGTGTGATGTTCTAGGACAAAGCATGATAGTTTTGGAGTGGATTTTGATTGTTCCTTGTAGTATATATTGTTGTCTTTCCATTCATGTCCTCACATGTCTATTTAAGTGGCTGTAGCATGTTTATCTTTTGCTCCAAAGTTTCAATAAAATTGTGCTGCCAGAATTTTATTGTCAAGTTCCATATGTGCAAGATCATTGCTATTGATCCGTGGCTCCGTTGGGGGTGCACCTTTGGACTTAGTTGCTGTAGTATATGTCTAGTTTGTGTTCATGCCCTTTGCCATGTTATTTGAATGCTGTAGCTCAATTATTTTGTGCTCCGAAGATGCTATGATGCTGTAATTTTCAGCTTTCGCTCATTTCTTGTTTCGGGCATAACTTTTAGCCCGTAACTCCGATTTCAGCGAATCTTATATCAAACTTGATTGATTTTCTGTGTAGAATCATAATATGTTATTGTTATCATGTTTTGAGGTGTTTTGCTTGAGTGAAATTTTCCGTGCTCCGTGTGCATCCTTAGTGCATCCATCATGCATTGCATCTTGTTGATTGGTGCTTGGTGTGATTGTTTTGTTTAGAGCCAGAAGCCGAGACCGAGTTCGAGTACGAGCACGAGGTTTCCAACGAGGTTGAGCACGAGGACCCTTCTTACGATCCGAAGGACTTCTCTTTAGGCAAGATGACCGAACCCCGATAACATTACTATCTTTGCCTATTGCTAGTAGTCTCGATCTATAGCTTTTGCCTCGATGGCCATGATCTTCTTGTCAGCCTCCTACTTGTAACCAATTGCCATGTTTAACCAACCTACCTATGCAAACCGTTGCTTGGCTAAGTACGCTTCGCTCAGCCCTTCTTATAGCGTTGCTAGTTGCAGGTGAAGATCGAAGATGCTTGCTTCATGTTGAAGTTTGGTTGGGTTATATCACACTATATATATGCTTAAAATGAAATCATCTATATATTGGCAAGGGTGGAAGGCTAAGCCTTTTGCTTGGTGATTTGTTCCACTCATGCCGTTAGGATCCGTATAAGCCGGTGTTATGTTCCTTGATTATGCGTTCCTAACACGGTTGGGGTGTATGGGACCCCCTCGATAAACCGCTAGGTGCTAAGTCTTTTCCAGCAAGTCCCAACATTGGTACTATTTGCCTAATAACAAACTAAACTTGCATAGGGAGTAATTAACCCTCTTTCTTAATCAACAACCCCGGGCCAGTGCTCCACATGAGTGTTGGTCCGAAACGAGCGGACTGCGGGGCCGCCTTGGGGCAACCTGAGGTATCTGGCATACACTTGTAGGACGTCTCATCCGGTCGTGTCCTGAGACTTAGATACGCGCGGCTACTATCAGGGTGTCGACACGCCGGGAGGATTTGCTGGATTAGCCTTACCTTAGTTCGGTATATCTTGAGCACGGGATTCCGAGAATACTCGGGTCTTCCCACTTTGGAGTTGCGACTCCACGGATCGTGGGCTTGTAATGGGTCAAGTTGGAACACCCCTGCAGGGTTTGAACTTTCGAAAGCCGTGCCCGCGGTTATGTGGCAGATGGGAGCTTGTTAATATCCGGTTGTAGATAACTTAACACACTGATTCGAATACACTACCAGCGTGTGTTCCGTGACCGTCAATTTCCGGATAGGGAATCGGGAGTTGAACACGGAGGGGTTATGTTTGTGGAGCTTGTAGCTAGGATCACTTCGTGATCACTTCTCGTTCGAGGCTTTCTCTTCTCGCTCTCACTCACGTAAGCTAGTTGCTAGTTGCTGCTGCAGACACTTATTCTTTTCTTCAGCCTTATCCTCTGTAATGCCCAGGATGGGACTATACCTCCTATGTGTCGAGGCATGACTTAAAGGTATAAGCCCATCCTAGAATGATCTCAAGTTTGGTATCTTTGCACGACTCATGTAAAAGAGGGATAAATTGCAAAAGGAGATAGTTGGCTTACACTCGCCACTTCACACAATACAATACATAAGCAATCATCATTCAAAACATCACAACCCGACTACGGGTGAAGATCCAAAAGAAAGATACCAAAACAACATAAAGCCACAGGTCAGGATCGAATCCTAGTAGAAACCACTACTGATCGTCGAAACATCACAAGCAAACGGCCACACTCTTCATCGAGCTCCCAGTGAAGTACTTGAACCAGCTTCTGCATCAAACTCGGCTGAACCTGCATCTGGTGTGGTAGTAACTGTGAGCCACAGAGGACTCAGCAATCCCGTTCCCGGGTAACAAGACTATTTAAACCTTGGGTGAGGACAAGGCTGAAGAAGAACAAGAGGTGAAGGAACAACAAGAGTCTGCAGCAGCAACTAGCACTAACTTACGTAATGGAGAGCGAGAAGAGAAACCCTCGGTCGAAAGATGATCACGAAGTGATCCTAGCTAAAGCCGGTCAAACATAACCCCACCGTGTTCAACTCCCGAATCCCTATTCGGAAATTGACAGTCACGGTACACACGCTGGTAGTGTATTGAAAACATTGTGTCAAGTTATCTACAACCGGAATTAACAAGCTCCCATCTGCCACATAACCGCGGGCACGGCTTTCGAAAGGTCAAACCCTGCAGGGGTGTTCCAACTTGACCCATTACAAGCCCACGATCCGCGGAGTCGCAACTCCATAGGTGGGAAGACCCGAGTATTCTTAGAATCCCGTGCTCAAGTTAAACCGAACTAAGGTAAGGCTAATCCAGCAAATCCTCCCGGTGTGTCGACACCCTGATAGTAGCCGCGCGTATCTAAGTCTCAGGACACGACCGGATGAGTCATCCTACAGGTGTATGCCAGATACCTCAGGTTGCCCCGAGGCGGCCCCGCAGTCTGCTCGTTTCGGACCAACACTCATGTGGAGCACTGGCCCGGGGGGGTGAATTAAAATAAAAGAGGGTTTGCAAGACCCTTATGCATGTTTTATTAGTTATTAGGCGAATAGTACCAATGTTGGGACTTGCTGGAAAAGACTTAGCACTTAGCGGTTTATCAAGGGGGTCCCATACACCCCAACCGTGTTAGGAACGCATAATCAAGGAACATAACACCGGTTTATACGGTTCCTAACGGCATGAGTGGAACAAATCACCAAGCAAAAGGCTTAGCCTTCCACCCTTGCCAGTATATAGATGATTTCATTTTAAGCATTTATATAGTGTGATATAACCCAACCAAACTTCAACATGAAGCAAGCATCTTCAATCTTCACCTGCAACTAGCAATGCTATAAGAAGGGCTGAGCGAAGCGTACTTAGCCAAGCAACGGTTTGCGTAGGTAGGGTGGTTAAACATGGTGATGGTTACAAGTAGGAGGCTGACAGGAAAGACATGGGCATCGAGGCAAAACTATAGATCGAGACTTCTAGTAATAGGCAAAAATAGTAATGGTATCCGGGTTCGATCATCTTGCCTGGGATTCCACAAGGGAGAAGAACGGATCCATGAAGACGGAGCAACACAGTCGAGAGAAACCTCACAACTCCGGAACGAACCCGAAGCTGACAAGAGAAGCAACTGGAAAGAAGAAACAACACGGTAAACACACAAGCATAAACATGGCATACGATGCACACTCAAGTATGATGCATGTCCGGTTTAATTATGCATGGCATGGCAAAGTGCACAAACAACACTACAAGTTAAGTGGAGCTCAATATGCAACGAGTTGCATATTGACGAAACACCACATTTTATTATTTAGTTTACTCTCGTTATTTACAAGACAAGATTAAATGTTTTTAACATGGCAAGAGGTGAAGCATAAATAAAATAACTATTTAGGCATTTTAAATGAGGCCGGAAATAACAACAACATATCCGGAAAAACCCCATGAGCAAGTTTAGTAAATATAAACAAACAACAATTCACACATTTAGTGTTGTTAACATGATGCGGATGACATGATCAAGTTTTATGCAAGTTTTTGTTAAAGGTTGACAAGAAACAAGATATGAAGCATTTGTCACCGTGGTGGAAAGAAAGGGTGCCACGGCAACGATCCGAAAATGATGCAACGCAACATATCGGTTCCGGTATCTCGTTGAGAGTCCGGAGCAAAAGGAAAGAAGGCGTGAGCGAGTCAAACGAGATGAAAGGTGGGGAGATCCCGTTACCGGGTTCCCACGAGTCGGTGACGAGGCAACCGAGGAACACGACAAAGATGAAACGGCACGGTGCACACAAGGAAACATTCATACAACACAAGCAAGCATCACACGGGCCATCCACGGGGTCGTCTCGTTATACCTTCGAAGCGTGCGTTTCGGGGCGGTTCGAGACGTAGAGGAAGAAGGCGTTCACGTTCGGAGAGGAAGTAGCCGTAGTAGTGGAAGTAGTGGTACACGAGTCGTGGTACACGGGCGACGGTAGTGATACATGCCGTAGAGGGAAGTAGTTGTTCTCGTTCATCGGAGAGGAAGTAGTGGTTCACGTCATCGTGTCGTGGTACTTGGCGAATTCCTCGTTTCCGGGCGACGGTAGTGGTACACGGCGACGGTAGTCGTTCGGGTCGTCGTGGTACTTGGCGTGTCATCTTGCGTAGTCGTTCCGGTTCGTAGACGTACTTGCATCGGAGGGGTACTTGTCGTTTCATCGTGTAGTCGAACTTGCCGAAACTTGAGGTCCTCGTGCACTTGACGAAAACAAAAAAAAACAGCAGCAGTACATGGCAATACAACAAACAAACAACAACAGCACGACGGGACAGTCCAAGGAGGCATGAGGCCACGGGCGGAGCTGCGGGGCGGCGCGAGGCTGAGGACAGACGGCGACCAAGGCTCGGTGCTGGGCTCCTGGAGGATGAGGCCGGCGACCTGGTGCTCGATCTGCTGGAGACGAGGGCCTGGAGCGGAAGGATCGAGGCCGGGCACGGCTGCGGCTCGAAGGCAGTGGCCATCGGGACCGGAGGGAGAGGGCGCTCGGGGCCGCTGCTTCTGGACAGCAGAGGCGCTCGGGGCGGAGCAGAGGAAGGACGGCGCGTCCATGGTGGCGGGGAGATGAGGCCACTGCGAGGACGGCGGCCTACGGTGACGTGGTGGTGAGGACGGAGGGAGGCGATGGAGGCGGCCGGTTCCGCGCGCGCCAGGCGAAGGGAGGCCAGGCGAACGAGGCCTCAGGAGCGGAGGCTCGGCCTCGCGGATCCAGAGGGCTGGGGGCGCGGTCGACGAACGGGGCGACGCCGGAGGCGAGGGCCTGGCCGGCTCGCTGGAGTGCGGGAGCTCCTGGCGAGGGCAGCAGGGCCGGTGCGCTGCGAAGGAGATTGGGGAGATCGGGGCAGAGAGGAGCGAGGCGAGGGAATGGTCTGGCGAGGGGATCGAGCGACGCTCGAGGAGGAAAGAGGGTCGGGACGAGATGTGCGAGCGAGGGGAAGGTCTGGCGGCGGCTCGGGAGGAGAGGGAGAGAATGAGGCTCGGGCTAGGGTTCGGTCTGGTGGGCCAAGAGGGAGAAGTTGGGCCTAAGGCCAGGAGATGCGGCTGGGCCGGATGGCCTGGCTGCTGCTAAAGGAAAGAATGGCCAAAGGAGGCCGGGCTGCTCTCATTTTTATTCCCTTAGCAGAAACAACTAAGAGAAAAAAAAAGAGGAGGGGGGTTAGGAAAAAAACACATGGGATATTTTTCTCGGGCATCAAAAAGAGTGCGGTCCGAGAAAAATAGAAAAGGCGAGATTGTAAGAAATAATTCAAACATATTTGAATTTAATTCAAATAGGTTTGAACTAAGACGAGATTATAGAAGTGTCCAAAAATGTTCGAATTTTTGGAGGAGCCTCGAAACAACGGAAAGAAATATTGGCAAGGTTTTGACGGTGAACTTGAAGTGAAATAGACATGGGGAAAAATTGCAAGTATGTTGCGGGTAATTCCAAACAATGGAATATTTATTATATAGCTCCCTAAAATATTGGGATGATATGTTTTAAAGAGAAGACATTCTTCCCTCGATTTAAATGGACCGAAGGCCCACACAATTTATTGGTTGAGATGCAAAATAAAAATGACATGATGGCATGATGACATGATGCAATGCAAAAATAAAAACACAAGCACAAAAGAAACACACGGGCAACCCGGAACATCTGGAATCTTCTGGAATCTTCTGGGATCTTCTGGGACGTCGGTCTCGGGCGTCACAACTCTCCCACACTAACAGAGGATCTCGACCCGAGATCCTAGAGATATCACCGGGTAAAAACGGAAGAGGAAGAGGTAAAACATAGTTGCTTCTTTGACAGACGAGTAAAACCACGAACCTGAGAGGTTAAACAAGTTGAAAGAAAGACAGAATGCAACGGAGATGAACGAAGATGAAAACACTCCGTTAGAAAGAGTAACAAGGAGCATTACGAGAACCTTGTAGGTTGAAAGACATGAAACAAGAGCTTACGAACCAAAAGAATATGAAACTGCAACGGTATAGCCAAGGAATAAGAATGACAGAAATTTGGACAGCACTCCGTCTGAAAATGGAAGGATTCAACAAGAACTAGCCAAGTTGGAATGATACTTGATGAAAAGAACAACACATATTGCCCCGAAACAATTAAAAGAATGGCACAATGTAGAGGAATAGGATGCAACTATTGTTGTATTGATAGGTGCATATGCACAAGTATATATAGTACATAGGGCAAGTCATATCCTCAACTATACCAAGGAGGAGACTTGGGGTACAAGAATACAAGTGCTAAATACATATCTCAACACCCCCCCGCAGTCGAAGCGACACCATGACTGACGCAGAGACTGGACCGAAATTCTTCAAAGGACGTCGTAGGCAAGCCTTTGGTCATGATATCGGCAAATTGTTGGGAGGTGGGTACGTGTAGAACACGAACAAGGCCGAGAGCCACCTGATCCCGAACAAAATGGATGTCAAGCTCAATATGCTTGGTGCGACGATGATGAACCGGGTTGGCGGAGAGGTAGACGGCGGAGACGTTGTCGCAGTAGACAACCGTGGCCTTCTCAACAGGACACGAGAGCTCGTGGAGAAGCTGCCGAAGCCAGGAACACTCAGCAACTGCATTGGCCACAGCGCGGTACTCAGCCTCGGCACTGGATCGGGAGACAGTGGGCTGCCGCTTGGACGACCACGACACCAGGGATGGTCCAAGAAAGATGCAGTAACCCGAAGTGGAACGTCGGGTATCCGGGCAGCCAGCCCAGTCGGCGTCAGAGTAGGCGACCAGATCAGTAGCAGTGGAGGCGTGTAGAGTGAGACCAAGATCCATGGCACCACAGATGTAGCGAAGAATCCGCTTAACAACAGTCCAGTGAACGTCTCGTGGAGCATGCATATGAAGGCAGACCTGCTGAACGGCATACTGGAGCTCCGGCCGAGTGAGAGTGAGGTACTGTAGAGCGCCAACAATGGACCGGTAGTGGGCAGCATCTGGAGCAGGAGTACCGTCGGTAGCAGAGAGCTTGGCCTTCGTGTCAACAGGCGTGGAGGCCGGTTTGCAGTTAAGCATCCCGGCGCGGTCGAGGAGCTCATGAGCGTACTTCCGTTGATGAAGAAAGAAACCAGCAGGACTGCGCACCACCTCAACACCAAGGAAGTAGTGCAACGGGCCCAAGTCCTTGATGGCAAACTCAGCACGGAGGCGATCAGTAAGGCATCGAAGAAGCTCAGTCGTGCATGCTGTCAGGATGATGTCATCAACATAGAGAAGTAAGTATGCCATGTCAGTGCCCTGGTGATAAACGAACAACGAAGCATCGGAGCGCGTAGAGCGGAAGCCAAGTTGATGAAGAAACGCGGCGATGCGCTGGTACCAAGCACGAGGAGCCTGCTTGAGCCCATATAATGAGCGTGAAAGCAAGCACACATGATCAGGATGAGCTGGATCGACAAACCCCGTAGGCTGCTGACAAAAAACCTGCTCCTCAAGATGACCGTGGAGGAAAGCATTAGAGACATCCATCTGATGAACTGGCCAGGCACGAGAAACCGCCAACTGTAAAACAGTGCGAATGGTCCCGGGTTTGACAACCGGAGCAAAGGTGTCAGTGAAGTCCACACCGGCGCGTTGCCGAAAACCACGAACCACCCAACGTGCCTTGTAACGATCAAGAGTGCCATCTGGGCGAAGCTTGTGTTTGAAGACCCACTTCCCGGTGATAACGTTGGCGTGCCGGGGACGGGGAACAAGCTGCCATGTCCGGTTCCGCTGTAAAGCATCGAACTCCTCCTGCATCGCGGTCATCCAGAGTGGATCGCGGAGAGCGGCCCGAACCGAGGGCGGTAGTGGAGATGGAGCAGACGTCGATGCGGAGCAGACGTAGTCGTCCGCATAACGTAGGCTCGGACGAAAAACACCAGTGCGCGAGCGCGTTACGGGCCCGGCCTGGGGAGGCGCTGTGGACGCCCCATCGAAGGCCGCCGTGGCACCAGCATCATCCGCTGGAGAAGCGGATCTGACCGGCGATGAGGCCGCTGTAGAAGCGGAGCTGGCCGGTGGCGAGTCGGCAGGCGCGCCAGCGGGTGATGGTGGCGGAGACCCTGCGGGCGACGGAGGCGGGGTCGAGTCAGCGCCTGAAGAGGCTGACTCGGCGGACCCTGCGGGCGGCCCGTCGGCTGGCCCAGCATGCGGCCCAGCGTGCATGGTCGAGGACCGGGACGACGTCGACGCGGCGCCTGGCGAGGGTGATGTAGAGCCGGAGGAGCGGGCCGCGGACGGCCCCGAGCCCGAGGAGGGTGCTGCAGGCGGGGTGGCCGGAGCCCCCAGGGCCAGCAACGGGCGACGACGCGGCGAAGGACCTACCGCGGGGCTGAAAGACGGTGCCACCTGTTCCTGTGCAAAAGGGAACACAAGCTCATCAAAGTACACGTGCCGGGAGGTGATGACACGGTGAGACACAGGGTCATAGCAGCGATAACCCTTAGTGTTGGCCGGGTAACCAAGGAAGACACATGGGACGGAGCGAGGAGCGAGTTTATGAGGGGTGGTGGCGGTAGTGTTAGGATAGCAGCGGCAACCGAAAATACGGAGACCGTCGTAGGAGGGTGGGATGCCATACAAGAGGTGGTGAGGCGCATAGTGCCAGCGTGGACGACATGGTCGAAGGTTAAGGAGGAGGGTGGCGGTGGCAAGAGCGTCAGGCCAAAACCGAGAAGGCATGTAGGCATGAAACAGAAGGGTGCGCACACACTCATTGAGGGTGCGTAGGATACGCTCGGCGCGGCCGTTCTGTTGGGAGGTGTAGGGACACGTGAGACGGAAAACGGTGCCGTGGGAGGAAAGAAGGTGGCGAATGGCGTGGTTGTCAAATTCTTTTCCGTTGTCGGTTTGAAGTGCGATGATGGGGCGCCCGAACTGTGTGGATACATATGCATAGAATGCAACGAGAGTGGCTGCAACATCGGATTTCCTACGAAGAGGAAATGTCCACACAAAGTGAGAATAATCATCCAGTATAACAAGATAGTAAAGATAACCAGAATTACTGGGAACTGGAGATGTCCATACATCGCTGTGAAGTAACTCAAACGGAAAAGAAGCAACTGTGGAGGAGGAACTAAATGGAAGGCGAACATGTTTGCCTAAGCGGCAGGCTTCACAAGAGTGAGCTGTCGTTTTATTACAGGAGAACGAAAATCCTCTCATTATTTGACGAAGGGAAGAAGTGCTAGGATGCCCAAGGCGAGCATGCCAAAGGTCGACGTCGGCGGAAAGAGCTCGAGGACCACCTGATGAAGACGACGACTGAACTGGGTAGAGGTCGCCGGGACTGTCACAGCGGTGAAGAATCATCCTGGTGCGAGCGTCCTTAACAGAAAAACCAACTTCGTCAAATTCCACAGTTACGGAGTTATCACGGGAAAGATTACGAACAGAAACTAGGTTCTGAATGAGATGTGGGGAAACAATGACATTATTAAGAGAGAGAGGTCGAGAGTTAGAGGGAAAAGAAGAAGTACCGACATGAGAGATAGGAAGACCAACACCGTTGCCGATGATGATACGAGAGGGAGTGGAAGTGGGGTGAACGGAGGAAAGGTTACCCGGGTGAGCGGACATATGAGCGGTGGCACCGGAGTCCATGATCCAATCACCGCCGCCGTCGGAGTAGGGTGGCGGCTGCTGCAGTGCCACTAGTAGGGCTTGGTTGTAGTAGGGGGCGCCTTGCGCGCCGGTGCCGCCATATGCGCCATAGGGAGGCGGCGGCGCAGCACCGTAGGCTCCGAGAGGCGCGGCCAGAAGTGCCTGATGGGCGCTCGGGCGAGGGCCGAGAATACCCGGGGCGGGGGGTCGCGGCACTGGCATGCTGTAGGCGTGCACGACCCCCGTCCAGGGGTTATAGCCGCCGGCCTAGGGCGGTGGGGGCTGGTGCTGGGAGGGCTGGCCGCCGTTGCCACCCTTCCCCCCTCCTTGGCGCTGACCGCCGCGACCGCGGCGACGGTTGCCGCCGTTGCCACCGTTGCGGGGTGGTTGGGGCGGCGGGTTCACCTGGGCGGGCGGAGGAGTCGCGGGAGGGCGGGGCGCCGGGGTTGGTGTCGGGGCACCGTTGGAGAAGCCGGCGGCGAGAGCGGTGTGGGCGGCCCGGCTGCGGAGGTGCTTCATCCGCCGCTCCTCAAGGCGAAGGTAGGCCACCGCGCGCTCATAGGTGGGGTTGGCCAGGAGGGTGAGGTTGGAGGCGGCGTTGCCGAAGTCCTCGTTGAGGCCGGCGGTGAGGGTCGAGAGGAGTAGCGCGTCGTCAACCCGGAACCCGACGTCGTTGAGCTCATCGGAGAGGGTCTTGAGCCGGAGGCAGTAGGCGTCGATGGTGGAGTCATTTTGATGACACCCAAAGAATTCCTGCTGCAAGAAAACAATCCGCTGAAGCTTGTTATCAGTAAAGAGGCCATTGATCTTGGTCCACACCGTGTAGGCGTCATCTCCATCGCGAACAACGGTGTGGAAGATGTCCGGAGAGACGGTGAGGAAGAACCACCGGATGAGGGTGGCGTCGATGGCGAGCCAGTTGGCGTCGTGGTTGCCGGCGAAGAAGTTGACGAGACCGTCCACGTGATCACGAAGGTTGTACTCACGGAAGAGGAGATTGAAGTAGGTTTTCCAGGCGTAGTAGTTGGCGGAGGTGTGGGAGAGGATGATGGGAACATGATCGGAGAGATGGATGTTGCGGATGTCGGCGGCGAGGGGTTGGTTGGGGAGGTCGGCGGGCTCGGACTCGTTGGAGGAGTCGAAGGGGTTGCTGTAGGCGAC
>LR738712.1:553050396-553069816 GCA_902687465.1 Secale cereale
GGTTAGGGTTTTAGGTGGCGGCGGGATAGGAGGGCGGCTAGGGTAGGGGATGGCGGCGGGGAGGGGAAGGTGGAGTTTGGTGCGGCGGCGGCAGGGGTGGGGGTGGTGGCGCGGCGGCCGAGAGAGGCGGCGGCGCGGGCAGCGGGAGCGGCGGCGGCGGCCAGAGGAGGAGGCGGCGGCGCGGCTAGGGCTGGGAACAGAGGTTAGGCTGATACCATGTAGAGGAATAGGATGCAACTATTGTTGTATTGATAGGTGCATATGCACAAGTATATATAGTACATAGGGCAAGTCATATCCTCAACTATACCAAGGAGGAGACTTGGGGTACAAGAATACAAGTGCTAAATACATATCTCAACACACAAGGTTAAGAAAGATTTCAGACAGCACTCCGGTTAAAAAGATATGCAAAACTAGATATGATGAGGGAACTAGAATGTAGGTGACAACATTCCAGTTAAATGGACTAGAAAAGAAAAGAACATGATCTCGATAAAACAAGATGATGGTTTGGAGAGAGCAACATAACAATGCCTCCGGAATGAAAGAATAGAATATAGATCGTTGGAAAGAAAAGAACGGAGAAGAAAAAGACAACTTCTCTCAATATTGAATTTGAAAGAGCATCCTTACGAAGAAGGGTTGAACGGAGTTGATGAAAAATCAACAACGAAACGAATAAGCTCGATGTGGGCTTATGGAAAACATCTTAAAATTAAGAGGTGACAACCAGCCACTAATGGAAAACAATTGATTGGGTTGAGATCAACAAGGAGACGATAAATTATCTCACCGGAATGAAAAATGAAGAACTTGGGTCATTTATAAGCACCACAATTAGCAACAATCCTTAGGGAAAAGCTTTAGGTGAAATACAACCCAAGATAACTCCAATGAATAAATTGAAGGGTTGAAAGGATCTCCTGAACAAGGAAAATGATGGGTTTAAATATCTCATTCTTGATAACTTGAGAGTCATGAAACATGAAGGGAAAATTGTCAAGAATGACATAACACCATCTGAAAAGATAAGGTAGGACGGATTGCAATTGGAAAGCATGATGAAGAATGCTTGAGCTCCAACAAGAATCTTGATGAAGACTTCGAGGATGAATTAAATGATGATGAACCACCATGAAGAACTCCGGTAATGAAAACATGAGAAGTGAAAGATGAAAAAGAATAAGATTCAAGGCCTGTGATGAATTAGATGGAGCTTTGAAAAGATATAATTGAAATAAGTTGGATCTCCGGAAAACAAGATGAACAACTTAGGACCGAGAATATGATATGATGAACAAGCTCCAGACAAAAGAATTAAATCACCTTGAAGGAATAAGAATAAGAATTATGTCATGCATCTCCTTCACCAATTAAATTGATGACAACCAAAGGATTTGGCATACTACTTATTCTCATTGCAAAGAATTAAAGAGAGATCTAACCAAGCTTGGGTAAATCTTCAACGAACCACCGGTAGGATTGTGAAAAGAACAAATGAATGAAAACGATAACAACGGAAATGTAACTTGAATGAACCACCGTAACAATATGGAGACGAACGAAGAGACATCAATGAAGAATATTTGGAGGACGAGGTTGAAAACTGAGAACGAAGAATCTTCTGAAATGATGGCCTTCGGAGGAACACGAAGAAAGAATTCATGAAATGCTTCAGATGGTATGAAAATAATTCCACACAATCGAAACAATAATGAGGATGGCATGAAGCTAGAACCACGAATCTTCAAGAGAACGGGCCAAGATTAAGAGAAACACTTCTCCGGTCTCCAAATGCTAAGAATGAAGACGAGAAATGCCAAGAATAATTGTTGAGCACTCCGGAATGAAGAATTAAAAAGGTTGAACCAATGATGAACAAGAATTTGAAAGCGATCCTGAAGAAGGACTGTGACTGATGGAAATCATTCTTACGTCACACTTGAAAAGAATTTGAGTATAACTCCAGAAAAGAAGAGTCAGGTAAGATCCTGGGAAAAACCTGTGGGTTAGGGCCCACTCAAGAAATCACCGTTGGGAAAGATTGCTTAAGAGATATTGCACCGGTTGAATTAAATGGCTTGAATAAGATAACAATCCTCAAAATAGCTTGAATGGATTAAGAATGGAATTATGAATCTTCAGCACTCCGGATATGAATAGCAAGAGGAGAATGAATAATTGGTGCACCGGAATAAGAAAGCATTGTGAAATGAGGAAAAGGATAAGATCAACACCGAAATCTTGAATTACATCCACCGGCAGAATTATTGGAATTAAGAATGATGAACTTGAAGCTCTTGAGCATCTTCACGATAAATCCCCGGATAAGAACATTGAAGGAAAAGAATGCAGAAATATCACATGAATAAAATGGATACTTCATTTGAGAATTTCTTGCTCCGAGAAGAAGAAGGGTGGGAGGGTGGGGAAAACAAAGACAACTTGGGATGAACAAAAAGGACACCGGTTGAAAAAGAATTTAACATAACTATCTTGATGATCAAGAAGGACCAGCACTCCCATAGAAATATGAGAACACCGATAAGGAAAGGTATGGAATCAACATTTGACATCGAAGCAACTCGAATACCAGAATCAAAACAAGAACAAAGGATAGATATGCAACATGATCTTCACAATATCATTCGAACAGAGAATTGAACGAATGAATTCCGCAGTTACATCAACTAGTCGAGAAGCCACTTGGAAGAACAAAAGATAAATAAAAAGGAACAAGGAACAGATAGAACAAATACAAGATAGAAGCTTCGTTCGACATCTTCGTGCTGAAAGCTCATGGAACGTGTTACAAAAGGGTTTTGCAATCCCCGGATCAGCATAGCCAAGGACCCTTTAAGATGCAACTCCCGATCAGAACAAGTCCATAAAACCACTTCACTCAATGTAGAACCCCGAACTTCATATCATGCACTCGTTGGAAGAATGCCTAGATCTACTAGATGAACCCACCTATAGATTTCCGAAAGTTTCCAGTTATGCAATCAGGTGTTGGGGATACACGGGAAGCACCGCGCAATCAACTCTAAACCTACATCCAGGTGTATCCATCCTTCAACACATAACCAGTCTTTCTCGGAAACTGTGTACCTCGGACCTTCGAAAAGCATCCACTATAACAAGCTATGGCAATACTCTCGAGCTACCTCCCCAGTACTGGGTGATGTCGGGGTTATCTTGCCACTGGCCGTATAGGAGAGATTTTCGATGTCGGCCGTCTTAAGTATTTAGTACTACCGCGATATGCTTGTGACAACAATACCCCGAAGCTCAACTCCTCGGTAACAGGAGGCATCGAGAACAATATCCTTGTCACAAGAACATCGAAACAATCCCAGAATACTCGCGAGATCCTAAAAAAAAATTGGTGCAATTTTGAAAGTAGAAGAGATAAGAGTAGTCGTCAGGAGTCCTCACAAGAATGAAAGGGGATGAGAAGCAAACAGAAATCCTACTCTCCGATATATATAGGACTCAAAAATGTTTTCAGTGTGTGCCTAGACTCAACCGTCAACGATTCGATCAATCAGTGGGGGCTTCTAGGTCGGAGAAGGCTCTGAATACCAACTTGTAATGCCCAGGATGGGACTATACCTCCTACGTGTCGAGGCACGACTTAAAGGTATAAGCCCATCCTAGAATGATCTCAAGTTTGGTATCTTTGCACGACTCATGTAAAAGAGGGATAAATTGCAAAAGGAGATAGTTGGCTTACACTCGCCACTTCACACAATACAATACATAAGCAATCATCATTCAAAACATCACAACCCGACTACGGGGTGAAGATCCAAAAGAAAGATACCAAAACAACATAAAGCCACAGGTCAGGATCGAATCCTAGTAGAAACCACTACTGATCGTCGAAACATCACAAGCAAACGGCCACACTCTTCATCGAGCTCCCAGTGAAGTACTTGAACCAGCTTCTGCATCAAACTCGGCTGAACCTGCATCTGGTGTGGTAGTAACTGTGAGCCACAGAGGACTCAGCAATCCCGTTCTCGGGTAACAAGACTATTTAAACCTTGGGTGAGGACAAGGCTGAAGAAGAACAAGAGGTGAAGGAACAACAAGAGTCTGCAGCAGCAACTAGCACTAACTTACGTAATGGAGAGCGAGAAGAGAAAGCCTCGGTCGAAAGATGATCACGAAGTGATCCTAGCTAAAGCCGGTCAAACATAACCCCACCGTGTTCAACTCCCGAATCCCTATTCGGAAATTGACAGTCACGGTACACACGCAGATAGTGTATTGAAAACATTGTGTCAAGTTATCTACAACCGGAATTAACAAGCTCCCATCTGCCACATAACCGCGGGCACGGCTTTCGAAAGTTCAAACCCTGCAGGGGTGTTCCAACTTGACCCATTACAAGCCCACGATCGCGGAGTCGCAACTCCATAGGTGGGAAGACCCGAGTATTCTCAGAATCCCGTGCTCAAGTTAAACCGAACTAAGGTAAGGCTAATCCAGCAAATCCTCCCAGCGTGTCGACACCCTGATAGTAGCCGCGCGTATCTAAGTCTCAGGACACGACCGGATGAGTCATCCTACAGGTGTATGCCAGATACCTCAGGTTGCCCCGAGGCGGCCCCGCAGTCTGCTTGTTTCGGACCAACACTCATGTGGAGCACTGGCCCGGGGGGGTTGAATTAAAATAAAAGAGGGTTTGCAAGACCCTTATGCATGTTTTATTAGTTATTAGGCGAATAGTACCAATGTTGGGACTTGCTGGAAAAGACTTAGCACTTAGCGGTTTATCAAGGGGTCCCATACACCCCAACCGTGTTAGGAACGCATAATCAAGGAACATAACACCGGTTTATACGGTTCCTAACGGCATGAGTGGAACAAATCACCAAGCAAAAGGCTTAGCCTTCCACCCTTGCCAGTATATAGATGATTTCATTTTAAGCATTTATATAGTGTGATATAACCCAACCAAACTTCAACATGAAGCCAGCATCTTCAATCTTCACCTGCAACTAGCAATGCTATAAGAAGGGCTGAGCGAAGCATACTTAGCCAAGCAACGGTTTGCGTAGGTAGGGTGGTTAAACATGGTGATGGTTACAAGTAGGAGGCTGACAGGAAAGACATGGGCATCGAGGCAAAACTATAGATCGAGACTTCTAGTAATAGGCAAAAATAGTAATGGTATCCGGGTTCGATCATCTTGCCTGGGATTCCACAAGGGAGAAGAACGGATCCATGAAGACGGAGCAACACAGTCGAGAGAAACCTCACAACTCCGGAACGAACCCGAAGCTGACAAGAGAAGCAACCGGAAAGAAGAAACAACACGGTAAACACACAAGCATAAACATGGCATACGATGCACACTCAAGTATGATGCATGTCTGGTTTAATTATGCATGGCATGGCAAAGTGCACAAACAACACTACAAGTTAAGTGGAGCTCAATATGCAACGAGTTGCATATTGACGAAGCACCACATTTTATTATTTAGTTGACTCTCGTTATTTACAAGACAAGATTAAATGTTTTTAACATGGCAAGAGGTGAAGCATAAATAAACTAACTATTTAGGCATTTTAAATGAGGCCGGAAATAACAACAACATATCCGGAAAAACCCCATGAGCAAGTTTAGTAAATATAAACAAACAACAATTCACACATTTAGTGTTGTTAACATGATGCGGATGACATGATCAAGTTTTATGCAAGTTTTTGTTAAAGGTTGACAAGAAACAAGATATGAAGCATTTGTCACCGTGGTGGAAAGAAAGGGTGCCACGGCAACGATCCGAAAATGATGCAACGCAACATATCGGTTCCGGTATCTCGTTGAGAGTCCGGAGCAAAAGGAAAGAAGGCGTGAGCGAGTCAAACGAGATGAAAGGTGGGGAGATCCCGTTACCGGGTTCCCACGAGTCGGTGACGAGGCAACCGAGGAACACGACAAAGATGAAACGGCACGGTGCACACAAGGAAACATTCATACAACACAAGCAAGCATCACACGGGCCATCCACGGGGTCGTCTCGTTATACCTTCGAAGCGTGCGTTTCGGGGCGGTTCGAGACGTAGAGGAAGAAGGCGTTCACGTTCGGAGAGGAAGTAGCCGTAGTAGTGGAAGTAGTGGTACACGAGTCGTGGTACACGGGCGACGGTAGTGGTACATGCCGTAGAGGGAAGTAGTTGTTCTCGTTCATCGGAGAGGAAGTAGTGGTTCACGTCATCGTGTCGTGGTACTTGGCGAATTCCTCGTTTCCGGGCGACGGTAGTGGTACACGGCGACGGTAGTCGTTCGGGTCGTCGTGGTACTTGGCGTGTCATCTTGCGTAGTCGTTCCTGTTCGTAGACGTACTTGCATCGGAGGGGTACTTGTCGTTTCATCGTGTAGTCGAACTTGCCGAAACTTGAGGTCCTCGTGCACTTGACGAAAACAAAAAAAAAACAGCAGCAGTACATGGCAATACAACAAACAAACAACAACAGCACGACGAGACAGTCCAAGGAGGCATGAGGCCACGGGCGGAGCTGCGGGGCGGCGCGAGGCTGAGGACAGACGGCGACCAAGGCTCGGTGCTGGGCTCCTGGAGGACGAGGTCGGCGACCTGGTGCTCGATCTGCTGGAGACGAGGGCCTGGAGCGGAAGGATCGAGGCCGGGCGCGGCTGCGGCTCGAAGGCAGTGGCCATCGGGACCGGAGGGAGAGGGCGCTCGGGGCCGCTGCTTCTGGACAGCAGAGGCGCTCGGGGCGGAGCAGAGGAAGGACGGCGCGTCCATGGCGGCGGGGAGATGAGGCCACGGCGAGGACGGCGGCCTACAGTGACGTGGTGGCGAGGACGGAGGGAGGCGATGGAGGCGGCCGGTTCCGCGCGCGCCAGGCGAAGGGAGGCCAGGCGAACGAGGCCTCAGGAGCGGAGGCTCGGCCTCGCGGATCCAGACGGCCGGGGGCGCGGTCGACGAACGGGGCGACGCCGGAGGCGAGGGCCTGGCCGGCTCGCTGGAGTGCGGGAGCTCCTGGCGAGGGCAGCAGGGCCGGTGCGCTGCGAAGGAGATTGGGGAGATCGGGGCAGAGAGGAGCGAGGCGAGGGAATGGTCTGGCGAGGGGATCGAGCGACGCTCGAGGAGGAAAGAGGGTCGGGACGAGATGTGCGAGCGAGGGAAAGGTCTGGCGGCGGCTCGGGAGGAGAGGGAGAGAATGAGGCTCGGGCTAGGGTTCGGTCTGGTGGGCCAAGAGGGAGAAGTTGGGCCTAAGGCCAGGAGATGCGGCTGGGCCGGATGGCCTGGCTGCTGCTAAAGGAAAGAATGGGCCAAAGGAGGCCGGGCTGCTCTCATTTTTATTCCCTTAGCAGAAACAACTAAGAGAAAAAAAAAGAGGAGGGAGGGTTAGGAAAAAAAAACATGGGATATTTTTCTCGGGCATAAAAAAGAGTGCGGTCCGAGAAAAATAGAAAAGGCGAGATTGTAAGAAATAATTCAAACATATTTGAATTTAATTCAAATAGGTTTGAACTAAGACGAGATTATAGAAGTGTCCAAAAATGTTCGAATTTTTGGAGGAGCCTCGAAACAACGGAAAGAAATATTGGCAAGGTTTTGACGGTGAACTTGAAGTGAAATAGACATGGGGAAAAATTGCAAGTATGTTGCGGGTAATTCCAAACAATGGAATATTTATTATATAGCTCCCTAAAATATTGGGATGATATGTTTTAAAGAGAAGACATTCTTCCCTCGATTTAAATGGACCGAAGGCCCACACAATTTATTGGTTGAGATGCAAAATAAAAATGACATGATGGCATGATGACATGATGCAATGCAAAAATAAAAACACAAGCACAAAAGAAACACACGGGCAACCCGGAACATTTGGAATCTTCTGGAATCTTCCGGGATCTTCTGGGACGTCGGTCTCGGGCGTCACATCCTCTCCCAAAGGCTTAAATAGTCTTGTTACCCGGAAACGAGATTGCTGAGTCCT
The DNA here is from genome assembly GCA_902687465.1 of Secale cereale. NCBI lineage: Eukaryota > Viridiplantae > Streptophyta > Magnoliopsida > Poales > Poaceae > Secale > Secale cereale. The sequence continues at coordinate 553,058,383 of LR738712.1, forward strand.
CTGTGGCTCACAGTTACTTCACACACCAGATGCAGGTCCAGCTGTGAGCTATCCAGGTGATGGCACCGAGCTGGATTGGGAGTACGACGAGGAGCGTAGTCGGTACTATGTGCGATACCCGGATGATCAGTAGTGGAGACTCTTACTAGGATTCGATCCGCCTGTGGTTTATTTATCTGAGTTTGGTATCTTGCATTTGGATTTTGCCCTTAGAGGGTTGTGATGTTCTTAATGTATGATGATTGAGACTTGAATTGTAATTCTGTGACGTGGCGAGTGTAAGCCAACTATTTTCTGTTTACAATCCCCTCTTTTACATGAGATGTGCAAAGATTACCGAACTTGAGATCATTCTAGGATGGATTTATGCCTTTAAGTCGTGCCTCGACACGTAGGAGGTATAACTCCATCCTGGGCATTACAAGAGCATCAGGAGCGCGCCTGCACCTGCGGTGACCACCGGGTGGTCTCTGGAGTCGAAGGTGAGGTCGGCCTCAGGCGCAGCCCATCCTGGAGGGACTCCCCATGAGGCTTGGATGGAGCCCACTTGACGGAAGAACTGCTCGACGTGGTGATCTGAGGACGGCGCCTGAGAGCCGCCGAGGAGGGCCGTGACGGCATGGGGTGTTGGCGCCGGGAAGCGTGCAGTGAAGAGACCGCGCAGCTCCTCCCAGGATGCCACAGATGACTCTGGCAAGCTGAGGAACCAGGCGTGCGACATGTCGGTGAGTGCCATGGGGAGCCAGCTGGCCATGACCTTGTTGTCGCCGCCGGCCGCCGAAACGGCCTCCTCGTAGGCTTGTAGGAAAACAGCCGGATCTGCCGCTCCCTCGTAACGGGGTGGCATTTTCGACCTAAACCTGAGTGGGCACTGCACCTGTCGCAAGGCGGGGGTGAAGGCCCGGTGGCCTGCAACGCCGCCGCGCGCGCCCACTGAGCCGGTCGGAGAAGAGGCACCCGCCATGGTGGCCTGGCGGATGGAGAGCGAGGTGGAGGGGGATGCGGAGCTTCGGCACACCCCTACCTAGCGCGCTAAATGTCGAATTTCGGGTTCCGCAAACCCTTGAGAGGTTCAAACACTGGGGTGCGCGCGAAGAACACGCTCTCCCGAGCGCGCCCGCCCTATGATTCCACGGCCTAGCTCGACGAACTCAAAGAACAAGGGACACAAAGGATTATACTAGTTCGGGCCACCTCGTGGTGTAATACCCTACTCCAGTGTGTGTGGTGGATTGCCTTGTATGGCTGAGGATGAACTAATACATGGAACGAACAGCCTCCGAAGGAGAGGTGTTCTTGGGCTCGGGCGAGCTGGTGGTGTCTCAGATCAAATCAGATGTTCCGATCCCTCTCTATGGTGGTGGCTAGGTCCTATTTATAGTGGCCTTGGTCCTCTTCCCAAATATCGGCGGGAAGGGATCCCACAACGGCCAAATTTGAAGGGGAACAATTAGTACAAGTTATCCTGACAAAAGTGGTCTTCGTCTGCCAGAGGCTCTGGTGGTGACGCCGCGCTGGGCTCCACGATGACCTCCATCCTGCAGCCCTAACGGTCCTTGGTCTTGTTGCACCGATATGGAAACCTTTGTTTGATCCCTCGGGGCTTCGCGCCTGTGCTTGCTCCCTTAGCACCAAAGGAGAAACTGGCACACTGCGCCCGCTGGCGCCCGCCTGGCCTTGGACGTCATGGATCGCGTCACGTGAACCTCGTGAGGTGCACCTTGCATAGATATCTCCGCTCCTCGGGAGCCAGCCTAGAGAGACTGCCCCCAAGAAGGTCTTGCGGTCGTCTGCCTCGCGAGGCTTGGCCCCTCGCGAGGGTCTTGAGTTGCGGTCGCTGAAGTTGGGTCGTACTAGGCCGCTGATGGAGCCACGTCACGGGCCGCAGGCAGGCAAGTCTGGGTACCCTCGTTCCCAGGACGTTGACATACAGCATCACAAGAAGCTTGCAATCAAAGTGACTAAGGATTTAGTTACAAGATGATGTATTACGAAACGAGTAAAGAGACTTGTCGGTAACGAGACTGGACTAGGTATGGAGATACCAACGATCGAATCTCGGGCAAGTAACATACCGACAGACAAAGGGAACTACGTATGTTGCTATAAAGGTTCGACCGATAAAGATCTTCGTAGAATATGTAGGAACCAATATGGGCATCCAGGTCCCGCTATTGGTTATTGACCGAAGAGTCGTCTCGGTCATGTCTACATCATTCTCGAACCCATAGGGTCCGCACGCTTAACGTAAGTTGACGATATAGTATTATATGAGATGTGAATTGGTGATCGAATGTTATTCAGAGTCCCGAATGAGATCACAGACATGACGAGGAGCTCCGGAATGGTCCGGAGGTAAAGATTGATATATAGAACGATGTTATTTGGTCACCCAAAAGGTTTCATAATGTACCAGATATTTATCGGAGTGCCGGAAGGGGTTCCGGGAGGCCACCGGTAAGTGGTGGGCTTTATGGGCCAAAGGGGGGAAGCACACCAGCCCACAAGGGGGCTGGCGCGCCCCTCCACCCCCTGCCCACGCACCAAGGAGGGAGGGAAGGAAGGGGAAGGCGCCCTAAGGCATCCAACCCACCTTTCCTCCCCCCATGTTCAAATATGGAAGGAGGCGGCTAGGCAGGCCTCTAGGGCAGCCGTCGGCCACTTGGGGCACCCTAGGGCAACCTCCTCTCCCCTCCACCTATATATATGTTAGGAGAGAGATGGGTACAACACACCACGATCCCCAAGCCATGTGCGGCGCCCCTCTGCCTCTAGTTCATCCTCGATCATATTTTCGTAGTGCTTGGCGAAGCCCTGCGGAGATAGTTGCATCACCACCGTCACCACGCCGCCGTGCTGTCGAAACTCGTGTACTACTTTGCCTGTCTTGCTGGATCAAGAAGGCGAGGACGTCATCGAGCTGAATGTGTGCCAAACGCGAGGTGTCGTGCGTTCGGTACTTGATCGGGAGGATCGTGAAGTTGTACGACTACATCAACCGCATTAATAAACGCTTTCGCTTAGCGATCTTCAAGGGTATGAAGATGCTCTCGCCCCTCTCGTAGCTATGCATCTCAATGGATAGATCTTGCGTGTGCGTAAAAGAGATTAGTTTTCCATGCAACGTTCCCCAACAGTGAGCCCAATGCCCTATCCTGAACAAGCTCGACGTGCACCACCCGACTGCCTCGACACACACCGAGCCACCTTGTGCAAGGCAAGAGGGAAGGGCATGCCGATGCGAACACGCCGAGGCGGCGACTGGGAGGTGTTTAGCGAGGCAGCTAGGGTTCCCCCCTCCGGTTGCTTGCAAGAGCAGCACAAAGGGGGAGGCAGGAATTTAGTGGGCTTACTAGCTGAAACTAAGGTATCATTATTCCTAACATCCACTGTTCAAAAAATTCCGATTCAACGATTTATCATCCGATTTATCGCTACTCTTGGGGAGACCGGTAAGATTATTCCATATCTTCAGCGTTTATCGTTTGGACCGATTTAACGCTATGACAAATGATTTATCGAGAATCTACCGATAAATCGGACCTATTCATAGCACTATGTTTACAAAAACTATATTTATTTGCGTTTTGTGATCCTTGTTACGCAATATATATGTACTGCTATCCTATTTTGTTTGCCATTATACGAGGATTCAAAGGCTAGGAATCAAAGTAACATTTTTGTCCAATATTCTTTTGGTGTTGAATGTAGCATGTTTTAGTGATGGGAACCTAAGATTTGCAAAAAAAATGGCCGATTAATAGTTTACCGATTAATCGGCCAATTTTCAATTAATCTCTAATCCCTAGCTGACCGAGACGCTAATGACATATCCTCAACATTGCTACCATTACAATACTTTGGTAGCCAACTTTGTGAACTAACGAGTTTGAAAAAAGTTGCCAATAATTTACCCATATAATCATTGATATGCCTGGTTATTTCATAATACAAAGCTCATTTATAGCTGGATATAGGTACCGTCGAATACAATGGCATGGTATAACTAGTTGCCCTAGGGTTCTGTCGGAGATATTGACCACGGGTGTCTTCATCGACCACCCATGGCATTACAAGACATTAAGGCCGCCTGTCATCCTTCCGCCGCTTGCGCATCGGGCCACCTCCTAGGAACGTCAGGCCCCAGGAGCCGGTTGCTGACAAGCGGCGAATCGTCAACAGACTGCTGCGGAACAGCCGGTATCTGGCAGACGGCCCCGTGCCTCCCCCTTGGAGTGTGCATTGGGGATCCACGACAAGACTAGAGCATGGCTACAGTGGAACCTGCCCCCCATAATCCAAAGTAGCGTGGCTACAATGTGGGTGTACCTTGCGGACACTCCTTGACCGACGCGTCACTGTAGCCATGTTACTTATGACCTTGCTTTGGTCAGAAGAAGACACGATCCCACGATCCGGAGGCGGTATGGCCTGCAGGCGGCATGCCCCACCCATCAGCGAGCCACCAGGTTGTGGCCGGCCTCTAGCAGGCGGCGTAGAGAATGGGCCGCCCTCTAAACAGGCGGCCTGCCGTACCCTTGAAGTCTGGACTCCATCAAGATGACGAGATGGGGCATGGCAACAGTGTACGACCGCTAGGCGGTACTATAGCCACGCTCCCCTCGACGACACCTTCGTCAGCAGAAGGACGTCAACAGTAGAACACAATCACGCGGGCCCGCAGACGGCAGGCCCACAGGACGGACATGCCTCCGACAGCCGGCGGGCCCCACCAAGCGGTGGGACCCACCAGCCGGCGGAGAAGCTGGCGCTTAGAGACGCTGACGGCCGGGGCCCGCACCCAGCCGGATTACCATTGTAGCCCTGGGGGGGGGGTAGTCCTATATAAACCCCCCAAGGTCCTCCATGCGGAGGGGTTAGACATTGAGAGATACATAGAGATACGGAAGAAACCCTAGCCACCATTCACATTCCTAGAAGGAGAAGAGAGAGCTAGCCTTGCCCTTCTTCCTCCTCTAGACGATACAGCTCAAGGAGCAACCTTGTAGCTACCATATTGACGATAGTCATGACGCGGAGTCCCCGCAGAGCAGGGGTGTTATCTCCACGGAGAGCCCCAAACCTGGGTAAGATTCGTAGGCGTCCTAAGTTCTGCCTTATCCCGCTTCCAGGGTCCGGCGACGTTCTCTTGACCCCATGCATGATAAGCCATCCTTTGGCATATGTCGCACCAAAACCCCGACAGGTTCCTCGCGCCGCCGCCGGCTCCCCAGCCGCATGTAGCCATCGCCGCGGTCGGAGCATGCCGCCGCTAGCCCTCTTTCCCGCTCCCCCCATCCCTCCCTCCCTCGTACCCCTCGCGTCGCCTCCCTGAGCGAGGCGACTGGGGGCTCCTTCCTCGTTCCCCTCCAGCTCCCCCCCTCACTGCTCCCTCTTCCCACTGCCGCCAGCGAGTGCCGCCGGGCCTTGCTAGCATGGTGCTGGCAGCGGCGGGCCCGCCTTTGCCCACGCGCAGCCCCGCTGCTTGGGCGGTGGTGGTTGGTGGCGTTGCCCTTTGGCCGGTGTCGGTGTGGCCCAGCGGCGGTGGTGCTGCGTGCCACGGTGGCTCTCGACGCGGCGGTGTGGCCGTTGGCCGACGCGTCCAGCCCAGATTTGAGCCACATCTGGATTAGGGCGGGCCGATGGCTCGGCGTTCGAAGGCGGTGCTCCCTGGTGTTGGCGATGTGGCGGCGGTCTGCGGGCGGTGAGGACTTCGTCGGTCGGCGAGGTCTACGGGCGGTGAGGACTTCGTCGGTCGGCGAGTTGCGGCATGGTGACAGGACTATTCGAGTCCAAGTGGGCCCGGTCAGGCCGTCGGGGCCCGGCAAGTCCTCGTCGCCGCGTCCGGTCGGCTCCGCTGCGACGATGGAGGCTCTCCCCTCCCTCCGGTCGAGTTGTGGTCGCTCCCGCGGCCGATGTCTCCTTTCCCTCTCCAGGTCTCATGTTGGCGACTCCAGAGAGGCGACGAGGGTGGCCCGGTAACCGTGGTGGCACAGGCTGGTGGGGCGGTTGATGGGGTGGTGCATTTCAAGTGCCTGGGGTGGTGGTGGTTGTCGATCGGGAGAAATCCCTGTCGACTTGTCGGGCACTGACACAGTGACACCTGCGGGCACCGTCGAACCTTCCTGAGGGGCGTCGGGCGTATCCCTTCCCCACTATACCCCACGTACCGGGGAACCCTAGAACTTGTTCGGGCAACGGCGGTGACATCATCGCATCCCTTCTTGAAGGTGTTGCTTGGTGCGCGGTGTTTCGGGATGCTGGGAACGTGGTGGTACTTCTTCGAAGGGTACGACGGTTACCGGTCTTCCTTTCTTCGTTGATCTGACGGTGTCAGCATTTATTTCTCTTTCTTTTTTTGTTTTTCCTTTTGGGCTTATCTATGTTGCGGCCCGAGCAAGCTGGATGTATCGGATGTTTGTTTTATATAATATAAAACGGGTGGAAACCCTTTATCGTCAATAACTAGTTGCCCCGATTTCCTTGCGTTTCACCACCAAAACATGCTAATATTTTTTGGTAGGCATTTAATCCTGGATTTTAGCATGAAAGTATTCGATAATTTGGGTGCCAAGGAGTAGATCGAGTTTCTTCACAAGCATGGTGATAGCTCTCTTTAGCCCTTTGTACCACATATACAGAGTAGACAATAAAAAGACACTATACAATTGGTCACATCTACCAATTAATGCCTACATATATATGCCAATAAATATCTATATGGTGATCAAAGTCAAACCTGAGAACATATGCCAATGGCTCCTTGGTCATTTCCTTGGTCTACAACTGCCCGCTTGCATGCGCGCGCCCTTGGCAGCTACCACACGATACGCAAGCAAACAACATTGTTGGTGCTCTCGAGGAACTCGATAGCCCGCCGATAATAATTCATATTACTAAGTAAGATGTTCTCTTCTGCAATGTAGATAGATGGAGAAAGCAAAAGAGCTTTACATATCCGGGGCCGCTCCCCCGTACTCCTGTGGTATGCAAGGCAACTCATTAATCGAGTACACTAAATACTTTAGCAGGATGTGTATCGCCAGCGTTTAATGGCCAGGCCGGGGGGACCCACAGCGCGGTCGCCCACCCGAATTCCCTACGCCCCGCCGGCCTGGCGCCACGACGATTTGAGAATGAGAAGAAGTAAACAGAAATAGCAACCGATCAAAATCAGATCGGAGCCGTTTTTATTCCTAAAAAAGAGAGCCATGATCACAACCTCCTCCTCGTCTCGCAGATAAGGATTTGGCTTGCCAGTTCCCACCACCATTACTGCCGATCGAGGAAGGAGGAACGCGTTCGTTCATCATATATATGCGTCCGTTCCTACTTCCTCTACTACCCGAAGCGCCGGCGGCTAGCTAGCTATCCCTCCCACTTCTCCACCACCGCGGCGCCCAGCTATAAGCAGCCGTCGTCTTCGTCTCCCCACCCAACCACCAAACCCCTCCCCTCCCCTCCCTCGCCCCGCCTCCTCCGCTGATCCGTCTCTACATGAGTAAGCGGAGCGACCTGCTCTGCGTCCTGCTCTTGTCGCTGCTGCTGCTGGCTGCCTCTCTCCGCTTGCCCGCGGCCGCAGGCAGCAACCGCCAGCTGGTCGTTGCTGCTGCCGCTGCTCGGATTGGAGACGAATTTTTGTGTCAAGATCCGATCGGGCGACCCAGCAGCAGCAGCAGCATGTCCAGCAACGCCAGCGACGAGCTCAGCAGCCTCCCCGCTGCTCCTGTTGCCGCCTTCACCCAACAGGGCTTCACCGCTCCTGCTGCCGCCTTCACCCAAGAGGGCTTCACTGCTCCTGCTGCCGCCTTTGCCCAACAGGACTTCACTGCTCCTGCTGCCGCCTTTGCCCAACAGGGCTTCACTGCTCCTGCTGCCGCCTTCACCCAAGAGGGCTTCCTTGGTGACGAAGCCTTCTCATCCGGTGACAGATACCCAAAAGAAGATGAAGACGAACTGCTATCCGGTGATGGATATGCAAGAGATCTCGACAGATCTGTTGAAGAAGAAGAACCTCTAGGGGAAGAAGAGGAAGACGAAGATGATCTTCTGTTGCTCAGCGTTAAACAAGGTGCTCAAGTTGAGCCTAGCAGCAACAACTATGAAGAGCCTGGGAGCAGTGCCGACGTGCAGTGCCCCGAGTGCGGGAAGCTCTTCAGGAACGACAAGTCCATGTTCGGTCATCTCCGAAGCCATCCCAATAGGGGGTACAAGAAGGGTTCTGGTCATCTCAAAAGCCGTCCAAGCAGAGGCTACAAACCACCTGCCAGACCCAAGCCACTGCCGAGCCGCAATGGTAAACCATCGCCACTACCGAACCGCAACGGTAAACTGTCGCCACCTGCCAACGTCACCCATCCTGTGGCCAGGTATAGCCAGCGTGATCCCGAATTAAATAGATTTGAAGTAATGATGGCTTACGTGATGCTCACGCTTAAGCAACGCGGCGATGGGGTAGCACGGGATCAGTCTTACAAGAGAAAGCACGAGTCCAGTGAAGTAGATGTTCCTAAAAAAGATTTGGCAAGGAGCAAAACAGGTGACGATGTCGTGCTCGGTGATAAACATGGCACCTCAGTTGCTGAGATGGTAGGAGATGATGTGGTGCACCGTAGCGAACAAGGCAGTTCCCTTGTGGAGATGGCAGTAGATGATTCCGTGCTCAGTGATAAACATGGCACCTCTGTTGCTGAGATGCCAGGAGATGATGCGGTGCACCGTAGCGAACAAGGCAGTTCCCTTGTGGAGATGGCCGTAGATGATGTCGTGCTTGGTGATAAAAATAGCACCTCAGTTGCTGAGATGGCAGGAAATGATGTCGTGCTCGGTGATAAACATGGTATCTCAGTAGCTGAGATGCCAGGAGATGATGCGGTGTACCGTAGCGAACAAGGCAGTTTCCTTGTGGAGATGGCAGGAGCTGACGTGGTGCTCCCGAACGAGCACCATGGTTCTGTTGCGGTGATGGCAGGAAATGATGTGGTGCACGGTAGCGAACAAGGCAGTTCCCTTGCGGAGATGGCAGGAGATGATGTCATGCTTGGTGATAAACATGGCATCTCAGTTGCTGACATGCCAGGACATGATGCGGTGCACCGTAACGAACAAGGCAGTTCCCTTGCGGAGATGGCAGGGGATGATGTGGTGCTCCCAAATGAGCACCACGGTTCTGTTGCAGTGATGGCAGGAGATGCGGTACTCATCGACCAACATGGCACTGTCGAGGTACCAAGGAAGAAGGGGAGGAAGAAGTCCAAAGAAAGCACAGAGGCACGTAGAAAGGAGAAGAAGGTGCCCAGTGCAAGTACGGTCAAGCGTTCTTACACATGCAAGCAATGCAAGGCAGAATTCCCCACACATCAAGCTCTGGGCGGGCACATGGCTGCGCACAACAAGGACAAGAGGCTCCAGGCCCAGAATGAGCAAGCAGCAGCAGCATGGGAGGCACATCAGAACCAGATAGACCGTAGCCTGAACAGGCTGGTAACCAGCAGCATGAAACCAGCATGGGAGGCACATCAGAGCCAGAAAGACCAGAGCCTGAACAGGCAGGAAACCAAAGGTGGCGGCGAAGAACCCAGGCAAGGCGGCGGCATGTTCATGTCCACCAGAGAACTGCTTATGGAACGCTACACCAAGCTGTTCAACCAGGGGTGGCTATCCAGGCAGGAGGCTGGAGGGTCCACGAGGCAGCACACTGAAAAGAAGGACGGTGGCTCTCCATCGGTAGCGCCGCCCCTTGCGGATGGAGGTAGGCGCAGACCATTTGACATTGATCTCAATGCCGTGGCTCCAGAAAAGGAATAGAACAAACACATACCTTTTGTGTGTTTTAGGAAAAAGCAGGAATAAATAAAGCCATTCTGTAGGCAAGCAAATTACCATGTATCTTGAGAGAATCTTGTACTTTCACAACAATATTATATAATGTCTCTCCAAAGCTATACTTGCCAACAATACCCAGCACAAAATATATCATGTGAACAAAGGTAAATTCGCCACCATGACACACTAAGAATACTATATATACTAGTAAAGATAGAATAGTAAATTTTAGTTTGCGTCTATGGATCAGAATTTGTTCCAGACTAAAGTTTCCAAATAGTAGAATCGTGCTTGCAGTAAATCAATTCCAGGCTGTATCATTTTTAAAGGCTAGTACACTTGATTTATCGACCAATGAACAGCATATGAACATTCTTACCTATTTCTAAAAACTACTGCATAATGCAAAAACATAATTCTATTATAATCTTTATTAATATGGTGCAGTTGTAAATTCAAACAAATAAGAACCTGCAAATGAACATATTGAGTATTATCATGTGACGTATTCTTTGTTATCCGATCTCACATGCATGCTAAAGGATAGTCAGGTACATACAAATCATGCTTCACACATCGGTGGTTTATTGTAATCACCTTATTTCAAAGCTAAGATAAAAAGTAACATAAAATTCATACTACAGGACATAATTAATATATACAAGGAAACGCCAAAAGAAGAAAGTTCTGGACCTCATGCTTTAATTTCCCATGCAAACGAGTTTTCGCATAACGTATTGTAGTATTCCCCCATGATCAAAGTAAGACAGTTCCACCTGCACAGTTCCCCATGGAAAAACCTTAAATTATGTATGCTTACTACTTGAAGAAATTATACATAATAAAAAGAATGCGATATCATACAGCCTGCCCACTAAACTGTGCATATTTCATTTGAAATTGGTCATACAATAATCAATGTTCTACTGCATCCTAAGATGTTATAAATAAGGAAATGTTGAGGACATCGCATTAAAGCTCAGGAAGATTGAAGTATTTTTCGTTAGCATAAATTCTCACACAAAGTTCTTTTGGGTTTCATCTCCATAATAGTGGCTGAATTTTGATGTTGGCTCGCCAAGCCTATTACAACCCTCCTCCTTTAATGTTGGCTCGCCAAGCCTATTACAACCCTCCTCCTTTATCTGAGCTTGGGACCGGCTCGGGGTAGACAAAACTTGACATGGGAGGAGTCCACAAAGAGGGACCTGAAGGACTGGAATATCACGAAAGAATAGCCATGGATAGGGGTGCGTGAAAGTTAGCTATCCACTTACCAGAACCATGACTAGGTTTCGAGATCTTTTGGGTTTCAACTCTAGCCTAACCCAACTTGTTTGGGACTGAAAGCTTTGTTGTTGTTGTTGTTGGTGGTGGTTGTTAGCATAAATTCTCACACAGTATTAAAAATATAGATTTCATATTTTTATTTATTTTGTACATTTCTCATAAATATATTCTGTAGTTTCACAATATATTTCAAGAATTTCCTGAGTTATGTTTATCACGTATCTTTTATATGATCAAACGTCAACCTAATGTGGCGTCAATAGTAGGGCACAGGACCCCCTCCCCTCCCCTCCCCGCGTCGCTCCCGTGTGGCGACCGC
>LR738712.1:553075777-553088117 GCA_902687465.1 Secale cereale
GCAGTCTGGCCATCTCCAAGTATCATAGTGGTGGAGGCGAAGAAGAGAGCTCGCTCCTCCTTGGAGAACTGTAGGTCTAGGCCTTGCCAAGCTCGATCATTGTCCGTGCGGGCGAGCCACATCCATCGCAGCCGTAGTGCTAGGCCTGCTCTCTCCATGTCACGGATCCCAAGACCGCCATATTCCACGGGGCGGCAGACGCGACGCCAATTGACATGACAGTTTCCGCCATTAGCGACGGCGCGGCCGGCCCATAAGAAACCCCGCTGGATCTTCTCAAGTTGCTTCAGTGTCTTTTTGGGCGGTGCAAAAGCAAGCAGCTGATGGACAGGGATGGCGCTGAGCACTGATTTGACAAGTGCAAGCCTCCCGGCTTTGTTCATGAGCCAAGCCTTCCAGGTCGGCAGCCGGGCGGCCACCGAGGTGACAAGGGGCTGTAGCTGTGCCGCGGAGGGACGGCGGAGAGTAAGCGGGATACCAAGGTAGGTGATGGGCAGCTCAACCACCGGGCATCCAAGTTGGGTGATCATCTCGGCCGTCGTGGGTTCGCCATGGAGGATGGTGGCAGAGCTCTTTGTATAATTCACCTGGAGTCCACTTGCTCGGCCAAACAAGGCTAAGATGCCCTTGATGGCAGCCACGTCGTCCTGGGTGGCGTGGCAAAAAATCATCACATCATCGGCGTAGAGTGATATTGCCGGGATAGCTCGTCGGGGGTGCAGCGGCTGTAGGATTCTGTATTCCTGTGCGCGTTGCAATAGGCGGCTGAGAGTGTCAACTGCGAGCACGAAGAGTTGAGGGGACACCGGGTCTCCCTGTCGTAGGCCGCCTCGTAGCCATATTGGAGGGCCGGGTTCACCATTGACCATCACACGGGTGCTGGACGAAGATAGGAGGATCGCTATCCACTCCCTGAAGCGGGGTCCGAATCCATACTGACCAAGAACCTCGAAGAGGAATGGCCATGATAGGGAGTCAAAGGCCCGGGTGAGATCTAATTTGAGCATGATCCGCGGGGCCTTGAGTTGGTGCAGCAGTTTCAGAGATTGTCTGACCAGGACGAAGTTGTCGTGGAGGCTCCTGGCAGGGATGAACGCATTTTGGTTTTTGCTGACCAAGCCGCCAAGTCTGGGAGCGAGTCGGAGGGATAGCACCTTCGCGAATATTTTGCCCATGAGGTGCAGCAAACAAATCGGGCGGAAGTCACGTAGTTCGCTGGCATCGGCGCGCTTGGGGATGAGAGTCAGTAGGGCCTGGTTGAGTTTGCAGAATCCTCGGCTTCGCAGCTCGAAGAGCTGCTGAAAGACGTCCAGGAAGTCTTGCCTAATGATGCCCCAACAAGCCTTGACGAACTCCACAGTAAATCCGTCTGGCCCGGGTGCCTTGCGAGCCGGCAAGAGCTTAATGGCGCTCCAAACTTCATCGGGGCTGAACGGCGCATCGAGTCCTGTCAGATCGCAAGGCTCGATGAGGTGCTCGAGGTCGAGCGAGCAATCGCGAGCGGCAGTGCATCCAAGGAGCTCGTCAAAATGGGCAAAAGCAGCCTGCGCCATCTCCTCTTGGCCGGTGATAACCAGGCCGTTGACAGTTAGGGCGTGGATGTGGTTCTTCTGTCGGCGGTAAGAGCATTGCCTGTGGAAGAAGGCAGTGTTGGCGTCGCCCTCATTGAGGGTGGTGATGCGAGCGCGCTGCCTGGCTATGGTACGCTCGAGCGAGGCCAGCCCGAGGTACGCGACCTTGAGCTGCTTACGTAGCCAGTCCTCCGGAGGTGATAGCAGGCGATCTTCTTGGGCCTTGTCGAACCTGGAGATGAGCTCGCGGGAGATTGCCATCTTATCCCGTATGCAACCGGTGGTCTTGGCGCTCCAGCTCGTGAGCGCACGAGCAGTGGCCCGTAGGCGCAGCGCCAAGCGACGGAAAGGGTCTGAGTCATGGACAGAACCCCATGCCGTGACCACCGTGTCGTGGAACCCAGGTAATCGCAGCCAAAAGTCTTCAAAGCGGAAGCGTCGGCGCACCGTATGCGTTGGCGAGCAATCAAGCAGGAGAGGGCTGTGGTCAGACACGACGGACGCGAGGCATCGTAGGTGGCAATCTGCGTGCGTGTCTTCCCAGTCCGCGGTGCAGAGAACGCGGTCCAAGCGCACCAAAGTGGGAGGCGATTGTTCATTCGACCACGTGAAGCGCCGTCCATTGAGGTATACTTCTTTCAGCAGGAGGTCGTTAGCGAGGCGGCGGAACCGTCCCATCATGCGGCGATTCAAGTTGCCCCTGTTCTTGTCCTCATCGCGGAGTATTAGGTTGAAATCTCCACACACCATCCATGGCCCAGGGCAGGTCGCACGCACGTCTCTTAATTCTTGCATGAAAGCGATCTTGTCCGCATCTTCCTGGGGGCCGTAAACGACCGAAAGCCACCAAGGCGCACCCGTGGCTGTGGTCACCTTGGCGGTGAGGGCGTTCGTGGTAAGCAGAGTGTCCGTGATAGTCACCGTGTTGCTCTTCCAAGCAAGAAGGATGCCGCCCCTCGTGCCATGCGCCGGGAGGAACGAGTAGGCATCAAACTCGGATCCCAGTGTGTCCAGAACCACCGACGAGCAAATCAACTCCATTTTTGTTTCTTGGAGGCAAACAATGGAGGCGGAGGCGGTTACAATCAGCGAGCGGATCGCCGTGCGCCGAGCACGCGCGTTCAGGCCACGCACATTCCAAATAACCATTCGAAGGTTGTGATCCATGCACAACAAGTCGACAGAGAGTGTGCGTGCGGCTCACGACGCGCGTACCGCAGCATTGCCCGCCGGGTCGATAGCTTGAGTGGCCAGGCGTGTGGGGAAGTCGCGGTCGACCAGCGCAGCGATGGCTGTGAGCACCGAGAGTGGAATAGGTGCTGCAAACAGATCATCGTACGCCTTCATCTCAGCCACCGTGATCTTTTGGCTTGTCCCAACGATCCCCAGGGTACGCAAGATCTGAAGCTGTGATCTTCTTTCTGCAGTGGGCGGTGCGGCCGGTGGGGAGTTGGCTGTCGATGCAGAGCGGCCACGGCGCGGAGTGAAGTTGAGAGGGCGCCGCGGTCTTCTCCCAGGGGTAGGCAGGGCAGCGACGATGTGCTTCGTGGCGGCGGCCAGGAACTCGCCCAGGGTCCAAGTGCTCTGCGGGGCGGCACGGCCTCTGGAACGACGTAGCGTAATCGGCGGGGAGGCGAACCGCCCTGAAGCAGGGCTGGGCCGGTCTTGCAGTCCGCTAGTTGGGGTTTGCATGTCCTCAGTGGGCCTGGTCGTCATGGGGGGCTTGGTCGTGGACTGGGCCGCGGGCCTCTGTAGGAGTCTAACCGGGGTGTGGGCCTCGATCTGTCTGGTGGTGGCGAGATCGCCGCCAGAGGCGTGCCCCACCGAGCCCTCCTCCCCGCGTGCGTGGGGTTGGTCTGGTGAGTCTGTTCCCGCGGCAGGGGCTGGCGTCAACGGAGTGGCGCTTTGCCCCGACAGGATAGCCTGTCCCTCTGGATGGCAGACTGGCGCCTCGCGCAGAGCGGACAGGTTGGAGCACCTCATCGGGTCAGGCGAGCCAGGCGAGGGGCCAGGCGCGGGCCTTTCGCGATCCTCCTCGGCCGCGGTGGTTTCGGCCTGGTTTGAAGCTGGGGCTGCATCTGGGGCTGCTTCTGGGAGAGCCACCGCCAATGACGATTCGCCAGTTGGCATCGGTGGCAAAGATTCCGTGGTCAAGGGTGGGCCACCAGCGGCCGCCAGCGTCCTCTCCCTGTGTGTCTCTGTGGCTTCTGCGTCGCAGCGCACCTGGTCCACCAGCAAAGACCTCTTTTGCTTTCCTCTTTCCAATCCTTTTCTGGCCACATGACGGCGGCCAGTGGGACCGTGCTGATCCGGCCATGGGGCCATGCTGCAGTGAGCGTGCGGTACGGGCGGCGGCGCAATCATCGCGGAGGGTGTTGGCCAGGACGGAGCCATGGACACCCCATCCGCGCGGGCGGTACGGATGCCGGCGCACCCGAGGAGAGAATCCATGGCCATGCCATCCGCACGGCCCGAGGCATGCGCATCCGTACGCCGGCGCTTGCGGCCACGACGGCGCGCCCTTCCAGGGCCGGGGCCGCGGTCGCGGCCGGCGTCATCACGCATGCCCGCACCACCATGCCCAGTGCCGGCACCAGGCTGGGTGATGATGGGCCGTGCGCCGGTCGGCACGATCCTTGCCAGCGCAATGGCGACGGGGTAAGTGAGCGTCTTGGTGGTCGGCGCGTCGGAGCTCAGGCGGGCGGGGATCTGCTCGACTATCTCCAGGATCGCATTGCGGCAAATGCTGTCCGGACTGTGAGTGCGCCCGGCCAGCCGGAACGTGGCCATGTCCGCTCTAGAGCGTGTGCTGGGGTGGAGGCGCTCGATCCAGCAGCTCGCTCCCAGAATGTGCTCCGCGGTGGAGAGATGCCAAGCCTGGGCAGGGATGCCACGGATCTCCAGCTCCACGCAGAACTCGAACTCGTCGGAACCGGCATGAGCCAGCTTACTCCATGGCCTGAGGGAAAGGGAGAAGCGCGGCGAGTTGATGAAGTGGTCGCCGTCCAGCCGCCGCTTGGTAGCGTGGGAGCTGAAGAGGATTAGGAAGTCTTCAGGGTGGTGGGCATGGACGGTGAAGTCGCCGTCGGCAAGGTCGAAGGTGTCGAGCAGCACGTCGGAGACCTCAGCGGCGGACACACGCGGCCTGTTACCGGTGATGCATGCAACCATGGCACGGCTCAGGACCACCTCGGCTTCTTCCATCTCGACGGAGTGCGCCATAATCACGCGGACGGGCGCCTGCACGCGCGCAGCCGGCGATGCGACCTGCGGGGCTGCAGGCGGCGGGCAGGCCGGGGGCGGCTGAGTGGACTGGACTGGAGCGTGCACCCGAGCAGCAGGACCGGCGCTTCCATTGGTGGAGCTCGGCTGCGCGGCGGGGGCGTCGCAGGAGCGCGAATCGTGCCCGGAGACGAGGCAGCGTCGGCACCTGATGTCGTTGGTGCAGTCCCGTACACGGTGGCGAGGGTCGAGGCAGCGGAAGCAGAGCCCCGCGACCTCTTCCGGGGAGGGGCTGCGCCGGCGCTGAGGTGGGGGGGTGGGCGCTTCGGCTTGGCGTGGGCGGCGCTGTCGAGGCCTGCGGCGCGGTTGCTGAAAACCCTCCGCGTCGACCTGGGCATTGCCGGAGACCCGGTGAATCTCAGAGCGAGGCCCCAGGCGGGTCGAAGCAGGCGCCCGAGCAGGGCCCAAGGCCGGCGGGACGGGGGGCGCCAGCGGCGCGGTGGGGACCGGCGGGGTGCGCGCCAGCGGCGCGCGGGGGGCCGGCGGAGCGCGTACGACGTCGCTGTACGAGCGCAGCGAGGACTCACTCTCCGAGTCCGACCAGCGGCTGCCATACGACACGCGGTCGTCGGAGAGGGTCGCTCGGTGCTCGACAGGGTCAGCGCGCGCGGGTGCCATGGCCGGAGGTGGCGGGTGGAGGAGAGGGGGGCTGGGGAGGAGGGCTACCGTCGGGGATTCAACGGCGGCGGGGCTGGTGGGTGGCTGGGTCAGGCGTGGGGGAGCGGGGCGGGGGAGGGGGAGCGGAGCGGAGCCATCCTCGCGGGGCTGGTCTCTGTAAAAAGGAATTATGGGTGCTCAACTCTGCTCACACGATTGCTGCCTTCATGTCTTTTAAGGTGACTCGATCATGAGGTCTGCAAGAAGAGCTTGTATTAAAACCATGTAAGAGAATGGAAGTATACCACAACATAACGGGATAAATTACCTCTTCGGACCAGAAATACATGGCTCAACATCTCCCAGATCCAATTCTAAGTATGATGAATACGTCGGTTCTATTTTAGGCTAAAATCATAATGGAATACGCAGTCAATATTCCTGCATGGTGTTCACTAAATTGGTAACAGTGAAGAATTAAACTTACTTCATTGTAATCCACAAACATTTTGTTTGCACGTAGATATGCCTCTATTGTTGATACCTACATGGTCAAAGCATTCAGCATTACCGAATAAGAACGTAGTTCTCAGTAGAAATTATGTTAACCATCAGGACATGGATATACTAGTGTACGTTTTTGTTCCAAACAGCATCTGCAAAGCATAGTAATGTATATGTAGCGAAGTCATTTTGAAAGAACAAACAACAATTATACTCACACTTTCATCTTCTCTTCCAGTCATTTTAAGATATTCTAAGGTGATATGGTCAACTGGAAAGAAACCAACAGTTGCTCCATACTCTGGTGCCATATTTGCAATTGTTGCTCTATCAGCCAATGCAAGCTCTTCCATACCCCGGCCTACACTTACACAGTAACAAAGCTAAGTTCCTGATAATAGCCGCTAACTGTTTGTGACAGGACAAAGGATATCTTCCAATGATCTAGACAATAAAATACTCCCTCCGTTTTTCTTTACTCCGCATATTAGAGTTGACTGAAGTCAAACTTGGTAAAGTTTGACCAAATTTATAGAGATGAATATAAATATTTAGCATAACAAATCTATATGATGTGGAAGTACATTCATCAACGAATCTAATGGTATTGATTTGTTATTGTATATGTTAATATTTTTGTCTATAAACTTTGTCAAAGTTTGTAAAGCTTGACTTTGACCAAAACTAATATGCGGAGTAAATAAAAACGGAGGGAGTACCATAGAACTCCACAAACTTTCCAACAACACCATGTTTCCGAAGCATTTGGGTAACCGTGAGAACTAGATCAGTTGCTGTGACCCCATCCCTTAGTGTTCCATGTAGCTTGAATCCAATGACACCAGGTAATACCATGCTCATGGGCTGCGGACAAAATATAGAAGATGTAAATATATAGGAAAATTTTGTTCTCATGTACTATTGATTCATGGCTCGGTAGTCGCTGAACATTTAATGTTCATCAAAACTGCAGCAACAGACTGACAGGATCATTTACATGTTCCCAACAACTACCTAGACTAAAATTAATTGTTATATTGAGAATTTAATCTCTTGTAACCCTGTGCTCCTGAATCCTGATCAAATAAAACTATCTTCCCTGAAGGTGGTTCGAGCTCCGAACAAAACATCAAGAATCAGCTAAAGGCACTATCTTTGCAAAGAATCAAATGGCCACCATGTTAGTCAGAAAGTTGAGGTCTCTAGACTCTGATCGGAAGCAATTTATGTGTTCAATATTACAGATTACTAGGTTGCTAACAACTTTTAATTCCTGCTGTAGTAACAATCATGCTTTTATATTAAGAATGGTGATAATGGAATTAAATAAGTATGCTGATAACTGAATATCCGAGCAAGGCAAAACATGCAATAGTTTTAGTTGCAATAGTCAAACAATTATGAACATCATACTTGATTTGGTCCCTGCGACAAATTGTTTCAAACTGAAAAACTAGCACAAGAAACAGGCAAATATCACTCAGCATACTGTTTTCCATGAAATTGCATATGCAAGCACATGTCAAGGCCAAAAGAATTTGAGCATGTACCTGACCAAGCATAGCTGCCTCAGCGTCAATCCCTCCAACCCCCCAACCAACAACACCCAGTCCATTAATCATTGTAGTGTGGGAATCAGTCCCCAGAACACTATCGGGATAAAGAAGGCCATCTCTGTTGAAAACAACTCTGGCAAGATACTCAAGATTTACCTACACTAGATAACATAATATAAGAGTTCAAACATAAAAAAAGGGAACTCTTGATGTTATTCCTTTCACCTGATGAACAATACCAGAACCAGGAGGTATGATAAGCATATTGTGAAATGCAGAAGACCCCCATTTAAGGAAGGCGAACCGTTCCTTGTTTCTCTCGAATTCCAGTTCCATATTGGCGTGTATCGCATTTTGTGATCTCACCACATTAGCATTTACCGAGTGATCAATTACAAGGTCTGCTGGAACCTAAAAGCAGAAATACGGAACTGTATATTAACTACAAAGAATATGTGAAAGGAAATACCCTCTGGCTAAATATAGTATAGGAAATAAATTAATACCATCGGGTTAATCTTATCAGGATTGCCACCTAATTCCGACATTGCGTCGCGCATGCTTGCAAGGTCAACAAGGACAGGCACACCGGTAAAATCCTAAGCCAAGGTATCATTAGAATGTTAGGAAAGCAACTTATGTTTCCATGAGGCCATAGGCCGATATATATATACATGTACAGGTGGAACATATGCAGGAAACCCCTTATACAACGGGATAAATACAAAGGGGTACATGACTTATATTATAACTCCACCAAGAAAAACACAGTAAGCAGAAAGTGAACGGCGATCCGAAGGATCACTAGCCCACGTAGCATCCGAATAGGCCTGAAGCTGTAAAGAACTGGAGCTAGGAAAGAAGAGACGGTGAGAGAGCGTGCCTCGAAGATATCGGAGAACACGAAGGAGATGACTATAGTGAACCGATGTGGGAGCAGAGACAAACTGACTCAGAATATGAACCGGATAAGAGATGTCCGGACGAGTGACAGCTAGATAGACAAGACTGCCAACAAGATGGCGATATCGCGTCGGGTCAGGGAGAGGATCACCATCAGTAGCACGGAGGTGAACATTGAGCTCCATAGGAGTCTCAACAGTGCGCTCGTCAGTAAGAGCAGCACGAGCAAGAAGATCCTGGATATACTTTTCCTGGGATATAAAGAAGCCATCAGAGGTAGAAGAGACTTCAATCCCAAGGAAGTAGCGAAGAGGTCCAAGATCAGACATAAGGAACTGCTCACTAAGACGGGCCTTTACAAAGGCAATATACTCGGGGTCATCCCCCGTGATGACCATGTCATCAACATAGAGTAGAAGAAGAGTCCGACCACGAGAAGAAAGGTGAATAAACAACGCTGGATCATGAGCACTTGCTGAAAAACCAGCAGCAGTGATCACAGAAGCAAAACGCTCAAACCAGGCACGGGGGGCTTGCTTAAGGCCATAGAGAGAGCGACGAAGACGACATACCATGCCATCAGGAACAGAATACCCAGGTGGTGGCTGCATGTACACCTCCTCACGCAGCTCACCATTAAGAAAGGCATTCTTAACATCAAGCTGAGATATGGACCAGTGACGTGCAGAGGCAACTGCAAGAAGTGTACGAACAGTGGTCATATGGGCCACGGGAGCAAAAGTCTCGTCATAATCACGACCATGCTCCTGCTGAAAACCACGAGCCACAAGACGAGCTTTGTGACGCTCAAGAGAACCATCGGAGCGAGTCTTAACCTTGTAGACCCACTTACAAGTAATCGGACGGACTCCGGGAGGAAGAGAAACAAGATCCCAAGTACCAGTGCGTTCAAGAGCAGCAATCTCCTCTGCCATCGCAAACTGCCATTCAGGATGAACAACAGCCTGACGGTAAGAAGTCGGCTCAAGAACAGTAGCACCAGCGGTGGGAAATCCAAAGCGATCAACAGGCGGACGAGGACGAGAACGCAAGCCATAAGTAGGCTGAGAGGAAGATGACGACTCATCCACAGAGGCATCAACAGGCCGTGGACGACGAGTGTAATGCTGAGGAAAGGATGGAATAATAGAAGGAGGGATCGGCAAGGTAGAATCGGGGGGCGACGACGAAGAAGTCACCGGAGATGAAGGTGGGGAATTCGGTGACATGTGAGGAGAGGAGACCGGGGAGGAAATCACCGGAGATGAAGGTGGAGAACCCTGTGACATGCTAGGCGAGGAGACCGGGGAGGATGGTGGCTGTAAATCAACTAGAGGTGAAGAAGGAGAGGAAGTGGAACAGAGAGGTGCCGGCTCGACAGAGGTGATAGGGGAGTCAGGAAAAGTGAGGAAAGAGATATCCTGTACTGAAAAAGTCGAGGAGGATGGGCGTGGGTAGAAGGGACGAGACTCATCAAAAGTCACGTCTCGAGAGATACGCATCCGACGACCGACAGGATCCCAACAACGATAGCCCTTATGCTCATCACTGTAGCCTAGGAAGACACACTCAACAGACTGAGCGGTCAGTTTGGTGCGTTCGCGAGGGGCAAGAAGAACATAGCAAACACAACCAAACGAGCGAAGCATCGAATAATCGGGAGAACGATCCAAAAGTCGCTCGAAAGGAACACCACCCTGTAGAGCAGCGGAAGGCTGTATATTGATAAGATAGGTGGATGTGGAGACGGCCTCAGCCCAAAAATGAGGCGTGAGAGATGCAGCAATCATCAATGCACGAGCCGTCTCAAGAAGATGTCGATGCTTTCGCTCAGCCACACCATTCTGAGCATGAGCACCAGGACAAGAGAATTGAGAGAGAGTCCCTTGCTCAGCAAGAACACCACGCAACATCTTAGAGATATACTCGCCAGCGGAGTCAGCACGAAAAACACGAATGGGAGAAGAGAACTGAGTATGAACCATGGCAGCAAAATGCTTATAAATAGACAACACCTCACTACGAGAAGTCATGAAATAAAGCCATGTGTAACGAGAGAAATCATCTATGAAAATAATATAGTATTTATGACCACCTTTTGAAGCGAAAGGGGCCGGACCCCATACATCAGAATGGACTAAATCAAATGGACGCTTAGACACTGACTCACTATGTGGATATGGTAACTGAATCTGCTTGCCAAGACGGCAACCCTGACACTCTAAAGAGACATCTCCTGAGACAGACCCCAGAAGACCTCGACGAACTAAAGAAGACAACCGAGAACCACAGAGATGACCAAGTCGATGATGCCACTGCTGGAAAGAACCAGTAACGGAGGCAACAGAAGCGGAAGAGCTGGCGATGGTGGTGGCAGCGGAAGGAACATGAAGCCAGTCCAACTCCCAAAGACCCTGAGAATCACGGCGCCGAGGGCCAGCCCCAACCAGAGTGTGCGTGCGACGGTCCTGGACAGAACAAGAGTCAGCATCAAGGATGACGCGACAACCAGAATCAGTAAGTTGACCAGCAGAAAACAGATTCATGGTAAGTCGAGGAACATGAGCAACATCAGGAACAGAATAAGAAGGAGTGGAAAGATTGCCTCTACTAGCAACCGAAAGTGGAGTACCATCAGCAGTGAAGACATGAACAGGAGAATCTAGCAGTCGAAGAGAGGACAAAGTGGAAGAATGAGAAGACATATGAAAAGAAGCTCCAGAATCCAGAACCCATGGGGATGTACCTGACTGTGTAGAGGGCGGTTGGTCAGCACGGGAAGCATCAGTCACAGAACCAGCAGTACCCGTCGAGGAAGAACCTGAAGCCGCAAGCAGACGTTTAAGTCTGAGAATATCCTGCTCAGTCAAAGCAATGGCTGAAGCTGTCGAGGTAGATGACGAAGCCCCTGAAGATGATGGTCGTGCCTTGCGCAAGTGTTTCTTCTTCTTGTAGCAATGGGACTCAATATGACCATCATTGTTGCAGTAGTCACAATGTGGACGGGGGCGACCTGAGCCATCAGAAGGAGTGGGCAAGAGTGGCGGAGCACTGGAGCGAAACGGGGTCGGTGCAGCAGGTGGCGTGGAAGAAGACCGAGTAGCGAACACAGAGGGAACCTCCAGCAAACCAGCACCACGTAAGCGAGTCTCCTCAGCACGAATCTCAGAAAGAGCCTCCATGAGAGAAATACGGCCACGAGCAAACAACTGAGCACGCCGGGGCTCAAACTCCTTACGAAGCCTAGACAGGAACTCGTAGACGCGATGAAACTCCAAGTTGGCCTGGACAGCCTGGCAACAGGGACAAGTACGACAACCAGCAGTGCGGAGAGAATCAAGCTGGCGCCAGATAGCAGAACTCTGTGCATAGAAGTCATCAACAGTAGAGTCACCCTGCTGAAGAGCATGCTCCTGACGAACCACAGAAAGGTACAGGGCATCACCAGAGGGCTCATAGCGCTGACGAAGACGGGTCCACATCTCAAAGACAGTAGGAAGACCCAAAAACTCAGAAGCAAACTGGGGCAGAACACTCGCAGTGAGAACAGCTGCAGCTTTAGCATCTTCATCAAGCCACTGGGTGTAGACAGACAGAGCACCATGATACGTCTGAAGAGCCTCCTCATAAGCCAAAACCCTCTCATCATAAGCACGATCAGCAGTCTCAGCAGCGAGCTTAGCCGCATCCTTGGCAGCCTGATTAGCATCCGCAGGAAGAACCGGTGGAGTCGGCGGAATAGGAGCCACCGGAGGAACCGGACATGGCGGACAGCAGACCTCGCCAGAAAGTACACCCCAGAGACGGATGCCACGCATGTGAATGCGCATGAAGCCAGTGAACTCAGTGTAGTTAGTACCATCAAAGATCACCGGACAGCGAGGGATAGAAACATAGCCTGATGCAGCAGACATTTTTTTTTTTTTT
>LR738712.1:553088181-553128027 GCA_902687465.1 Secale cereale
TTTTTCCGTCGGGAACCGGGTCAGATCGGGCTCACGGGCAGCGCTGAGGGATCAATCCGGGCTGGCGACAGGCTGGCAGCTGCGAGACAGACAGGCGCACGGGCAGCGCTGAGGGCTGGTCAAACCGGGCTGGTCAAACCGGGCGGCGACTGCGAGAGCGATCCGCTATTGACGAATCGCGACGGGCTGGAAACCTGGGCTGGCGACAGGCGGAAGGCTGGCAGCTGCGATCGATCCACTACTGGACAAATCGCAACGGGCTGGAGAAGCTGCGAGATCAATCCCGACTGGCAGCGATCGATCGCTCCGCTTCTGAATCGACGGGCTGGAGATCGATCCAACTGGCAGCGGATTGATCGCTCCACTACGGGCTGGAGAATCCCGGGCGGCTGGAGAACGAGGGCAGCTGGATGCGCCTGGAGATCGAGTTGAGACCCCGTGCGGGCGAGGGCAGCTGGCGATCGGGAGGGGACGAGAAGATCGAGGATCGACCGGAGCACGAGTTGCGCGTGCGGAAAAAAAAACCTAGAGCTCTAATACCATGTTAGGAAAGCAACTTATGTTTCCATGAGGCCATAGGCCGATATATATATACATGTACAGGTGGAACATATGCAGGAAACCCCTTATACAACGGGATAAATACAAAGGGGTACATGACTTATATTATAACTCTAACATAGAAAATCCTGCATGCAAGGAGTTTTATATGGGAAATCAACTAATGTTAGATCCTTGTACAGACGTACCTGAAGTAACACACGTGAGGGTTTGAATGGGATTTCAACTTGCTCCAGGGAGGTCTTCTCCCAGCCCATGATCTTCTCTACATCCTCCTTGGTTATTTGGAACTCGTCACAATTACGCACCGCAGATTCAAGAAGAACACGAATGGTGTATGGCAGTTTATCTGGAGAAGGCATCACCAAGCACTCCAATAAGTGATGTACTTCCTTCACAGTTCCTAAATGCAGCTTTGACAAATATTTTCTTATGATGTTCGATATATTTGCAAATATGTTGTTTAGTCCAACTTGAACCCTTAACTATACAACCTGTTTATAATAAACACTGAACTTTAGAAAACCATTTAACCTGAGCCATAGCGTGATACTTGGGGCCAGTTCTTTCGGGCGGCCTAAAAAATAAGCTGCCTCTCCCCAGCTTAAAAAATAAGCCGCTCACTAAATTTGTTGAGACTTCTAAATTAGTTATCCCATAACTAGCTTAGAAGCCTCAATGAAATGAGGGAGGCGGCTTATGGGGAAAGCTAGGGAGAAGGCAGCTTATTTTTTAAGCCGCCAAAAGAACTGGCCCTTGATAGTTGACTTTGTATTATAGGATTTTTAAAAATTATAAAATGCATAGGGGTAGAGAGTGCTCTGAAATGATAAGCTGCAAAAATTCAATCAACAGTATGAATATATGTGTCCTGTGTAAAAGTGAAAAGACAAATTCCTTTATCTCTTGTGTTTTTTTGTATAGAACACAAATAGTTATACTGTATGATGAAGTTTTGATGGTTCTCACTTTATAGCATTTCCCTTAGGAATGAATTGTTTAAGATTATTGGTAACCCTTGGAGACCAACCACCCTTCAAGCTTTCCCACAATATTTAGGGTGGTTTTGCACCCATCAAACTTCAGAAAGGTTTGAAGTATGGAAGACTGAGAAACTGCAAATTTTCATCCAAACATCTGAGTATTTGTCCTCTGTAACAAAACAGAACTCTGTTTATCTATTCTCATGTCGTAAAATATATTTTTGCATGATATAATATCTGCATATATCAACTGTTTTACATTTTTTGGAAACCAGAAATTACGAAACATTATATAAAACCATCAAAACATTATATAAAAAAACATTATATAAAACCAAGGAAGGGTTCAGTTTAAATTATTTTAGAAGTTCAGTGTTCGACATAGACGGTTTCATAGTTCAGAGCTTATGTTGGACCCAGCACCATAGCTCACGGTTAAAAATGGACATTTTGCTATAATAAAACTGCAATGGAGTTGTCGTAAAAAGAAAAGCCTAGGGTACAAACGCTAAAACAGAAAACTTGGAGAATATCATTATTACACAACTATTAGCCACAGCCCACATGTAACATGCGGCTGGCCCTGCATGCCATTCTTGCATGCGACGATATATTCCAATCTATACCCCTTTTATTATGGCATATTTATTTTCATGCAGTTTACACAAGCACGTGTTACTGTCCGAATAACAAACCGGTTTGACCGTTAGCGTGGTCGTGGAAGCATTATTTGTATGAAGCGGTTTGACCGTCAGCGTGGTTGCGGAAGCATTAATTTGTATGTGAAATGCTGTTTTGTCCAAACATTTCAGTGGATCTCACGCTGAAAGCGCCCCCCGCGGATTCCAACGCGGGGTGGGCGGGTTTACCACCGCAAGCTCTAGCCACCGAGCTAGCGGCCGGTTCTCTCATGGAAGCATAATTAATTTTTATGTGAAATTCTATTTTGTCGAACCCAGCATTACCTATTCGCTGATCGCCTAGGTCGGGGATGCTGTAGTAGCTGCCACAATTGCCACCGCCGCGGCCTCGGAGCCCCCTCAAGGCGAAGCTGAATGGACTGCAGCTGCTGGTAGCTGCACATAATAATCATCAAAAGTGCTTGGGTTTGGTTAAACTGATCCCCTGAACTCATATATACTAGAGTACAAAAATAAGTGAAAGCTGGTCCCCTAAGTCGCGGAATTACGAACAAGAACGATGAACTTAGCCGCATATAAGAAACTTAAATAAACCAGAAATTAAACACGGCGAAAATTTGTGCGGAAAGGAGCAACGCAGACTCTACTTGTTGCTCGAAACTAAAATCAAAGTACAGAAATCGGAAATATGCAGCAGACGCGCGCGTACGTACCCATGCCCGCCGGACCGATCGGAGGAAGAGGGGAGCAATGCGACGAGCGGCTGGCGGCGGGGGGGCTCGCATTTGGCGCGTGGCGTTAGATGAGGAGGCGTCTAGGGTATAGGTCGAGGTGCTGTCGTGGCGAGGCGAGGAGGGAGGCCGCGAGCGGCGCGCCTCGTGTCCCCCCGCGGCATTCCCCACCTGGACGACGACGTACGGAGAGCGGCGGCAGGAAGGAAGGAGACAAAAGTCCCAGCACAACGCGGGCCTGGCTGGGCCGCAACCGCTCTGCACAGTAGGAGACTGGCCAACCGTCGATTCACGATCGGACGGTGGCCGAGTGTAATTTTGAGTTTTGGGCCGACGATCCCCCGCCCGTGGTCTGTGTAGCAGGCATGTGGCCCATTGCGAGCCCATCAGCATCCAAGACCTGCTAGACCAAACAGACAAACAAGCCCTAAACCTTTCGGGTGTCCGGCGGCCGGAGCGCCTCACTCCTCCGTAGCCATGGCGTCCCTCATGCCCCGGCTCTTTGGCCGCCGGACTCTGCAACCCGCCGGTGCCCTACGCTCTCCACGGTTCGTTGCCGCTCCTCCTCTTAATGGCCCCATCCCCATCTTGTATTTTGTGTTTGATTCATCCACTGCCTCCTAATCAGCGATCCTTGGATGCGATTCCACGGCGCAAATCCCCCACGCCCCTGCCCGCTGCTCCGGCCTTCCCTGGGGGGTGATGGATCCGCGGGAGCTGCGCGAAGATGGTGGTTTCTCTCGCCGGTAAGGCACGGGAGCACGGCGTTGACGCTGAACACGGACGGCGGCTTCGCGCGGTTCTCGGTCGGAGATCCGGGCACGAATCAGAATGGGGGGCAGAATCAGCCGCCGGCGAAGAAGAAGAAGATGTCCAAGAAGTCCAAGGTCAACCAGCTCAAGTGGTACCGCCTCAAGGCCAAAAAGAAGATGAAGTCGCCCAACCCCGAAGTCAGGATAAGATACAAGCTCGAAAAGGTTGCTTAATTTTAACATGTTATTACTACTCTGTCTGTCCCCTTTCGTATGTGGTTGAGAAGAAATGCTGAAATGCTGCATTGTCAATTTGTCATGTGAATTCAGGCCAAGAGGAAAGAAGAGTGGTTGATTGAGAAACTCAGGAAGTACGAGGCCCCGAGGGCTCCGGAGCCGGTTCACGACCCTGAGATTCTGACCGAGGAGGAGAAGTTCTATCTCAAACGAACTGGGGAGAAGAAAAAGAACTATGTTCCTATTGGGAGGAGAGGGGTGTTTGGTGGTGTGGTTCTCAACATGCACCTCCACTGGAAGAAGCATGAGACTATGCAAGTAGTCTGCAAGCCCTGTCGACCTGGGCAAGTGTATGAGTACGCAGAGGAGCTGGCGAGGCTCAGCAAAGGGACAGTTATTGATATTAAACCTAATAATACCATTATCTTTTATCGTGGAAAGAATTATGTGCAGCCAAAGGTTATGTCACCTCCTGATACTCTTTCTAAGCAAAAGGTAATCATCACTAAATCCTATACTGATAAACCTGTTTCTTCTCATGGTACTCTTTTTCTATCTGAGCATACTCGTTTAGTTGGTTCAGTTAACTTGACATCATGTATCTATATTCCATATCCACAGGCCTTGGAGAAATATAGGTATGAACAGTCTCTTGAACATACCAGTAAATTTATTGAGCAGCTGGAACAGGAGCTTGAGGATTACCTGAAGCATGTTACTTTATTTAAGAAGCGCGTGGGGGCTATTTCTGAGCAAATCAGTAATGAAGACTCTGCTGTGGATGACCTCACAACTAGCTCCGATACTGATTGAATTGCCTTCTTCATCAATTGACATCTCATATTCTTTCCGCAATGAAGGTCTGAGAAGATCTCGCTACCCTAAAAATTTATGTCATGTTTTTTTTCACTTTTCCAAATGTTTGGCAGGTGCAAGAAACATTTGGTAGCAGCCACATTTGTGGCGTGCCACACTTGTCTAACATTGTTTATACCCACCTATCATAGACCTTTATTTACCCTAGTTTGGCCACAAGTGTGGAGACCAATTTGATCGCCACAAAACTGCCACTTGCCATACCTGTGGCATGAAAGTGTTGTAATTTATGGATGGCAGCCAAACATGCTCTTAGATGCAGAGCTTAATATTCGTACTCAATTTAGAAGCCTGCCTCAGATAGGGTGCAATAGAAATTAAACAGCTTGCTTCAATGCTCACAATCAGGTAGAAAAAGAGCGGTGGCATATTCATGAGTATTATGTTTGAAATTACTAGTCCGGGTAGTTGGTAGGTACTTGGTACAAATGTTCTTGCTTGTGTCTTCATGTGGTCTTGGTCGGATTTGATACATTCATTTATTGAAAGATCTGTTACTTGAACATCAATGTTGTCAGCACTTGATTATCATAGGACTGGTAGTGAGTAAAACGCTAGTTTTCTTTTGTTCAGCATGATTTAATGCTAGAAATATTTCTATGATTAGTTTCATTGCACTGGTATTAGGATCCTAAGAATAAGCGACATTCTCTTTTAGAATCTATTGTGCATTGCCTTACCACCACCGTCTCTTTATCTTCTTATAATTACATGTGACTTATAAGTTTGCAATAGCCCTTGTGTAGGGTTCTTACGCTTCCTCATGAAATGGAAAAGGGGACAAACTAGTAGTTCAAGAGCTATTATACTGCTGGAGTTCTATGAGGAATCAAGTACCATGAACATATTTATGGGATGGTGACATTGAGAGTTAGTAAAGTTTACGGTTTGAAGATTTAAGGTGGTAGTGGATGCTGATGGTGGAGGAGATGAGTTGAACTTTGTGTGAGAGATGGGCTTGCTTGTTGCTTCCAACATTAAAAAATCAACTTGGGTTATCTGCTGCAAAGGAAGCCTCTCAAATGGAAACTGGTAAGCTCTTACCTGGATCTCAACGAGTAGATTAATGTAACATACATACGATTGATGTTTCCAGATTAGAATTTACTTTTGTAAGATTAGTTACTATTACCAGCGATGAAGTCAAGATAATGGCAAATGATGAAATCATGGTTTTACAGTCGTGAACTTATAGAGTTCATACCATGTTTGAGCTTTTGGGTAAACTGTCAGGTGCATGTAACTCGACACCACTTGGTCACCCTAGGCGTTCGGGTAATTCGGTTATATAAGTTTGGGTAGTTCGGTTTTTAGGTAATTTGGTTAGTCCAAAATGATGGCTGAAATTCTGTCAGTCAAAAAAATACCCGAACTCAAATTACCCGAAAATTTCGGTTCGGGTAATTCGGGTACCCAATAACCGAAATAGTCAGACCAGTTTACTACAACAATTTCAGATAAGTTGAAAATTCAGAGAACAAATATAACAGTGCACAGCCAGCATATTTGCCAGTAATATACTAATATGACATAAGCCTGGCAATCACACAGATCGACATGATCAACACAGGCAATGATGTGAGCGTCCCGAATACCCTGCAAGATTCATCAAGACACGCAGAGTTTCAGACAAAACATACGCATTCAGAAATCAAGCATGAGCACACATACATACATTTGAGAAGATGGAGATGGGGATTGGGGAGTGAGGCTCATGTTGCCGTCGCTGACTCTGGCCGTCCCCTTCGGCTCCGGCAACCGCGTCGGCGCGTCACTGCAGCTAAGGTTAGGGCGTCATGCGTCGTCGGTCATCCTCACCTCTGCGGCGTCATGGTGCACGAGCTGGCGAGCAGCAGCCGCTGTGCAGCGGTGCAGCCATGCAGGCGCCAGCGACCCCTGCTTTCATCGCCGCCGCCGCCGCCGCTAGCACGCTAGGGTTAGGGTGAGGCTGAGACTCGAGAGCCAGAGAGAGAAGCGAGTGGCTGTGCGATGAGAATGCGAGGCTGGCAGGCTGCCGTGCGAGCCTTTGTCTCCTGTTGTGCAGACTGCGGACCTGGGCCTGGATAATTCACTTAACTGGGACGCATAGCATGGGCTACTAAATCGGTTAGTTTGGTTATTTCGGGGTTTTACGAGTGTAACCCGAAGACCGAACAGGCAGGAACCAAACCCCGAACCCGAAGACCGAATTACCCGACAATTCGGTTAATTCGGGTCGGTTTGGGTTCGGGTACCCAAATGCCCAGGGTGACCACTTGGGGGTTACTAACTTATGACCCCAAAATGGAAGTGAAATTATTGTTTAATTTCTTACTTTACACTCAACTGGAGAACTGAGCATAATTTCCAGAAACGGGGTTCATCCAACTCATGGTACAAGGGTCTAGGTTTCTGTAGTACTATCTCTTCCAAATTTTGCTGTGAACCTGAACCGTGTAACCTAAATTGGTTTGAGTATGAAAATTTTATTACAATATAGGCTTCTGTCACAAAACTCAGAACTATGGCCCTAAGTTACCTTCCTAAAATATGTTTAATGTGGCAACATCAGAAACTGAAACACCAACCAGCACATGTTTGTTGCTCTTTGTTTTTATTTTGTGCAGCCTTCACTGTGTAACATAATACCATAGAAAGAATCCAACAATAAGAAACTGAATAACATCATACATTGTTTTTGTCAGAGCCAGTTGCTTGGTGGGTACCACGTAGAAGTGTTCCACTTTCACAGCTCACCTGTCAATGTCGAAGAACCGTTTCATATTATCCTATCTGTAGGCCATAGCCAACTCCAAGACAAAGCAAACCCCGAAGCCATTTGGATGTCTTGCACACTGCTGCCATTACCCCACATCAAGACTCATATGGTCCCTTTCAGCTGTCCTGTGGTGTATGCTGACGAACAATTTATGTTAGGCCCCAGCCATTGACATGAGCCCTCACCAGTTGGCTCTGAAGGATTCCTAGTCTCCATTTTTGGTTCTAGTCCAAAAGATGATAAAATTGGTTTATCGGCATCGAGATCTGTCAGCCCCTAGAAAGCAATCACTCATCATGTAGAACTGGTCATCCTGCAGCATTTTACATCATCTACTTTCTGCGATACAGACATGGTTTAAATTTAAGGCATCATGTCAATTGTGTACTACGGAGACCTCTGAATTTTCCCTTGTGAGTTTTTATGCCGTTACCATATGGCGTTAGTTGGTTCTTGTTGTGGCCAGGTGTACTTTATGAAGTATGAATTACTTTTGTGGATTTTGTGCCAAACCAACTCATACTGTATGACACATGAACAGGGAACAACATTACTACGACATGTATGCATAAATTTAGTTACAATTCGGAAGCTACTGTTTTTCTTATGACGACCCACAATCTAGCGCCGACACTGATTGTACCCTTGTAACAGTGAAGACCTGGAGAAGTAATGGATGCCCATTAGGGATTTCTGGACCATTGAAGAGCTGATTTACAGACCCTTGAAATGACAGCATGCTGGTTATTCTATATGTAGGATGCTTTCTTGGATCATCTATCTGTGATATGCATGGAATGTGCTGCTTCACAAACTTTTGGTCTTCTTCACTCGAGAGATTAACAGATTTTAAATGGACGAAGTCCTTATCTGCATGTAAATGTAAACTAGTTGTACTTTCTCGTATAATTGGTGTTTCTTTTTCTTTTTCTTATACAAACCTTATCAAGAAGATTTCAATTCTATCAGTATCTTTGTTTTGCTGTCACTTTCAATATATGCATGTCTTGGCAGTCTTGCCATCCATCATGGGCAGCTCCCACCACATCGAGAAGTACTTGTCATCCATCCATGTACTCTCTCGGTTCACAAATACTATAAGATGGTTTAATTTTTTTTTGAATCAGATGTGTTTGTTCACTCATGTTAGTCCGTATGTGGTCCATATTAAAATATCTAAAGCATCTTATACTTGTGAATAGAGGGAGTAGCAATTATTGGAGGCGGCAGAACATCCAAACCAATTGAATAGTTTGCCTCAATGTTTCGCATTTGTCATTTGTTGCAAAATTTATGATAACGAAATTGTTCGTCGAATGGAAACAGGAAAACAGTGAATCACGCACATTAACAAGTCATAACAACAAGTCATAACTGTATAATATCCCAAATCTTTAGGCCGTTGCAATACTTTTGTACATTTACAATACAGTGGTTCAAGCACTTGTACAGGCAGAAGAAGAGCAAACACCGCAGTTGCCCTGCCTGTGTTTGACACAGTACTGTTTCACATGCGTCATTGCTTTATGACATTGTTTATCTTCTTTGGTGTAATTGCATTTGCAAGCAGCTTGGTGTATGCAGGTGCGGTTCATTTCATCCATTCTTCAGCTGCAGCCGCCGGCCGCGAAGCCGATCCTGGACTGCGCGACGTCGTAGACGACGCTGAACGTCTGCTGCTGCGTGTTCCCGATGATCGCTGTGCTGTCGGTGGCCGCGAACGCGAGGCATGTCGTGGACTCGTCCACGTCGATCAGCACGTTGCCCGGCGCCAGCTTGAGCGTCGCGCCGCCCGCGAACGCCATATCCACGGCCGGTACGCGCAGCTTCGACGCCTGGCCCTTGAAGCACGTGTCCAGGATCGAGTACGCCGGCGCGCGGGGCGCCCCGCCCATGGCGGCGCCCAACGCCTTGCTCAGCGCCGTGTACACGGCCGTGGGCAGGCGCGTGATCACCGTGCCAGAGTCGATGATCGTCGGCAAGCTGCCGTACTCTGACGGCGACACGGCAAGCGGGCTCCCGGCGACGGACATGCTGGCGAGGCTGACGAAGTAGAGCGAGGCGTCGAGCGAGCTGGACACCATGGGCGTGTACGAGTACTCCGCCGGGCTGTACGACCCGATGGACAGGTACCCGGTCGACGACGATGTCGGCAGGCAGTAGGAGAAGGAGTCGCCGAGGCTCGGCGCGAGCTGGTAGAGCAGCGACAGCTTGTTCCGCGCGAGGCCGATGAGCCCGGCCGACCGGCCGAAGAGGCCCTCGTTGTCCTGGCCGCACCCGTAGTAGAAGCCGGGGAACCTGCCGGAGCCGAAGGAGACGGTGTCCCTGCTGAGGTACCCGATGGAGAATGAGCTGTCCCCGTAGGAGGCCTGGTAGATGCAGACGCCGGAGGCGGAGCACGCGGACGGGTTGAGCGTGGCGGCCTGCAGCTCCCCGCACTGCGGCGCCGAGCACGGCACGGCCGCGTACGTGCTGGACGCGCGCGGGTTGTAGAGCGGGCCGGCCTGCCGGTGGCACGACACCACGCAGGGGGAGCACTGGAGCCACGTGAGCGACGACCCCGTGTCGACGACCATGGCGTAGGAGGTCGCCGGCGTGCCCAGGCCCAGCTGGGTGACGTAGTTGCCCACGCCAACCGACGCGCCGGGCGCGAGCGGCACCGACGTGGCTTGCGAGTCGCCCAGGTGGGTGCCGCCGGTGCTCTTGCGGAGCGATGTCGGGCGGCGCGAGGGGGTCTTGGCGAGGCGCGAGGCGAAGCGGGCGATGCGCGCCTTGTCGTGGGCGATCACCGCGGAGAAGGGGAGGTCCGACGGCAGAGGCGCCGGCGAGCAGGGGCTCTGCGGGTGGTGCAGCGGCAGGTGCATGCCGGTGCCGTTCACGTGCTGAAAAACTGCAACAAACCATCGCATACTTACGTCATTATCTCCACATGTTACCGTTTGCTGAGACATATTTTGACTACTCAATGTGGTTTGCTTTCAGATGGAGCTAGACAGCTAGCTCGTCCGTCCAACCGGTGATTGCTAGCTCACCGGTGGTAGTGCACAGACCGTCCGGCCCTTGCATATTTTGGTAGCAGCGGACTGCACGTAACTTTGTACGTGCACGACTATGACGCGTCGGGTTATTCATTCCAGCGATGTTTGGATGTAAGTTGGTACGGAGTCACGGTCTTGGTGTTGACGTAGAGAATTACGTAACGGAAGGGATCGTGAGCAGATTAGCAAACATGGAGAATCTGGCCTAACATTCTATGACGATGAATTTTGTCACGACCCATTTTATCAATTATGCACACCTTCATAAATCATAACCATGTAACTAAAACCCTGTCCAATTTGTCACCAGCTGCAACCGAAATTTGTCGCGGAATCTCCTGTTTTTATTTTTCATTTCCTTTTTCTCCCTTCTTCTCAACTTCTCAGCAATCAGGTCTCATCCAGGCACCAACAGACGATGCTCCCATCCGATGGAGCACCGGTTGCCATGCCCTCTCATTTGTCTCCACATCACAACTTTCAGGTCTTTATAAATTATTGACAGGGTATCAATTTGTCCATGATTGTACTACCCAAAAGTCCAACGCCAGAGGAAACCCGTCAAACGGAGTAAACTGAATTGATTCGTCGACAGTTACGGGAAGGGAGAGTCAGGCTGGTACACGCAAAGCGTCTCTTCATGCCACTTATCACTGCTTGGTTTGCTCTGTGTGGTCGCCTTCTCTTTCCCTAAGTACTGTTGCTTATTTTCTTGTAGCTTAATGGTTGAATATCTATGGAAATATGCATTATGAATTTCACATACTGCTATGGATGTTCTTGAGGATGTGTGTGCTAATCTCTTTAACAAACCTGGCATCTGCGACCCATGGTTAGTGAAGGTGGTTAACAGTTATCACCCTTTTGCATGCTGGGACTAAATCACATGAGTTAGTACACAGCTGATATCCTAAGTTGTAAACCCATCAAGTAAGAAACATTTTGCAGACCTGACATTTGAGACACCATCTGCCACCACATCCTCTCTATCTAAGCTCTAGTAGAACTCCAAAAGAACAAAGGACATATGTATCTAGCCCTGATTCAACCATAAGCCATCCATCTGTCTACTTATCATGGTCCCATGAACGGTTCAACTTAGGTTGTACACAATTGTACTGCGTAATAACAGGGTATCTGATGATGATGAAAGCTACAACAAAGCTACAACGGATGGAAAACTAACTGGGAAGAGATAAATATACTGCCAATATTACTGAGTATCATGGGAGTACCATTAGCTTGTGAGGTGCAGGCGTTGGTGATCTCCCTGGCAGGAGCCGCAAGAGGGAAGATGAGAGAGCATGCGAGAAGAAGAACAAGAAACAACTCCATGGTGTTGCCGGCTAAAAGCTTCTGCTTCTTCTTGAGGACGTTCGGTAGGCTTGTTTGGCCTCTATATAGTGTGTGTAAGTGGTTCGTTGGAATCTTTCCAGTAGCTTTCAACGCACATAGTTTTTCGCAATAGATACGTTTTTCGCAACATATAAAGAGCAATATGGTCCTTTGGAAAATCGTGCCCACAAACCGTATGTATGGTGGGTCGCGCGCTGGAACATATACACCATACGTTCCCTGATTCCTATTTTTCTTTTTCTTTTTTCTAACCTCCAAAAAATAGGTGCATGAAGTGGGATTCAACCTCTCAACCTCCAGATGGACTTCCACACCATCTAACAAAGTGGAAAAGTAATCTTGTTGCGTCTAGTTACTTTCTCTTTTCTTCTTGTTGTGTGTCTTCTCTTTCTAGTTTCCTCGGTTTTATTCTTTTATTCATTTTCTTTTTGTCTTTTCTATTCCATTTACGTAAAGTGGTGTTTACTTTCAAAATCATGAACTTTTTCAGACTAGTGAACATTTTTTTCAAATGCATCAGCATTTTCTAAAATTCATGATTTTTTTCAAATCATTGAACTTTTTGCCAAATCGTTGAACTTTATTCAATTTAGCAAGCTTTCTCAAAATCCGTGAAATGTTTTCTCAAATTCTTGAACTTTTCCTCAAATCAAGAGATTGTTTTCAATTTCGTTAACTCTTTTCAAATCAAAGAAATTGAAATGGCAAAAATTCATGACCTTTTTCCTTTTTAATTTTCTTAAATTCACGATTTTCTAAAAAATATGGTACACAAATTTAAAATAATGTGTCTTCCAAGATTGCTTAGAACATGAATTATTTTTGGATTTGTCAACAATTTTTGAAAGTTGGAACACTTTTCGAAACTCTGAACACAATTTGACAACGCGAACAGTTTTTTGAATATACAAAATTTATTTTTTGAATTGACATTTTTTTGAACTATTGAACATTTATTAACAAAATGAAGAAAAATTGAAACGTCAACAAAATTTGGAAATTCCTAAAATTACCTTAACTTTTAGAACATTGATTAATAAATACGAAAAAAACGAGACTCTGGAAAACAAATTGGACATGATATGTTTAAAAATTTGAATCCAAATTTTGAAATTATGGAAATTTTGACTTATAAAAAATAGAAACTATTAACATAAAAAAGTAAAACAAATCGAAAAAGGAAAGGAAAAAATAGGAAGAACATAAAAAGCAAAAGGAAAAAAATGTGGTTCTGGAACCCCGAAGGTTCCCAAAACCAGAAATAATAGCTCGGAAATTGAGGTTCCCAAAATCATAAATGGTATTTTTTGCAACTTTTTTCATTGAACTTATTCTAATATCTACATAAAAATTCAAATCCATGAACATTTTTTTCAAAATCGATGAACTTTTGTCAAATCCGCAAGTTCTTGGGCCGGCCTTATAGGCGCCAAACGGGAGCGATGTCGTTGCCTAGCTGGGCCAAGGCTTAAGCTTTTTTTCATTTTTTGATTCTCTTTTTTCGTTAATTCATTTTTCTCCTTATTGAACTTTATTATTCTTTTTGAAACCTATTCAAAATTTAAAATATTGTTTACCAAAATAAAAGTTTTAAGTAACATTTTTTAATTATGATTTAAAATACTTTTTCCTTCAAAATTTTATTAAATGCCTTTTAAAAAGCACTTAGTGCTTTTGAATTTATTAGTTATGTTAAAAGATTAAAATAATAGGTATAAGTATATGTTTAAATATATTTTTTCCTTCAAATCTAACATGGATGTCTACCATGGGTGTAGCGACACGACCCGAATGGATCGAAGTCTCTGTGCTTAAGTGTCATCCCTGGATCGGTATGCTGACACACATAGTACTCGAGTATTTATAACAGAGGTAATCATATGTATAAAATAACGTAAATACAAATTGCCTCAACCAATATAGCAGAAGTAACAACAAGGTTGTCGAGTCCTAACAACACCAACGACAAAGTTGAGTGTAGACATCATAACCCTAACGTAACACTTATTTGTCAGATAATTCTTTCAACAGGAGACGTTGCAGCCATGTAGGTCAGTACGTTAAATGTACTGGCAATTTCACACCATAGAATAATGATGAAAATATCTATCTCTATATGCATATTTGGCTGGTGGATGCTCTAAGTTTAATTTTGCATAAAGCTAATTTTTTCCTACAACAAAGAAATAAATTTTTATTCACTACCAAATTTATGCCATTATTGAGAAGGTTCCTCCGACTCAATCCTAAAATCTCCAAGTTGTTAGTAACTCAATAATTTCATTAAATAGAGTGATGAGATCAACAAATAATTCACTTCTAGATACTCAACATGTCCATAACCGGGGACACGGTTAATCATGATTAGTTTGTACACTCTACAGAGGTTTGCGCACTTTTCCCCACAAGACTCGCTCTCCTTCGTTGAATTCCTCGCACTGCTTGATGTTTGAGAACCGGATGATCGAGACATAGTCCTTCCGAAGAGGTCCCCTTAACCGATAGATAGGCCGGTACACCTACAATCCCCCTGCATCTTCTAGCCTATCATGGAAAGGTTTTCCACAACTTACTCAACTATGCCAGAGCCCATAATGACTTGTGGCTGCACATGGAAGTTTCTAGGCATGAAATATCATATGATCCATTTGAGCCTGAGTGTCATTCCATGGGTGATCACACGGGTCCTCCGGGTTCCCCTAAGACAACACTGGAATCTTCAGGTGCCCGCAACCAATCCACCCAGATGTGTATTAATGTTGCCACCTTAAACTTTCCCTTAATTATTATTACACTCATAAATTGCATGAATCTCACATACCAATCCCCGTCTACGAGCATGGCTAAGCAACATATAACGCATCTAATATTCCCGGGGTGTTTCAAGGATCATAGGTTCCTACCTCATGAACTACATAGCAATCCCACAAGTTCCCAAATCCTACTAATGCAATCTTTGAGGGTGAAACTAATGCATAGTAAAAAAACTGGGTATTGAAGAGTATGATCAAAGTATGAACTTGCCTTGTCCTGTTGACGAAGATTCTCCACACTAATAATTCCTGATAGTTCTACTCGTCACAGTCCAATTAATCTATCGTAAGCAAGCAATTATATGCACACATAAGCAATCACTCAATGATCCAAAAGAATGAGAAAATACTTCGGAAAACTTCAAAAATCATCAAATAAAGCATATGGACAGAAACATATTTTAACAGCAGCAAAATTGTGTGATTTTGGTCTTAACCAAAAGTACATGTCAAGAGCTTTGATTTGCAAAAAGAATCAATTAAATTAGAGTTATAAAACTCAAGTTATAGCCAAAAGTAGTTTAAATTCAAATCTGTTTGAATTCAAATTTTAAAACTTTCAACAATATTTTTAGTTTGATTCTCTGGATAGATGAGATCATGACGAAGAATTTGGCGTTGGTTTTGTTGAATTTGGACAAACGGTTGAAAAGTTGTGATTGTTTGAAAAGCAGGGGCTAAACTGTAAATAAAATAATTACTATTAGGTCCCTGGCTACGTGACAGAAACTATCGGACGGAAGTCCGCGACAGAAACCTAGCAACCGAACGTTTGCGGAATAAACAAATCAATTAAAAAAATGATATGGGACCGTCGGATCGGGATCAGACGGGCGAGGAGGAGCGACGTATCGTCGGCGGCGAGGGAAGAGACGGCGGCGGTGGCGGCTGATCCGTTAGGGGCGGCGCTCCGGTCGTCGGGGAGGACGGCGAAGACGTTGGGGAGGGGCGGCGCGGAGCGGCAAAGTTGACGTCGGGGTCGGCGGCGGATGGCGGCGAGGCGAGCGACGGCTCGACGGTTATGTGCGGCGGCTTGGGAGGAGGAGAGAGAGGGGCCCAGCGCGACGACTATATATAGAAGGAGGGTGGGCGAGTCCAGTTTGCTCGAGGGGTAGGCTGAGGCGTGTCCCGCTCAGACACGACGGCGCCGGCGGCATGCAGGAACAGGAGACCGGCGCGAGGTCGGGGAAGGCGCGGCGCTGGGCTGGGCTTGGCCTGGCCCGGTTGGCTGGGCCAGCCCAGTTCAACGACTTCTCTTTCTTCTCTCTTTTTTAAACAAACAAAAAAAAAAATGATATATAGGTATATTATATATCAAAAAAATTAGAAAAAGATTTTCTAAAACATGAACATATTTTTAGAGGCAAATAAATTCCACAAAAATTTAAACAAAGCAAACAGTGGCACTGGTTCATTTAAAACCCAAATAAAAATATTTTAAAATACCAAATGATTTCAAACTCATTTTCTCCACTTTTCTACTGTAGGGAATCATTTTACCCTATTTTACATATATTTTATTTTTGGAGAAAATAATTTGAATACAAACCAAATAACTCCAAATTGAAAGTGGATTTCATAATACGTGGAAAGGGACTTTAAATTTGTTTTTTTACTTTCAACTCGTATTTCTTATAATTTGAAGAAGTCATTTTATCTTCTCTCATGAAAATCATTGAGTTGCATAAATTTTCTGAATTTGAAATATTTCCAAATGGAATCAAATCTTTTCAAAACCCTTTTCATTTAATTAAATGGAAGAAGTCATACCATCTTCACTCTAGGGTTTTATGATGAAATGAATTTTGAATTTATATTTTGAACTTCATGGAACCAAAAGCAAGAATGAAAGTTTGGGAAAGTCCTTTTATTCCCTCTCATTTAACTTTCAAAAAGTTTCAAATTCACTTAATTTCACACAACACATCACACAAGCAATCATGATCACTTAATTAATATAACGTTTCAAAATTTAGAATTTTGGGATGTTACAATGGGCATGCCCACCTGCTGGCAAAGGTCGGCGTCATTTCAAGAATGTCCAAAAAAAATACCATGTTCAATATAGGGTGCCCGGGCTAGAAGCCCAAAAGGCTTCGTTTGGGCGCACGTTGTTTCTCGACATCCGTCAAATGATCCCAATTTTTTTGTTAGTTTGTATGACCAATTTAAGGCACCTTGCCGAGTTTTTTCGGTTTTCGATAAATTTTGATTTTTTTAGTTTTCTTAGTCAAAAAAGACCGATAAATGGTCGGACGTGTCGCAACTTGCATACGGTGCGGGAAAAACGTTCAAACCTGACATGCATATCTACCATTGGCATTCCCACCTTCTTGCAAAAGTTGGGGTCATTTTAAGAATGCCCCAAAATAGATCATGTTCAAGAGAGAGGGTGTGTGGGTGCCAAAATGCTCCGGCTGAGAGCGCGTTGTTTCTCAATATCCTTGAAATGATTCAATTTTTTTCATGGAATTATATGGCCAATGCAAGGTATCATGCCAAGTTGTTTGGGTTTTCGACAAGTTCTGCATTTTCTGGAGTTTTCTCGGTAAAAAAAGCCAATAAATAGGCGGACGTTTCGCAGCGTGCATACTGTCTTGGAGGTCCCTCAAACTTGGCATGGATGCTACCGTGGGCATGTCCACCCAGTGGCAGTTGGTGTCATTTCATGAATGTCCAAAAAACACCATGGTTAATATAGGGTGTCCAGATAGGCTAGAAAGCTCTGTTCGAGAGCACGTTTGACCCTAATTTTTTTCATGGCCTTGTATGAATATATCAAGGCACCATGCCAAGTTGCTTGAGTTTTCGACAAGTTTTGCATTGTATGTAGTTTTCTTAGTTAAAATGGCTGATAAATTATCGTACATGTCGCAACTTGCATACGGAGTCGAAGGTCGCTCAAACCTGACATGAATGCCTACTGTGAGAATTACCGCCTCTTGGCAAAAGTTGGGGTCATTTAAAGAATGTCAAAAAAAAAACACCATGTTCAACGTATGGTGTTCAAGTAGGCCAGAAGGCTCCATTTGAAAGCATGTTGTTTCTTGACATCCGTCAAATGACCGCAACTATTTTCATTGCCTTGTACGACCAATTCGAGACACCTTGGCATGTTGTTTTGCTTTTCGACAAATTTGAATTTTCTGGAGTTTTCTCAGTCAAAAAGGCTCAAAAATGGTCGTACATGTCACAACTTGCATACGGTGTTGGAAGTCGTTCATGCCATGGATGCCTACCATGGGCATGCCAACAGGCTGGGAAAAGTTAGAGTCATTTAATGAATGTCAAAAAACACCATGTTCAACGTGTAGGGTATCCAGGTAGTTTGAGAGCACGTTTTTTCTTGATTTCCATTATGACCCCATTTTTTCATTGGCTTGTTATACCAATTCAAGGAACCTCTCCAAGTTGTTTTGGTTTTCGATATATTTCACATTTTTTGCAATTTTCTTGTTCAAAAAGATAATAAATGACCAGACGTGTCGCAACTTGCATTTGGTTCAGAAAATCGTTCAAACCTAGCATGGATGCCTACCATTTGCATGCCCACATACTTTCCAAAATTGGGGTCATTTCAAGAATATCCAAAAATAGATCATGTTTAATGGAGGGTGTTCGGGTATGCCAAAAGGCTCCGTCGTGAGCACGTTGTCTCTCGACATCCTTGAAATGGCCCCAATTGTTAATCAATGGGCGTGTATGACGAATTCAAGGCACCATGCCAATTTTTTTGGTTTTCGACAAATTTTGCATTTTTTGGAGTTTTCTCGATAAAAAAATGCCGACAATAGCCGAATGTGTTGCAACCTGCATATGGTCTAGGCAATCATTACAAACCTGACATGGATGCCTACCATGAACATTCACACCTGCTTGCAGAAGTTAGGGTCATTTATCCATAGTCCAAA
Source organism: Secale cereale (assembly GCA_902687465.1). NCBI lineage: Eukaryota > Viridiplantae > Streptophyta > Magnoliopsida > Poales > Poaceae > Secale > Secale cereale. The sequence continues at coordinate 553,106,839 of LR738712.1, forward strand.
AAATACCAGTTGAGAGGAGTGTTCCAGACTAAGTCGGACGGGTGCATCTGTGAGCATGTAGTTTTTTCTATTTTCAATGGTTTTGTTATTTGCATTTTCTGTCATCATCAATCAACATGAACATTTTCTTATGTCCTAACCATTTCTTGAATTTTGCAAACAATTTTGGAATTCAAATTGTGTATGAAAAAATTACAAACTTGAACACCTTTTCAAAATAATAATAAATTCCCAAAAATTTATGAAATCCAAAAAACATTCAAGCTTTTAACATGTTTCAAATAATAATAATGTTCAAATAGGAGAAGAATGAGTTAACGGAAAAACAGAAGAAAAACGAATAAATAGAAAGAAAAAGCGCTTAGGCCTTGGCCCAACTAGGCGACATCATCGCTCCCATCGGGCACCTATTGGGCCGACCCAAGTGTTCGCGGATCATCTATTTGGGAAAGGGTTCACAGATTTGAAAAAAAATAGTAGATTTTTTTAAAAAAATCACTAAAAGAAGTTGCAAAAAAGGCTCACAGTTTTTTTTTTATAGTTCACGCATTTTAAAAATGGAAAAAATAAAATGTAAAACCCCAAAATAAAAGGGAACACAACCCGGATTGAAAAAACATGAAAAATGTTCTAAAGGTTCACGAAGTTACATTTGGCACATAAGACGCGAAAATAAAGTAAGTGGGCACAACAAATAACCTCTCATGGTTGGTTACTAGAACTTGAAGTAAACCTTAAGGGTTGGAGTTCGAATCTCCTGTGGTGCACATTTTTTGAAGAATAAAAAGAAAGAGAAAAAAGTACACAAACATGTACATGCACTCACCCATATGAAGGCATGCGCGTATACCCTACTCCCATGAACATCTTTAAAAGACCGAACCAGGCACCTCGCTATCGACCGGAACATCGCCTTCCACTGAAAGAACATTCCACCTTTATGGGACCAAAGCATCAAACCATGGGTTTGATCGTTGGTAGGCTAGGGTTTGGTTCAAAAATTATTATATGGGCATGTGGTCATTGAAAGATCATGGATGTCGCTAGGAGAACTTGATTACATTAGCTGGATGAAGACTAGTAGATTGCTCCCCATACTCCATTATGGGTGAGCCACTCGGAACATCTTTACAAGTTCATTGTCACCACAATGGACGACAAGCTTCAAGCATGATCTCTTCGTGATGCTCCACTCGAGATGCTCCACTTGAACTTGCACACCGCAATCTTGATGACGATCACCACTTGATGTCATCCTCCATGAGTTGTATGAGATATTTCTCTTGACGCAAGCCCATGGAAACATACCTAACCCCACATAGAACTCTCACATAGACCATGGGTTAGTACACTAAGCATAATGGACAATGCTTACCATACCACGGGATCACTTGATTCACACTTGACTTAGTCTTGATCAACCTGCTATCATGTCTTCTACATGACCATCTTTGAATAATTCCTTGAATAGCACCTTGGTCAACACATAAACTCCTTGAAACCAACACATGGACTTCAAGAAAAACCTATGGACAAATCCTTCAAATATAACTCAAGGCAACCATTAGTACATAGAGAACGTCATCAATTACCAAAACCAAACATGGGGGCACCACATGTTCTTTCAATCTCCCCCATTTTGGTAATTGATGACAATCATTTTCAAGAGAATTTATATAAGGAATTATGCATCACCATGCAATGCAACAACCAATAATGCATGCGTATGAGATGAAAATGCTTAAGAACGAAATCAAAGCAAGAAGAAATAACTCAAACTCTTTAAACTTCTCCACCAAACTCTCTGAAACTTCTCCTCCATTGGCATCGATTGCCAAAATGGGCGAAAAGCTTAGAAGGCCAATATAAAATGTGTTCCTCCATAAATTGTGTATTTCTCAAAAAAAAGTGGAATGAAATAAACATATCCAAAGATAAATACTTGGTGAAAGACAAACTATATTGAGGATCCAAAGATTGCTAAAGGACGATATGCCACAAGGACATAACAAAGAGAGAAATAAGCAATCAAAAGATACCAATTAAAAGGCAATCAAAAGATATCAATTGAACCAACTAAATCAATGATCCTATGTGCCACATGAATAAAAGATATTAGGATATGAGTATAGGAGTGTTCTAAGGAACATAGAGAAGCTCCCCATGATTTGTGCAACATTTAGTTTTGTATTTGAATACAACATACACAAAATAGGATCATTAGTCCCCCAAAATCAATAGAACCTTACAACAAGTGCAAGTGAGCATATAGGAAATTAAGCCTAGCACTTGCAACAAACACATGGTTGAGCAACATGTAAAAGAGGCAACTTAAGAGTAGGCTCAACCAAAATGATGTGTGTGAGTCAAGACAAAGTACTTGAGAAGACTAATATAAGGGTGAGCATTAAGCATCAACATAGTCTTGAATAGTTGAGATACAAGGTGCATGACATGTCCTCCCCCCCCCACACACACACACAAGAAGCAAAATGGTTTACAAGCTTGCTAATATGTAAATTAAGAACCAATGCTTGTGACAACCCAAGGTTAAGATAGAAAATGATAGCTTTGTCAAGAGAAGGGATACCAATCGAAATGGCAAAAGCATCGTCAAGACAATCATGAGGAAAATAAACTTCACCACACAAGAGTGCATCAAGATGCAACGAGATTTGATCCGCACTCGAGACAAAAGCTTTCACGGAGCCACCAAAGAAATAAAATAAGAAATAAAAGGTGGACGTGAAATAAAGGATATCATCTCGAGGTGTCGTTTCTCTCAAGTGTATAAGGTTCTTGGTAGATGAAAATCATCATGATATCAATCCACAAGGAAGGATATACAGAGGAAGTAGTTACAACATGAAGAAACAAGATATCAAAAGGAAGTCATAAATATACCAATAAGATTTTTGCATGAAAGTAAAGCACGTGGCTTGATATTTTCTTATTGTATATGAATGGACTCCAACCACACGAACATCGAAGACATCACAACTAGCAACAATAGATCATTGTTGGGATGCTTTGATAAAGGAAACAAGTGGCACAATAACTAATCTAGAAATTCATGCCATGGTGCAACCTACACAAGGTTGAATGGAAGAAATATATGCATGAATAGATACTTGTTACCGTGATAACATTGGAAGGATGTAGTAGATACCAATCGAATGTATTAGATATCAGTTCATTGATCATGCTAGCTTGACTCCAATAAGCACATGGTGACACCACCTTCCTTGTGAGTGAGCCGAGCATGCAATGCATCTCCAATTGTTTCTAGAACAACAACACAAACAAAATGGTACCCAAACTCATTGGGACCAAAGAGTTAGAGAACCAACAATACATAGGACAAACTCCACATAAATATGTGCATATAGATATGAAATTGAATTTCATGGACATCTCATCCAAATTGAGACTTGGTGGAGTTTCCCCTATATATCGAGTCAAAGAGAGAAAGCATGCAAAGAAAAATCATCAAGTAAATATGCATGCTCAAGACTTTCAAGAACTGATACCAATAAAAAAATAACACGTGAAAATAGGATACCAAATGTATAAATCATCACTTGGAAGATATCAATTAAAGATACATCAAGGAATGAGATATCCATTCATACACGCAAAATGAAAGATATCGAACTCCCAAAAGAGAGGATGGTTGCAAACAAACCAAACCTTCTACAAAGTTTCATGATGGGACAAAGTACCCAAAAAATGGCTTGCCTTCCACCAACACACACTTGATAAGGATCGCAAAATGAGTGTTTTATAGAAAATAGGATAGCTCCCCCAAGAGTAGTGCATTACACAGAATTTGCATTTGAATACAAAATGCACAAGGTGGGATCACCACTTTCACTATATCTAGAAAACACTAGACAAGTGATATGCCTCTGTCGTATCTATAATTTTTAATTGTTACATGCCAATATTCTACAACTTTTACATACTTTTGGCAATAATTTATATGATTTTCTTGGAGTAACATATTGATCCAGTGCCCAGTGCCAGTTCCTGTTTGTTGCATGTTTTTTGTTCCGCAAAATATCCATATCAAACAAAGTCCAAACGCGATAAAAACTTACGAAGATTTTTTCGAATGTATGTGATTTTTGGGAAGCGGAATCAATGCGAGACAATGCCCAAGGGGCCCATAAGCCGTAGGGACGTGCCCCCTACCCAGGGCGCATCTGGGAGGCTTGTGGCCACCCCGAAGGTCGGTTGGAGGTGTCCTTTTGCCACATGGAAGCTAATATTCAGATAAAAATTGTGTTAACATTTCATCCCAACCAGAGTTACGGATCTCCGGAAATTTAAGAAACAGTCAAAGGCCAGAAACAGGAGTTGTGAAATAGAAGAGAAATAGAGAGACAGATCCAGTCGCGGAGGGGCTCTCGCCCTCTGCCGCCATGCAGGCCATGGACCAAAGGGGAAACCCTCCTCCCATATAGGTGAAGGAAATATGCCCTAGAGGCAATAATAAAGATGTTATTTGTATTTCCTTATATCATGATAAATGTCTTTTATTCATGCTAGAATTGTATTAACCGGAAACTTAGTACATGTGTGGATACATAGACAAAATAGTATGTCCCTAGTATGCCTCTACTAGACTAGCTCATTGATCAAAGATGGTTATGTTTCCTAGCCATAGACATGAGTTGTCATTTGATCAACGGGAGCACATCATTATGAGAATGATGTGATGGACAAGACCCATCCGTTAGCATAGCACTATGATCGTTTAGTTTAACTGCTATTGCTTTCTTCATGACTTATACATGTTCCTATGACTATGAGATTATGCAACTCCCGAATACCGTAGGAACACCTTGTGCGCTATCAAACGTCACAACGTAACTGGGTGATCATAAAGATGCTCTACAGGTGTCTCCGAAAGTATTCGTGGTGTTGGCATAGATCAAGATTAGGATTTGTCACTCCGAGTGTCGGAGAGGTATCTCTGGGCCCTCTCGGTAACACACATCACAATAAGCCTTGCAAGCAAAAGACTAATGAGTTAGTCACGAGATGATTTGTTACGGAACGAGTTAAGAGACTTGCCGGTAAACGAGATTGAACTAGGTATAAAGATACCGACGATCGAATCTCGGGCAAGTAACATACCGTTTGACAAAAGGAACAACGTATGTTGTTATGCGGTTCTGACCGATAAAAGACCTTCGTAGAATATGTAGGAGCCAATATGAACATCCAGGTTCCGCTATTGGTTATTGACCGGAGATGAGTCTCAGTCATGTCTACATAGTTCTCGAACCCGTAGGGTCCGCACGCTTAATGTTTGATGACGATCGGTATTATGAGTTTTTGAGTATTGATGTACCGAAGGTAGTTCGGAGTCCCGGATGAGATCACGGACATGACGAGGAGTCTCGGAATGTCCGAGACATAAAGATTGATATATTGGATGGCTATATTCGGACACCGGAAGTATACCGGAAAAGTTTCGGATTTATCGGGAATGCCGGAGGGGGTTACCGGAACCCCCTACGAGAGGGGATGGTCCATAGTGGGCCTAAAGGGAAAGAGAGAGGCAGCCCATAGGGCTGGCCGGCGCCCCCACCTAGCATTCCTAGTTGGACTAGGATTGGGGGGGGGGGGCGCCACCTCTCCTATTCCTTTCCCCCTTCTTCCTTTTCGGTGAATCCTACTAGGAATAGGATTGCAATCCTATTCCTAGTAGGACTCCCCCTCTAGCCGCACCAGGAAGGGCCGGCCGGCCTCCCTCCCCTGCTCCTTTATATACGGGGGCAGGGGGGCACCCAAAGACACACAAGTTGAATTGTTTTAGCCGTGTGCGGTGCCCCCCTCCACAGAATCACACCTCGGTCATACCGTCGTGGAGCTTAGGCGAAGCCCTGCGCCGGTGAACACATCATATCCGTCACCACGCCGTCATGCTGACGAAACTCTCCCGTGAAGCTCAACTGGATCAAGAGCTCGTGGGACGTCATCAAGCTGAACGTGTGCTGAACGCGGAGGTGCCGTACGTTCGGTGCTTGATCGGTTGGATCGCGAAGAAGTTCGACAACATCAACCGCGTCACTTGACGCTTCCGCTCCCCGTCTACGAGGGTAAGTAGACACACTCTCCCCTCTCGTTGCTATGCATCTGGTAGATAGATCTTGCGTGATCGTAGGAAAATTTTAAAATACTACGTTCCCCAACAGTGGCATCAGAGCCAGGTCTATGCGTAGATGATATGCACGAGTAGAACACAATGAGATTGTGGACGATACTAGTCATACTGCTTACCAGCATGTCATACTTTGCTTCGGCGGTATTGTGAGATGAAGCGGCCCGGACCGACATTACGCGTACGCTTACGCGAGACTGGTTTCACCGTTACGAGCACTTGTTGCTTAAAGGTGACTGGTGGGTGTCTGTTTCTCTCACTTTAGCTGAATCAAGTGTGGCTACGCCCGGTCCTTGTGAAGGTTAAAACAGCACATACTTGACGAAACATCGTTGTGGTTTTGTATGCGTAGGTAAGAACGGTTCTTGCTAAGCCCGTAGCAGCCACGTAAAACTTGCAACAAACAAAGTAGAGGACGTCTAACTTGTTTTTGCAGGGCATGTTGTGATGTGATATGGTCAAGACATGATGAGTTATACGGTTTTGTATGAGATGATCATGTTTTGTAAAGTTATCGGCAACTGGCAGGAGCCATATGGTTGTCGCTTTATTGTATGAAATGCAATCGCCATGTAATTGTTTTACTTTATCACTAAGCGGTAGCAATAGTCGTGGAAGCAATAGTTGGCGAGACGACAACGATGCTACGATGAAGATCAAGGTGTCAAGCCGGTGACGAAGGTGATCATGACGGTGCTTTGAAGATGGAGATCAAAAGCACAAGATGATGATGGCCATATCATGTCACATATTTTGATTGCATGTGATGTTTATCTTATTATGCTTCTTATTTTGCTTAGTACGACGGTAGCATTATAAGATGATCCCTTACTAAATTTCAAGGTATAAGTGTTCTCCCTGAGTATGCACCGTTGCGAAAGTTCGTCGTGCCGAGACACCACGTGATGATCGGGTGTGATAAGCTCTACGTTCAAATACAACGGGTGTAAGCCAGTTTTGCACACGCAGAATACTCGGGTTAAACTTGACGAGCCTAGCATATACAGATATGGCCTCGGAACACTGGAGACCGAAAGGTCGAACGTGAATCATATAGTAGATATGATCAACATAAGATGTTCACCATTGGAAACTACTCCATCTCACGTGATGATCGGACATGGTTTAGTTGATTTGGATCACGTGATCATTTAGATGACCAGAGGGATGTCTATCTAAGTGGGAGTTCTTTAAATTAATATGATTAAATTGAACTTTAATTTATCATGAACTTAGTCCTGATAGTTTTGCATATGTATGTCGTTGTAGATCAATGGCCCGTGCTACCGTTCCTTTGAATTTTAATGCATTCCTAGAGAAAGCTAAGTTGAAAGATGATGGTAGCAATTACACGGACTGGGTCCGTAACCTGAGGATTATCCTCATTGCTGCACAGAAGAATTATGTCCTTGAAGCACCGCTAGGTGACAAGCCCCCTTCCGCTGATGCAGACGCTTTGAACGTCTGGCAATCACGGTCTGATGACTACACGATAGTTCAGTGTGCCATGCTTTACGGCTTAGAACCGGGACTTCAACGACGTTTTGAACGTCATGGAGCATATGAGATGTTCCAGGAGTTGAAGTTAATATTTCAAGCAAATTCCCGGATTGAGAAATATAAGATTTCCAATAAGTTCTACAGCTGCAAGATGGAGGAGAATAGTTCTAACAGTGAACACTTGCTCACAATGTATGTGCACTACAATCATATGACTCAACTTGGTTGCCAAGTTGATGAGAATAGTGTTATTGATAGAATTCTTCAATCACTACCACCAAGCTATAATGGCTTCGTGATGAACTATAATATGCAAGGGATACAAAAGACAATTCCCGAGCTCTTCGCTATGCTCACAGCTGCGGAGGTAGAAATCAAAAAGGAGCATCAAATGTTGATGGTTAACAATACCACTAGTTTCAAGAAAAAGGACAAGGAAGGGATTTTCAAGGAGAATAGCAAGATTGTTGCTGTTCTCGCAGAAAGCCTCAATTATGGAACCAAGCCTGAAACGGAGTGCTACTACTGCAAGGGGACTGGACACTGGAAACGGAACTGCCCCAAGTATTTGGCGGATAAGAAGGATGGCAAGGTGAACAAAGGTATATGTGATATACATGTTATTGATGTGTACCTTACTAATTCTCGTAGTAGTACCTGGGTATTTGATACCGGTTCAGTTGCTAATATTTGTAACTCGAAACAGGGACTACGGATTAAACGAAGATTTGCTAAGGACGAGGTGACGATGCGCGTGGGAAACGGTTCCAAAGTCGATGTGATCGCCGTCGGCACGCTACCTCTACATCTACCTTCGGGATTAGTTTTAGACCTAAATAATTGTTATTTGGTGCCAGCGTTGAGCATGAACATTATATCTGGATCTTGTTTATTGCGAGACGGTTATTCATTTAAATCAGAGAATAATGGTTGTTCCATTTTGATGAATAATATCTTTTATGGTCATGCACCCTTAAAAAGTGGTCTATTCTTATTGGATCTCGATTGTAGTGATACACATATTCATAATATTGAAACCAAAAGATGCAAGGTTAATAATGATAGTGCAACTTATTTGTGGCACTGCCGTTTAGGTCATATTGGTGTAAAACGCATGAAGAAACTCCATAAAGATGGACTTTTGGAATCACTTGATTATGAATCACTTGGTGCTTGCGAACCATGCCTCATGGGCAAGATGACTAAAACTCCGTTCTCCGGAACTATGGAGCGAGCAACAGATTTGTTGGAAATCATACATACTGATGTATGTGGACCAATGAGTGTTGATGCTCGCGGCGGGTATCGTTATTTTCTGACCTTCACTGATGATTTGAGCAGATATGGGTATATCTACTTAATGAAGCACAAGTCTGAAACATTTGAAAAGTTCAAAGAATTTCAGAGTGAAGTAGAGAATCATCGTAACAAGAAAATAAAGTTCCTACGATCTGATCGTGGAGGAGAATATTTGAGTTACGAGTTTGGTCTTCATTTGAAACAATGTGGAATAGTTTCACAACTCACGCCACCTGGAACACCACAGCGTAATGGTGTGTCCGAACGTCGTAACCGTACTTTATTAGATATGGTGCGATCTATGATGTCTCTTACCGATTTACCACTATCGTTTTGGGGTTATGCTTTAGAGACAGCTGCATTCACGTTAAATAGGGCACCATCTAAATCCGTTGATACGACGCCTTATGAACTATGGTTTGGCAAGAAACCAAAGTTGTTGTTTCTTAAAATTTGGGGCTGCGATGCTTATGTGAAAACACTTCAACCTGATAAGCTCGATCCCAAGTCGGAAAAATGTGTCTTCATATGATACCCAAAAGAGACTGTTGGGTACACCTTCTATCACAGATCCGAAGGCAAAATATTCGTTGCTAAGAACGGATCCTTTCTAGAAAAAGAGTTTCTCTCGAAAGAAGTGAGTGGGAGGAAAGTAGAACTTGATGAGGTAATTGTACCTTCTCCCATATTGGAAAGTAGTACATCACAGGAAATTGTTCCAGTGATTCCTACACCAATTAGTGAGGAAGTTAATGATAATGATCATAAAACTTCGGATCAAGTTTCTACTGAACATCGTAGATCAACCAGAGTACGTTCCGCACCAGAGTGGTACGGCAACCCAGTTCTGGAAATCATGTTACTAGACCATGATGGACCTACGAACTATGAGGAAGCGATGATGAGCCCAGATTCCGCAAAATGGCTTGAAGCCATGAAATCTGAGATGGGATCCATGTATGAGAACAAAGTGTGGACTTTGGTTGACTTGCCCAATGATCGGCATGCCATCGAAAATAAATGGATCTTCAAGAGGAAGACCGACGCAGACGGTAATATTACTGTTTACAAAGCTCGACTTGTTGCGAAAGGTTTTCGACAAGTTCAAGGAGTTGACTACGATGAGACTTTCTCACCTGTAGCGATGCTTAAGTCTGTCCGAATCATGTTAGCAATTGCCGCATTTTATGATTATGAAATCTGGCAATTGGATGTCAAAACTGCATTCCTAAATGGATATCTCAAAGAAGAGTTGTATATGATGCAACCAGAAGGTTTTGTCGATCCAAAAGGTGCTAACAAAGTATGCAAACTCCAGCGATCCATCTATGGACTGGTGCAAGCATCTTGGAGTTGGAATATACGCTTTGATGAGGTGATCAAAGCATATGGTTTTATACAGACTTTTGGAGAAGCATGTATTTACAAGAAAGTGAGTGGGAGCTCTGTAGCATTTCTAATATTATATGCAGATGACATATTGTTAATTGGAAATGATATAGAATTTCTGGATAGCATAAAAGGATACTTGAATAAAAGTTTTTCAATGAAAGACCTCGGAGAAGCTGCTTACATATTAGGCATCAAGATCTATAGAGATAGATCAAGACGCTTAATTGGACTTTCACAAAGCACATACCTTGATAAGATTTTGAAAAGGTTCAAAATGGATCAGTCAAAGAAAGGATTCTTGCCTGTTTTACAAGGTATGAAGTTGAGTAAGACTCAATGCCCGACCACTGCAGAAGATAGAGATAAAATGAAAGTCATTCCCTATGCCTCATCCATAGGATCTATCGTGTATGCAATGCTGTGTACCAGACCTGATGTGTGCCTTGCTATAAGTCTAGCAGGGAGGTACCAAAGTAATCCAGGAGTGGATCACTGGACAGCGGTCAAAAACATCCTAAAGTATCTGAAAAGAACAAAGGATATGTTTCTCGTATATGGAGGTGACAAAGAGCTCGTCGTAAATGGTTACGTCGATTCTAGCTTTGACACTGATCCGGATGACTCTAAGTCACAAACCGGATATGTATTTTTATTGAACGGTGGAGCTGTCAGCCAGTTCCAAGCAGAGCGTCGTGGCGGGATCTACATGTGAAGCGGAATACATAGCTGCTTCGGAAGCAGCAAATGAAGGAGTCTGGATGAAGGAGTTCATATCCGATCTAGGTGTAGTACCTAGTGCATCGGGTCCAATGAAAATCTTTTGTGACAACACTGGAGCCATAGCCTTGGCGAAGGAATCCAGGTTTCACAAGAGAACAAAGCACATCAAAAGACACTTCAATTCCATCCGCGATCTAGTCAAGGAGGGAGACATAGAGATTTGCAAAATACATACGGATCTGAATGTTGCAGACCCGTTGACTAAGCCTCTTCCACGGGCAAAACATGATCAGCACCAAGACTCCATGGGTGTGAGGATCATCACTTTGTAATCTAGATTATTGACTCTAGTTCAAGTGGGAGACTGAATGAAATATGCCCTAGAGGCAATAATAAAGATGTTATTTGTATTTCCTTATATCATGATAAATGTCTTTTATTCATGCTAGAATTGTATTAACCGGAAACTTAGTACATGTGTGGATACATAGACAAAACAGTATGTCCCTAGTATGCCTCTACTAGACTAGCTCATTGATCAAAGATGGTTATGTTTCCTAGCCATAGACATGAGTTGTCATTTGATCAACGGGATCACATCATTAGGAGAATGATGTGATGGACAAGACCCATCCGTTAGCATAGCACTATGATCGTTTAGTTTTACTGCTGTTGCTTTCTTCATGACTTATACATGTTCCTATGACTATGAGATTATGCAACTCCCGAATACCGTAGGAACACCTTGTGTGCTATCAAACGTCACAACGTAACTGGGTGATCATAAAGATGCTCTACAGGTGTCTCCGAAAGTATTCGTGGTGTTGGCGTAGATCAAGATTAGGATTTGTCACTCCGAGTGTCGGAGAGGTATCTCTGGGCCCTCTCGGTAACACACATCACAATAAGCCTTGCAAGCAAAAGACTAATGAGTTAGTCACGAGATGATGTGTTACGGAACGAGTAAAGAGACTTGCCGGTAACGAGATTGAACTAGGTATAGAGATACCAACGATCGAATCTCGGGCAAGTAACATACCGTTTGACAAAAGGAACAACGTATGTTGTTATGCGGTTCTGACCGATAAAAGATCTTCGTAGAATATGTAGGAGCCAATATGAACATCCAGGTTCCGCTATTGGTTATTGACCGGAGATGAGTCTCAGTCATGTCTACATAGTTCTCGAACCCGTAGGGTCCGCACGCTTAACGTTTGATGACGATCGGTATTATGAGTTTTTGAGTATTGATGTACCGAAGGTAGTTCGGAGTCCCGGATGAGATCACGGACATGACGAGGAGTCTCGGAATGTCCGAGACATAAAGATTGATATATTGGACGGCTATATTCGGACACCGGAAGTATACCGGAAAAGTTTCGGATTTATCGGGAATGTCGGAGGGGGTTACCGGAACCCCCTACGAGAGGGGATGGTCCATAGTGGGCCTAAAGGGAAAGAGAGAGGCAGCCCATAGGGCTGGCCGGCGCCCCCACCTAGCATTCCTAGTTGGACTAGGATTGGGGGGGCGCCACCTCTCCTATTCCTTTCCCCCTTCTTCCTTTTCGGTGAATCCTACTAGGAATAGGATTGCAATCCTATTCCTAGTAGGACTCCCCCTCTAGCCGCACCAGGAAGGGCCGGCCGGCCTCCCTCCCCTGCTCCTTTATATACGGGGGTAGGTGGGCACCCAAAGACACACAAGTTGAATTGTTTTAGCCGTGTGCGGTGCCCCCCTCCACAGAATCACACCTCGGTCATACCGTCGCGGAGCTTAGGCGAAGCCCTGCGCCGGTGAACACATCATATCCGTCACCACGCCGTCGTGCTGACGAAACTCTCCCGTGAAGCTCAACTGGATCAAGAGCTCGTGGGACGTCATCAAGCTGAACGTGTGCTGAACGCGGAGGTGCCGTACGTTCGGTGCTTGATCGGTTGGATCGCGAAGAAGTTCGACAACATCAACCGCGTCACTTGACGCTTCCGCTCCCCGTCTACGAGGGTACGTAGACACACTCTCCCCTCTCGTTGCTATGCATCTGGTAGATAGATCTTGCGTGATCGTAGGAAAATTTTAAAATACTACGTTCCCCAACAATAGGGTGACGTCAAGGAAAAATAAGGAGGGGCAATACTACTCTCCCCTCTCTCTCGGTGGCGCCGGAACGCCGTCGGGGCAATCATCGTGTGACGATGATCTACACCAACACCCCCGTCATATTCACCAACATCTTCATCACCTCCCTCATCTATATTCAGTGGTCCCCTCTCCCGCAACCCGATGTACCCTCTACTTGAACATGGTACTTTATGCTTCATATTATTATCCAATGATGTGTTTCCATCCAATGATGTTTGAGTAGATTTTTGTTGTCATGTCGGTGGTTGGTGAATTGCTATGATTGGTTTAGTTTGCTTGTGGTTATGTTGCTGTCCTTTGGTGCCCATCATATGAGCGTGCGTGTGGATCACACCATAGGGTTAGTCGTATGTTGATAGGACTATGTATTGTAAGGCAATGGTGACAACAGCTTCAGCCTAGCATAGAAATTGATGCATACGGGATTGAAGGGGGGTCAATATATCTTAAGGCTATGGTTGGGTTTCACCTTAATGAATGACAGTAGTTGTGGATGCTTGCTGGAGTTCCAATCATAAGTGCATAGAATTCCAAGTAAGGGATGACATGCTAGATGTGGCCTCTCCCACATAAAAACTTGCTAACGGTCTAGTAACGTAGTCAACTAGGTACGGACAATTCCGCAACTCCTACCACCACTTTTACACACTCGCTATACTAACTTAATTGTTTATTTATCTAAACAGCCCCTAGTTTTTATTTATGTGCTCTTTATTATCTTGCAAACCTATCCCACAACACCTACAAAGTACTTATAGTTTCATACTAATTCTTGGTAAAGCAAACGTTAAGCGTGCGTAGAGTTGTATCGGTGGTCGATAGAACTTGAGGAAATATTTGTTCTACCTTTAGCTCCTCTTTGGGTTCTACACTCTTACTTATCGAAAGAGGCTACAACTGATCCCCTACACTTGTGGGTCATCAAGACCTTTTTCTGGTGCCGTTGCCGGGGAGGAATAGTATGGGGTAAATATTCTCGTGTGTGCTTTATCACTAAGTAGATTTTATTTCTGTTCTAAGTTGTTTTCTATCTTTAGGTATGGATATGGAACGCGAAATACCAAAAAAATAGGTGTACTTGCTACTCATGGAGACGGGGAACCTCCTAAAACCCTCAATGCCCGTTATGTGGAAAATATTGAACACTACTTTGATAATCCTGAGAAAACCACGTTCAACTTGATAATGGGAGACACATTGGATCAACGTGAATACTTTAGGTATCATCGCTTGACTCAAAAAGAGAAATTATTATGGGATAAAATTCACACGTTGCATTGGTATGCTCGGGAGCTATGCTTGAGATATAATTATACTTGTTGCTCTAGGATGAAGGCTCCACACCTTCCCTTTTCATGCCAATTTAATGATAATGAAACCTTAGATTCTTATGCTAATGGTAGATATGATTACTATGATGTGGAATGAATAGAAGAATTTTTTGCTTCTAAGGTTGCTTGTGAAATTAAATGTTTGTTTGATGAGTATGAAGATTGTGATGATGCTGTCTACAGACCTAATTTTTTTGCTATAGTTAAATATTGCTATGAGAATTATAAATATAATGTCGATATTGATGCATTTATTGAGAAAGTCTCTGCTATCCAAGAAGAGACTAATATTTTGCAGGAATCTATGGAAGAAGAAATTGATGACACTGTGAGCTCATTAGATGAAAAATATGAGGAGGGGAGCGCAGAACAAAAGGAGGAAGAGCGGATTGATCACCCGTGCCCACCATCTAATGAGAGTAACTCATTATCCCATACATTGTTTAATTTCACTTCGTGCTTACCGAAGGATATGAATGCTATGATCCCTTGGATTCATTTGAAACATCCATTTTTGGTGAAATTGAGGCTTGCTATGTTTGTGTCCATCATGCCAATATGAATTATGCTTATAGATATGAACTTGCTATAGTTCCTTATGTTAAGCACGAAATTGTTGCTATTGCACCCACACATGATAGTCCTATTATCCTTTTGAATTCTCCCAACTACACTATATCGGAGAAGTTTGCGCTTATTAAGGATTATATTGATGGGTTGTGTTCTACTATTGCACATGATGATTTTGATAAATATAATATGCATGTGCTTGATGCTCCTACTTGCAATTATTATGAGAGAGGAACTACATCTCTGCCTCTCTATGTTTCCAATACGGTAAAATTGCAAGAATTTTTTTGCGATATGTATCGGGCTATTGGCCTTTACTATGTGTGCATGAATTGTTCTTTTATGGCCTGCCGATGCATAGGAAGAGAGCTAGACTTCGTTTTTGCATGATATATATTACTTTGTGCTCAATACTAAATTACAAATCATTTTTAATTAAAATGGCTTTGATATACCTTGGGATCCGTGTGGATCCGTTACTTGACCACTATATGCCTAGCTTAATGGCTTTAAATAAAGCGCTGCCAGGGAGACAACCGGAAAGTTTTAGAGAGTCAGTTTATTCTGTTGTGTGCTTTTAAAAAGTTTAAAAACAAAATAAAATAAAGTGAGGAACCTAAAACATTTTTGAAAAGAAAAGTGAAAGTAAGAAAGACGAGCACCGTTGATGTGGGGGAGCTCCTTGAACTTTGTTCATGCCCATGGAAACTTTGCAAATCTTGAATTGCAGAAACTTTTCAACAAAAATAATTATCCTCTTGTACAAATCCATTGTATTATAAAAATAATGTGCCAAGATTTACCTTTAGGATGTTTAGATTTCTTGTTTGGTGTGTGCAGTGCAAAAACAGAAACTTTGGATGTAGTGCGTGAATTTACATTTTTTACCAGAACGTGCTAATTTTCTGAAATATTTACACAGTACCGCTATACAATTTTTTTTATTACGTCCTAAGTTTTAAGAATTTTTAGAGTTGCAAAAGTATTGTTAATGTTCAGATTAGTACAGACTGTCCTGTTTTCACAAATTGTTGTTATATCTTCATTATTTGCTTATGTTTGAAATCTTGTTGAACATCATTTGACTTGGGGCCATAGAATTGCGATAGCATGCAGTGGGTAATGTTTGATTATAATTCCACAATAATGTTAGAGCAATACATGATGTGATTTGATGTTATATGTACTAACCGCTCTAATAAAAAATTGTGTGGATAAAGTGTTCGAAGATCGAGGAGGTATTGATATGAGAAGAATGAGGAGTGGCAAGAGGTCAAGCTTGCTACCTCTTCAGCATGTGTTGGTTTTCCCTTGAAGAGGAAATGGTGATGCAGCAAAGTAGCATAAGTATTTCCCCCAGTTTTTGAGAACCAAGGTATCAATCCAGTAGGAGACTACACGCAAGTTCCTCGTACCTGCACAAACAAATAAGAACATTGCAACCAATGCGATAAAGGGGTTGTCAATCCCTTCTCGGCCACTTGCAATAGTGAGATCTGATAAAGATAATAGGATACATATTTTTGGTATTTTTGTTGTATAGATTGAAAGTAAAGATTGCAAAATAAAATAATAGTAAAGATAAATAGTTGATGGAAGATTAATATGATGGAAGATAGACCCGGGGGCCATAGGTTTCACTAGTGGCTTCTCTCAAGATAGCAGATTCTACGGTGGGTGAACAAATTACTGTTGAGCAATTGATAGAAAATCACATAGTGATGAGAATATCTAGGCATGATCATGTATATAGGCATCACGTCTGTGACAAGTAGACCGAAACGATTCTGCATCTACTACTATTACTCCACACATCGACCGCTATCTAGCATGCATCTAGAGTATTAAGTTCATAAGAACAGAGTAACACTTTAAGCAAGATGACATGATGTAGAGGGATAAACTCATGCAATATGATATAGACCCCATCTTTTTATCCTCGATGGCAACAATACAATACGTGCCTTGCTGCCCCTCCTGTCACTGGGAAAGGACACCGCAAGATTGAACCCAAAGCTAAGCACTTCTCCCATTGCAAGAAAGATCAATCTAGTAGGCCAAACCAAACTGATATTTCGAAGAGACTTGCAAAGATATTTTAATCATGCAGATAAGAATTCAGAGAACCAAATATTGTTCATAGATAATCTTGATCATAAACACACAATTCATCGGATCTCGACAAACACACCGCAAAAAGAATTACATCGAATAGATCTTCAAGAAGATCGAGGAGAACTTTGTATTGAGATCCAAAGAGAGATAAGAAGCCATCTAGCTAATAACTATGGACCCGAAGGTCTGTGGTAAACTACTCACAACTCATCGGAGAGGCTATGGTGTTGATGTAGAAGCCCTCCATGGTCGATTCCCCCTTCGATGGAGCTTCAGAACATGCCCCAAGATGGGATCTCAGGGTACAGAAGGTTGCGGCGGTGGAATTAGGGTTTCGTGGTGCTCCTCGATGTTTTCAGGGTATATGAGTATATATAGGAGGAAGAGGTACGCCGGTGGAGCTACGAGGGGCCCATGAGGGTGGGGGCGCGCCTACCCCCCTGGGCGCTGATACGTCTCCAATGTATCTATAATTTTTGATTGTTCCATGCTATTATATATTCGGTTTTGGATGTTTAATGGGATTTATTATACACTTTTATATTATTTTTAGGACTAACCTATTATCCCAAGGCCCAGTGCAGATTGTTGTTTTTTTGCCTATTTCAGGGTTTCGCAGAAAAGGAATATCAAACGGAGTCCAAACGGAATGAAACCTTCGCGAGAGTTATTTTTGGAACCGTATCTACCCAGAAGACTTGGAGTACACGCGAGGGAACGAGAGAGGCGGCCACGAGGGTCCAGGGCGCGCCCCCACCCTCGTGGGCCCCCTCTGGCTCCCCTGATGCACTCCTTCCTCCTATATATATATCCATATACCCTGAAAACATCGAGGCAATAGAGAAAACCCTAATTCCACCGCCGCAACCTTCTGTTCCCGTGAGATCCCATCTTGGGGCCTATTTCGGAGCTCCACCGGAGGGGGAATCGATCACGGAGGGCTTCTACATCAACACCATAGCTTCTTCGATGAGTTGTGAGTAGTTTACCACAGACCTTCGGGTCAATAGTTATTAGCTAGATTGCTTCTTCTCTCTCTTCGGATCTCAATACAAAGTTCTCCTCGATCTTCTTGGAGATCTATTCGATGTAATTCTTTTTGCGGTGTGTTTGTCGAGATCCGATGAATTGTGGGTTTATGATAAAGATTATCTATGAACAATATTTGGTTCTTCTCTGAATTCTTATATGCAGGATTAAAATATCTTTGCAAGTCTCTTAGAATTATCAGTTGGTTTGGCCTACTAGATTGATCTTTCTTGTAATGGGAGAAGTGCTTAGCTTTGGGTTCAATCTTGCGGTGTCCTTTCCCAGTGACAACAGGGGCAGCAAGGCACGTATTGTATTTGTGACGCCCGGATAATTAAGCTACAGAAAATCTATGCTAATGACGCTACGTCACCACTGTTACTGTTGATAATCTCGCATTGATTCAAATCCCCGTTCAAATTCAAATTTGAAATAAAGTCGAACGGTAAAAGTTTTCAAATATTAAAACTAAATAGTTCGGGTTGTGCCAAAAATGCGTAAGTAATTATGATGAAGAAAACCCACTTTTATAAAATAACTGAATGCTGTAAAGGAAATAAACAGTAGCTAAAACCTATAATTAAATGCCTTTTATCATATCTAACATGTAAAACTAAATTGTTTGGGTGCCCAAGTTATTGGGGCATTAGAATAAGTAGTAATACTATTTTAGGAACTAATATAGTAATTTATAAAACTATAATAAATAGAAGATAAAATATAATAGTCTAAAGTATGAATAAAAGAAAGAGAAACAAAACAACAAACCTAATCTACTCTACTTGGCCCATCTAATAGAAACCAGCCCAACTCCCCCTCCCATCTTCCACCTCCTGTTCACAGGAGGCTGGGTGGCTTCCCCTCGCACGTTCATGGCCATGGATGGCCACGTGCCGGTCATCCAGCTCCTCCCCGTCGACTACAAGTCCTCCCCCGACCACCCAGGCCGAACCCTAGCATATTTCCCTCTTCCCCCTCGCGCCACTTTTCTCTTCCGCATACATGGCCGAACCACCACCCCCATGCTCGTCGTCATTGCCGTGGCCACCGGCCTCCCCTCTCTGTGCTAGCAGGAGCTGAAGAACCGCCACATCGCGCTGGTCCTCTCCACCCCTTGGGTTCATCACCTCACTGCCCCAACTCGTCGCCATCATCCCGTCTTCGTCATCGGTGCCCGGAGCTACTCGTCGTCGATTTGTTGCGACCAAGTCAGCCCCGGCCTCCCCGAGTCAACTGCGAGCACCGCTGTGAGCCCTGTTGCGTTTTTCCTCACCGCATCACGTTGATCTATGGCTATATTTCGTTACAGCCGTCGCTAGACCCGACCAAAGCTATGTCGCCGCCGTCGAGCTTGTCACCGTTAGTATCGTGTACTCTAGGGCCAGGCAAGCTCTGTACTCGCAAGCCACACGCTGCTCGCACGCCGGCGCCCCGCTGCGGCCCGACCTTGCCTCGGTCCTGCAGCCACGGCCTACCTCGCCCCGTTCGTCCCCCCGACTACTCTGGCCACTCGCGCCCTTCCCGTGCTGCCTGCTACTGCCGCCGGCCTCGCCCTCTGCCTACCCGCGCGCGTTCGGCAGCCGTCCCCTCCTACCGCTCACCGCGCCGCCTCCCCACTGCCGTCGCCGCGTCGCCGTCCCGTCCTCTTCCCGCGGCTCGCCCGCCTCTGCATGGCCTCGCCCGACGCCGCTCCGCGCCCAGCGCCCCATCGCCACGCCCGTGCTCTGCTGGCCGCCGCCCGCCGCATCCATGCGCCGCGCCCATCGACGCCCGCGGCATCGCAGCCTCTGCGCTGCAGCCGCCGCCGCCCGCCTTGCGACTCGCCGCCGCAACTCCCCGTCGCACCGCCCGGGCCGCACCCTGCTCCGCCGCGCCGCGCCACTCCTCCCGCTCGCGCGTCGGCGGCCGCCCTCGCCGGCTCCAGCCGCCGGCCCTCGCCGGCTCCAGCCGCCGGCCCTCGCCCCGCTCCGGCCGGCCCGGGCGACCACTGGTGATTTTCCCGCTGGCTTTGCTCCGCACCCGGGCGGGTTCGTCCCCGCTCGAGCAACGCCCGTTACGCCCGCAACCACTAAGGCCTTTGGGCCTTTGACAGCTGGGGCCGAGCCCCTGTTTTATAAAAAAAGGTTGAAAATATAATAAATAAAAAGGCAATTAAATAATTAATAATTAAATTAATTAATCCTGATAATTAACCTTAATTAATTATGTTTAATTAACCTAATTACACATTAGTCTAATTAAACCCGGTTAATTAAACTAGTCTACGACAGCGGTCCCCACAGGTCAGTTTTGACCCAGTCAACCGCACTGTTGACTGATGATCTCATCATTGCATCATGCTGATGTCAGCAGACGCTATTCTGGATAATGTTAGTTTTAAATATATAAGTAATTCTAAAAAATATTTTAAACTTTAGAAAATCATATAAAATAATCTGTAACTCGGATGAACAAGTTTTATATCTGAAAATCGCTCAGAACGACGAGACGAATTCGAATATGCCACTACTAGAAAAAAGGCTATAGGTAATATCACTATTAGTGGCGCACCAGAGATGTGGTGCGCCACTACTATATAGCAGTGGCGCACCACAAACAGGTGCTCCACTAATAGTGACATTACTAGTGGCGCACCAGGTGTGGGGTGCGCCACTACTAAGTTTTTGAACAGTAACCAGCCATGCCCAGGCTTACCAGTGGCGCACCAGGACAAGGTGCGCCACTACTATTTTTGATAGTAGTGGCGCACCTTGCCCTGGTGCGCCACTGGTAAGGCTGGGCATGGTGGTCCAAAAAAAAACATAGCAGTGGCGCACCCCTTCACTGGTGCGCCACTAGTATTCCTGGCTACTAGTGGCGCACCAGTGAAGGGGTGCGCCACTGGTAACCTGGGACGCATTTTCACCAAATGCACCCCCCCC
>LR738712.1:553128037-553239005 GCA_902687465.1 Secale cereale
GTGGACCGCCTTTTCAGTTAAAAAAATAAATAAAAGAAAATGATAGAAATGTCAAAAAAATAAAAAAAAATAAGATTCCAATGTGATTTGTGGTCTAGTTGTTAGCAAAATTTACAAACATGAATTTCGACTTTTTTTTGCAAAATCTCTCGAGAATTTGTAAAATGGGCATAACTTTTGCATACGAACTCCGATGAAAAAGTTTTTTATATGAAAAAGCATCTACTCGAAAAGTTACATCCGAATTTAACGGGGGAACCCCGTTAAACATTTTCTAAATCCCCAAAAACCTAACAGAAAAAAAGTTACGGGGCTTTTAAGATCTAGAGGCAAAAAAATTCAAAAAAATTCAAAAATAGTAGTGGCGCACCGTGGGTGTGGTGCGCCACTAATATAGTTTTTTTTTGAATTTTTTTTTTGAAAAACTATTTTTTTTGAAATAAATATTTTTTTTGAAAAAATGTTTTTTTGAAAAAAAATAGTTTTTTTGAAAAAAACTGGTTTTTTTTAAAAAAAATAGTTTTTTTTTCAAAAAATTCAAAATATGATATGTAAAATGACCGGGAAGTTTGAAATATTTTTTCAAAATTTCATCACACTCATGAACATGAACAAACTCCTAGACATCAACAAGGTTTAATAGGATTGATATGATAGATATATCAACAAGTGCCTGCTAAGTGAGCTGGTGCTGGGGTTGGATAGAACTCAGAAGTTAAGCGTGCTTGGGCTGGAGTAGTGTAGGATGGGTGACCTTCCGGGAAGTTTGACCACGGAGTGCGATTTGACCCGAGATTAAGCCATATTGACCCGAGATTAAGGAAAACAAAATTCCCGCCAAATTTGAAAAAAAAATTGAAAAAAAAATTCTGGAAAAAAATTTGAAAAAAAAAATTCTGGAATTTTTTTTTGAAAAATAAAATTGTTGATATTAGTGGCGCACCTGTAGCAATTCTGGAATAAAATTTGAAAAAAAAATTTGAAAAAAAAAATTCTGAAAAAATATCAGTGGCGCACCCGGGGGGCATACCAGTGGCGCACCAGTGGTGCGCCACTGTTATTGGGATTAACAGTGGCGCATCATAGGTGCGCCATTAGTATTCCTTATTAGTGGCGTGGTATTAGTGGCCCACCCATGGTGCGCCACTAATGGCAATATTGGGTGCGCCACTAATAGCCTTTTTTCTAGTAGTGTGCGGTCCGTTCGTTCGCCACACGTCCCTGGCATAGTGAACCTGCAACTTTCCTCCTTCGATTCATCTGTCCGAAAACACGAAACGCCGGGGTTGCTTCCCAAGTGTTATCCCCCTTCGCCGGTACCGTGTACCACCGCGTTAGAGCACCCTAGCACTGCGTGTTGACATGTCGTGCATCTCTGTTGCATCTGTATGCTTTGTATTTATTGTGTCTTCCCCCTCTTCTCTTCGATAGACCACGAGACTGATGCTACCTCGGTGATCGACTGCATTAACGACCCCTCCCTCTTGCCAGAGCAACCAGGCAAGCCAACCCCCCTTGATCATTATGATATCGCCCACTCTCTTCTCTCTTATGCTTGCATTAGAACTCTACTGCTTTTGTATGATCCTATTTTGATGCATAGCCTGTTGTTATTACCTGCTTTCATACCTTACATGTTTATACTAAACTGCTTAGTATAGGATGGTTAGAGATCCACCAGTGACCCCCCACTTTGTCCCAACTGCCCCGCTGAATTATCAGAAGACCCGATCAACGGGATCTAAGACCAGGCCCCGGCACCGCACATCACTTTCCCCTTAGTTGCTCGACAATACTAGGTTACTATCGAGTGCCGAAGGTGACACCTCAGCATCACTTATGATGTTAACCTTGTAGGTTAGTTCATCGGTTATGGTCACCGAGGGTGATTCCTCTTTCTCCACTTCCGATAATGACACTGTTGTGCAACTCCTCAAGAGTGGACCTCGAGGGTGACTCCTCTTTCATTCACCTTGACGATAAACATCAGGTGGAATTCCATCAAGGGTGATTTCCTTAGGTTTCCCTTTGGTGTTAGACACACAGTTACTATGGTTACTATGACTTTACAACTGTTACTTGGAAAGGCGGGTCGACCCTGAGGGGTACCTGCGAGTGATGTGGAGACGGGTTGACCTGGAGGGTACATGAGAGTTGAATACAAGGCGTGGCCGGGCATTCTTAGCCCTTGCCGCAAGTCCTAGAGACGGGGCGACGGGGTCACATCTTTCGTGAGTCTCTACTCGTTACCGCGTTCCCAAGACACTAAACGGTTTGGATATTTGATCCAAGGGGCCTCTGGCCTGATAGCGCTAACCATCACGTGGGCATAGTATGGGCGTTCTGCGTCGTATGCATCAGCCGAAATTTAACTAACGTCATGCAACTGAGCGGCGCGCGCCGGGTTGGACTGGTTATGCACCTACCTTTTTAAGGAGGCAACTAGGTCTGCTCACCGGCCAGGTACGCAATGTGCAGGAGTTCTCGGGGCGATTGGCCCATGACCCCTGGGGGCATAGGGTTTAGTCCGGCGTGCATGACCTCTCTATTAAGCCTAGGTCGGGTTGCGACGTATTGTTCGGCCGAGGGCGGGCATGACCTGATGGTCTGTCCGGCCGGAGTTAAGAGAGCATGGTGGGTAAGTTGGTGCACCCATGCAGGGAAGAAAACATCTATTGATACCCTGTCCTACGGTAACGGACACTTGGAGTTGTATCCCAATCGCTACAACTAGAACTCGATGCTGAGGCATGATTTGGATATGTTGCTTCGGGAGTCGAGAAAGGATCCCGGAGCATTGAAACAACAACATAAATGTGACTTATGCTATACTACTCTACCCCCTGTTGCTGTAAGACGGTGGTTTCCAGAAGATGCTAGTCTTCGATAGGACTAGCTTCTCCCCCTCTTATTCTGGCATTCTGCAGCTTAGTCCACAGATACTATCCTTTTCATTGATACTATTGCATATGTAGTGTAGATCCTTGCTTGCGAGTACTTTGGATGAGTACTCACGGTTGCTTTTCTTCCCCTTTTTCCCCCTTCTTTCTTCTTTCTGGTCGATGCAACCAGATGGCAGATCCCAGGAGCCAGATGGCACCCTAGTCGGCTACTACTACTACCCCGACAGAGCCTACTACTACGTGGAGACAACTGACGACCAGGAGTAGTTAGGAGGTCCCTGGCAGGAGGCCTTGCCTCTTCGATCGTTGATTTTTGTGCTAGCCTTCTTAATGCAAAACTTGTTTAACTTATGTCTGTACTCAGATATTATTGCTTCTGCTGACTCTTGTGCATTCGAGCTTATGTATTCGAGCCCTCGAGGCCCCTGGCTTGTAATATAAAGCTTGTATTATTTTAATTTGTGTCTAGAGTTGTGTTGTGATATATTCCAGTGAGTCCCTGATCTTGGTCGTACACATTTGTGTGCATGATTAGTGTACAGTCAAATCGGGGGCATCACAAGTTGGTATCAGAGTCGACTGTCTGTAGGAATCCCCCTTTCCAACTCCTTGGCCGAACTTGAGTCTAGTCATTGAAAAACTTTTACTAACATGGTTGTGTGGCTTACGGGCCCACGTCGCCATTGTGTGGTATTAGGATCTTTTATTCCTCGTCTTTACTCTGAGACTTTGATCTCTCTTCTATTCGGGTTAAATGAATTTACTAACCACATTAGGTTCTTGTAACGACTTTCCCCGAAGAGCCCCTTCATTCGGGATGGTTGCCTCCTTCACCAAACGACTTCGAAGATATTCTCCGATGTTTCCTCGAGACCCTTGTGCCCTTCGCCATTGCATTTCCATATCACCGATAAATCCGAAAGGATAGCTGCATACACTTGTCGTCCATACCTTCGTTTCAATTAATCTTGTTATTACAAGATACCCTGAAATACTTCGGATATTCCGAGAATCCCTTGTGCCCGCTGCCTTGCAGCTCCTTTTCCGCATGAATACATGTATGAATAATTCCTGACACTTACCGGGGATTCGTTCATCCCCAGTTGTTCATGCGTTTCACAAATGTCTTCGAAACGCTACTCAATCTTCCAAAATCCTCAACAACCTATTGCTCTGGAGAGTTTTACCTGCTTGCATTATGGTTAATTCCATATGTATATCAATATTCTTTAAAATCCTTTGTGATTGACTTTCTGATCTTATTGATTCAATAGGTTGCAAATACTAGCAATCATGAGTCAAACTAGAATTCATTCTTCCAGCTCAGACGTCATTCCGAATATGAGCTGGATCTCGACCAATCAAATTGTCATAGATTGTATCCCTAAGTCATTTCAGCTTACCCATTCTTAATCAGAGTGGTTTCTTCTGATCGCTTGATTTGGAAATCATAATTCCTTGGCATTTGAGATTTGAATTACTTAATTGTTTCTATAAACTGATATCCTTGCATTCTTTCTTCTTATGGTTGAGTACCGATGCTCACATCAGATCCCCAGTAGACCACCAGATCCTTTGATGGATTATTATCCGACAATGCCCCTCATATTTAATCTCCTTGTTAGTTCTTCTCGGATACATAACGCCTTGGTAAATTGTATCCTCTCTCTTTAAATTTGTAGTATATGTTCCTAAGATGCTCCTATGGGTTGAAACTATGCCTTCCCTAATCCGTGTGAACCCGAGAGTTTTCACGAGTTATACTCTTCTAGGGTTTTGCCAGATATACTTTCACACCAATGCCATCTTCAAAACAAGAAGTGAATGAAAGGTCATACATTGAAGAAGTGGGAGTCAACCTCGAACTTTCTGTCCATGCACATGGACACGATATGGATCTTATCATTGAGGCTTCTCTTAAAATTAATTATCCCCTTGATATATGATCAACTTATATCTAGGGTCTGGCATTTTGCAATCGTGGTTCGGACCATGCTCTCCTTTAAATACCATTTCTTGGACAAGTTAAACCACTTGTCCTCTGCAGGTTAATGCACCTGTCCAACCTCTATTATGATCTACCTTCGAGTATTACCCCGTGGTATCTCAATAATATCACAGAACCATATTACTTCTTATGAGATCTTCTTCAAGTATTACTTCTCACCGATTCCAATTTCCCCCGGATTCTGAGTTGTTAGATACTCAAGGACACCAATAAGTGATTCAATTCCGCACTCCGATTCAATAACTCTAAGTAATCTCCTTTGCTTATGAGTCTATTAATTCTTCAAGTCATATCTAGCCTGATCGGCTACATCATTATCGTACTAATTTTAACTCTGCTACCTGGCCCTTCTTTCCGGAGCACAATTTTCGACGATGAGCTAAGCCTACGTCGATCTTCCTCATCATATAATTTCTCGTTGAACAGCAAGCTTGATTTGGAGTTTGTGCCATACCCATGGTTCCAATAACCTTTTGCTTAATCATACCTTTGACTTTATGTCATCGCCGATCGATTACATCTTCATGGAATCTCTCGACAAATGTGTCGTGATTATCATCAATATTCTGAGCTCTTCCAAGTTATGAATCGAATTCATGATTGGAAATACCATCCTTTCCCCTCGATGATTTGTATTAACATCGACAACATTCTTGCATTACCTCCAACACAAAACTTGTTCTTGTTTTGTGTTGTACCTTGAGTTCCCTGCTATCCAACTCATGTTATGATTCTACATTGGAGTATTACCATCTTTTATGACAAGGGTGTCATGAGAATTGCTCCACCTATTAAATCTTGATATAGTAATCCTTTTCGCCATCCCGTTCATATCTTAGTCCTCGTATTGTTTCTAACCAGAAATATCGACCATTGAACTATGATGTGTGAATTCCAAAACTTGTGGCAACCCTATTTCTTTGAAGTGAATGGTTGATAGTTCCATTCCAACCCTTCTGGTTATTGAATCAACATTATAACATTGGTCATGCTACTTAGTCCATTTTCCAGGTGCACGCTCCATTCGAGGTTTACTTATGAATATTCTCCTCTAACATACTGTGGTATGGCCAATGTTATCATCTTGTTCACTTAAGTGTGGAAATCCATGCTTATGGGAATCTCGACAAATTGTTGCTGAGCCCGTCGGCCACATCCTCATCTTTTCCTTGCTGAAATGTGATACCTCGAAGCATGTCTATGGTAGTCCGAAGATCCATAAGAACATTTTAAGCGCCATGCTAAATGTTCTTGATCAACTACCCAACATCGTTGTGTGGGTACATATCTTACTTCTTTTTAACCCTTTTATCCATATGGTCATGACTTTGATCTACTGACACGTATATCATGCCCTACTTAATCTTGGGAATGATATATTCCTTTTCATTGTGTTTAAACACATTTTCCTTCCCATTCGTCTGTTTGACCTTTCTTTGATCTACATATAATCTAAGCAGTACTAATTTTCTGCTTATGCAAACACCTTGGTGTACAACTCTGTCAGCAAGACCCTATTACTATTGTTGATAACATTCCGGTAACCACCGATGGACGAGAACTTTGCCTAATGGCCCGCCTCGTTTCAACACGCAGGAAAATGCTTCTCTTCGTCCCTCGCCCTTGGTACCGATGTTGTTGCCGGCGCGCCCGGATAATTAAGCTACAGTAAATCTATGCTAATGACGCTATGTCACCACTATTGCTGTTGATAATATCGCATTGATTCAAATCCCTGTTCAAACTCAAATTTGAAATAGAGCCGAACGGTAAAAGTTTTCAAATATTAAAACTAAATAGTTCGGGTTGTGCCAAATAATGCGTAAGTAATTATGATGAAGAAAACCCACTTTGATAAAATAACTGAATGCTCTAAAGTAAATAAACATTAGCTAAAGCCTATAATTAAATGCCTTTTATCATATCTAACATGCTAAACTAAATTGTTTGGGTGCCCAAGTTATTGGGGCATTAGAATAAGTAGTAATACTATTTTAGGAACTAATATAGTAATTTATAAAACTATAATAAATAGAAGATAAAATATAACAGTCTAAAGTATGAATAAAAGAAAGAGAAACAAAACAACAAACCTAATCTACTCTACTTGGCCCATCTAATA
This sequence comes from Secale cereale, assembly GCA_902687465.1. Taxonomy (NCBI): domain Eukaryota; kingdom Viridiplantae; phylum Streptophyta; class Magnoliopsida; order Poales; family Poaceae; genus Secale; species Secale cereale. The sequence continues at coordinate 553,135,071 of LR738712.1, forward strand.
GAAACCAGCCCAACTCCCCCTCCCATCTTCCACCTCCTGTTCCTAGGAGGGTGGGTGGCTTCCCCTCGCACGTTCATGGCCATGGATGGCCACATGCCAGCCATCCAGCTCCTCCCCGTCGACTACAAGTCCTCCCCCGACCACCCAGGCCGAACCCTAGCATATTTCCCTCTTCCCCCTCGCGCCGCTTTTCTCTTTCGCATACATGGACGAACCACCACCCCCAAGCTCTTCGTCGTTGACGTGGCCACCGGCCTTCCCTCTCTGTGCTAGCAGGAGTTGAAGAACCGCCACATCGCGCTGGTCCTCTCCACCCCTTGGGTTCGTCACCTCGCTGCCCCAACTCATCGCCATCATCCGGTCTTCGTCATCGGTGCCCGGAGCTACTCGTCGCCGATTTGTTACGACCAAGTCAGCCCCGGCCTCCCCGAGTCAACTGCGAGCACCGCTGTGAGCCTTGTTGTGTTTTTCCTCACCGCATCACGTTGATCTATGGCAGTATTTCGTTAAAGCCGTCGCTAGACCCGACCAAAGCTCTGTCGCCGCCGTCGAGCTTGTCACAGTCAGTATCGTGTACTCTAGGGCCAGGCAAGCTCTGTACTCACAAGCCACACGCTGCTCGCACGCCGGCGCCCCGCTGCGGCCCGACCTCGCCTAGGTCCTGCAGCCATGGCCTGCCTCGCCCCGTTCGTTCCCCCTGACTACTCCGGCCACTCGCGCCCTTCCTGTGCTGCTTGCTACTGCCGCCGGCCTTGCCCTCTGCCTACCCGCGCGCGTTTGGCAGATGCCCCTCCTGCCGCTCACCGCGCCGCCTCCCCACTACCGTCGCCGCGTCGCCGCCCCGTCCCCTTCCCGCGGCTCGCCCGCCTCTGCGTGGCCTCGCCTGACGCCGCTCCTCACCCAGCGCCCCATCGCCATGCCCGCGCTCCGCTGGCCGCCGTTGGCCGCCGCCCGCCGCATCCATGCGCCGCGCCCGTCGGCGCCCGCGGCACCGCAGCCTCTACGCTGCAGCCGCCGCCGCCCGCCTTGCGACTCGCCGCCGCAGCTCCCTGCCGCACCGCCAGGGCCGCACCCTGCTCCGCCGCGCTGCGCCACTCCTCCCGCTTGTGCGCCGGTGGCCGCCCTCGCCGGCTCCCGCCGTTGGCCCTCGCCCTGCTCCGGCCGGCCCAGGCGCCCGCTGGTGATTTTCCCGTCGGCTTCGCCCCGCACCCGAGCGGGTTCGTCCCCGCTCGAGCAACGCCCGTTACGCCCGCAACCAATAAGGCCTTTGGGCCTTTGACAGCTGGGGCCTAGCCCTTGTTTTATAAAAAGGTTGAAAAATATAATAAATAAAAAGGTAATTAGTTAATTAATAATTAACTTAATTAATCCTGATAACTAACCCTAATTAATTATGTTTAGTTAACCTAATTACACATTAGTCTAATTAAACCTGGTTAATTAAACTAGTCTACGATAGTGGTCCCCACAGGTCAGTTTTGACCCAGTGAACCGCACTGTTGACTCATGACCTCAGTATTGCATCATGCTGACGTCAGCAGACGCTATTTTGGATAATGTTAGTTGTAAATATATAAATAATTCCAAAAAATGTTTTAAACTTTAGAAAATCATATAAAATAATCTGTAACTCGGATGAAAAAGTTTTATATCTAAAAATCGCTCAGATTGACGAGACGAATTCGAATACGTGGTCCGTTCGTTCGCCACACGTCCCTAGAATAGTGAACCTGCAACTTTCCCCCTCCGATTCATTTTTCCGAAAACACGAAACACTGGGGTTGCTTCCCGAGTGTTATCCCCCTTCGCCGGAACCGTGTACCATCGCGTTAGAGCACCCTAGCACTGCGTGTTGACATGTCGTGCTTCTCTGTTGCATCTATATGCTTTATATTTATTGTTCCTTCCCCCTCTTCTCTCCAATAGACTGCGAGACTGATGCTACCTCGGTGATCGACTGCATCGACGACGACCCCTCCCTCTTGCCAGAGCAACCAGGCAAGCCAACCCCGCTTGATCGTTATGATATCGCCCACTCTCTTCTCTCTTATGCTTGCATTAGAACTGTACTGCTTTTGTATGATCCTATTCTGATGCATAGCCTATTGTTATTACCTGCTTTCATACCTTACATGTTTATACTAAACTGCTTAGTATAGGCTGGTTAGAGATCCACCAGTGACCCCCCACTTTATCCCGACTGCCCCACTGGATTATCAAAAGACCCGATCAACGGGATCGAAGACCAGGCCCCGGCACCGCACATCACTTTCCCCTTAGTTGCTCGACAATACTGGGTTACTATCGAGTGCCGAGGGTGACACCTCAGTAACACTTATGATGTTAACCTTGTAGGTTAGTTCATCGGTTATGGTCATCGAGGGTGATTCCTCTTTCTCCACTCCCGATAATGACACTGTTGTGCAACTCCTCAAGAGTGGACCTCGAGGGTGACTCCCCTTTCGTTCACCTTGACGATAAACATCAGGTGGAATTCCATCGAGGATGATTTCCTCAGGTTTCCCTTTGGTGTTAGACACACAGTTACTATGGTTACTATGACTTTACAACTGTTACTTGGAAAGGCGGGTCGACCCTGAGGGGTACCTGCGAGTGATGTGGAGACAGTTTGACCTGGAGGGTACCTGAGAGTTGAATACGAGGCGTGGCCGGGCACTCTTAGCCCTTGCCGCAAGTCCTCGAGACGGGGCGACGGGGTCACATCTTTCATGAGTCTCTGCTCGTTACTGCGTTCCTAAGACACTAAACGGTTTGGATATTTGATCCAAGGGGACTCTGGCCTGATAGCGCTAACCATCACGTGGGCATAGTATGGGCGTTCTGCGTCGTATGCATTAGCCGAAATTTAACTAACGTCATGCGACTGAGCGGCGCGCGCCGGTTTGGACTGGTTATGCACCTACCTTTTTAAGGAGGTAGCTAGGTCTGCTCACCGGCCACGTACGCAATGTGCAGGAGTTCTCGGGGCAATTGGCCCATGACCCCTGGGGGCATATGGTTTAGTCCGGCGTGCATGACCTCTCTATTAAGCCTACTTTGGGTTGCGGCGTATTGTTCGGCTGAGGGCGGGCATGACTTGATGGTGTGTCCGGCCGGAGTTAAGCGAGCGTGGTGGGTAAGTTGGTGCACCCCTGCAGGGAAGAAAACATCTATCGATACCCTGTCCTACGGTAACGGACACTTGGAGTTGTATCCCGATCGCTACAACTAGAACTGGATGCTGAGGCATGATTTGGATATGTTTCTTCGGGAGTCGAGAAAGGATCCCGGAGCATTGAAACAACAACATAAATGTGACTTACGCTATACTACTCTACCCCCCTGTTGCTACAAGATGGTGGTTTCCAGAAGATGCTAGTCTTCGATAGGACTAGCTACTGCCCCTCTTATTTTGGCATTCTGCAGCTTAGTCCATAGATACTATCCTTTTCATTGATACCGTTGCATATGAAGTGTAGATCCTTGCTTGCGAGTACTTTGGATGAGTACTCACGATTGCTTTTATTCCCCTTTTCACCCTTCTTTCTTCTTTCTGGTTGATGCAACCAGATGGCGGATCCTAGGAGCCAGATGCCACCCTAGTCGGCTACTACTACTACCCCGACAGAGCCTACTACTACGTGGAGACAACTGACGACCAGGAGTAGTTAGGAGGTCCCAGGCAGGAGGCCTTGCCTCTTCGATCGTTGATGTTTGTGCTAGCCTTCTTAATGCAAAACTTGTTTAACTTATGTATGTACTCAGATATTATTGCTTCTGCTGATTCTTGTGCATTCGGGCTTATGTATTCGAACCCTCGAGGCCCCTAGCTTGTAATATAAAGCTTGTATTATTTTAATTTGTGTCTAGAGTTGTGTTGTGATATCTATCAATGAGTACCTGATCTTGGTCGTACACATTTGCGTACATGATTAGTGTACGGTCAAATCGGGGGCGTCACAGTATTGTTGCCATTGAGGATAAAAAGATGGGGTTTATATCATATTGCATGAGGTTATCCCTCTACATCACATCATCTTGCTTAAAGTGTTACTCTGTTCTTATGAACTTAATACTCTAGATGCATGATGGATAGCGGTCGATGTGTGGAGTAATAGTAGTAGATGCATAATCGTTTTGGTCTTCTTGTCACGGACGTGATGCCTATATATAATGATCATGCCTAGATATTCATATAACTATGCGCTTTTCTATCAATTGCTCGACAGTAATTTTTTCACCCACCGTAGAATTTTGCTATCATGAGAGAAGCCACTAGTGAAACCTATGGCCCGTGGGTCTATTCTCAACATATTAATCTTCCATCTACTTTACTTTGCTTTACTTACTTTCTGTTCTTATATCCAAAAATACCAAAAATATCATACTATCCTATCTATCAGATCTCACTTTCGTAAGTGACCGTAAAGGATTGACAACCCCTTATCGCATTGGCTGCGAAGTTCTTATTTGTTTGTGCAGGCGTGAGGGACTCACGCGTGGTCTCCTACTGGATTGATACCTTGGTTCTAAAAAACTGAGGGAAATTCTTACGCTACTGTGCTGCATCAACGCAAGCTCGAGAAGTAGCAAGAAGAATTTCTGGCACCGTTGCCGGGGAGGCTTACGCAAAAGTCATATACCAAGTACCTATCACAAACACTTATCGCTCGCATTACATTATTTGCCTCTCATTTTCCTCTCCCCCACTTCACCTTTGTCATTTTATTCGCCCCTCTTTTTCCGTTCGCCTCTTTTTGCTTGCTTCTAGTTTGCTTGTGTTGCCATGTGCCCTCTATTACCTTGCATCTTCGCTTGCTAAATTATGGATCCTCGTCTAGTTGCCAATCTTTTTAAGAGATCTAATTATGATGAACCAATTCCTAGTGAGCTGCGTGCACTAGATTATGTTTATGAGGTTTTGCTTGAAATTCGTGAATCTAAAAGTTGTGATGAAGTACTGAAAGAAAATTATAAAGTGATTCATGATAGTTCCTTCAATGAAAATCATGATTGCAATGATGTTATTATAGATTCTACTAATGTCAATTGTGTTAATGATATGCAAAAACCTCAAGCTTGGGGATGCTAGTTTTGCTATTACTACTATTTGTTGCAATGATCATGATTGGGGTGATTTTTCTTATGATCTTGAAAATTTATTTAAGCCCCATGATGAATGTAAGATTGACAATAATATTTGCAATAATATTAAAAGTAGGTTTGGAGAGGTCATGACTTTAGTTAATGTTGATCCCACTATTTTGGAAGAGTGTCAACTCCGTACGCATGTGTATCGTGTTGATAATATGTGTTGTGATAGCTATATTGTTGACTTTTCTTATGATCTTACATGCAATTATTATGAGAGAGGAAAATATGGTTGTAGGAATTTTTATGTTACTAAATTACCTCTCATTATGTTGAGATTGATATTGGCTCTTTCTTCTTCCTTGCATATGCTAGATCTTGATTGTCTTGCTAATTTGTTTTACTATAAAATTCTTATGCACAGGAAGTATGTTAGACTTAGATGTGATTTTCACATGCTTTATGATGCTTTTTTTGTGCTTCAAGTCTTGTCTTCCATGTGAGCATCATTGAATTCTCAATGCCTAGCTAGGGGCGTTAAACGATAGCGCTTCTTGGGAGGCAACCCAATTTTATTTTCTTTCTTTTTTCTTCTGTTTAGGAATAAATATTGCATCTAGCTTATGTTTAGATGTGGTTTGGTGTTTTAATTAGTGTTTGTGCCAATTAGAACCTTTGGGAAGACTTGTGTGAAGTTTATATGATCATGCTGTAAAAAACAGAAACTTTAGCGCTCGCGAGATTAGTCACCAGATTTTACTGGAGAGTGCTATTTAATCGATTCTTTTGGCAGATGATTAATAGACAAATTCCCCACGTTTACAAATTTATTTCAATTTTTTTAGAATTACAAAAGTATTCGAAAGTTACAGATTACTACAGACTGTTCTATTTTTGATAGATTCTGTTTTTCGTGTGTTGTTTGCTTATTTTGATGCATCTATGAGTAGTATTGGGTAATATGAATCATAGAGAAGTTGGAATACAGTAGGTTTAACACCAATATAAACAAAGAATGAGTTCATTAGAGTACCTTTGAGTGGTGGTTTGTTTTCTTATACTAGCGGAGCTCACGAGATTTTTGGCGAAGTTTTGTGTTGTGAAGTTTTCAAGTTTTGAGTATGGCTTTGATGGACTATGGAACAAAGAGTGGCAAGAGCCTAAGCTTGGGGATGCCCGAGGCACGCCAATGTAAAATTCAAGGACAACCAAAAGCCTAACCTTGGGGATGCCCCGGGAAGGCATCCCCTCTTTTGTCTTTATCTATCGGTAACTATACTCGGGACTATATTTTTATTCACCACATGATATGTGTTTTGCTTGGAGCGTCATGTATGATTTGAGTCTTTGCTTTTTAGTTTGCCACAATCATCCTTGCTGGACACACCTTTTGAGAGAGATAAATATGGTTTAGAATTTATTAGAATACTCTTTGTGATTCACTTATATCTTTTGAGCTAGATAGTTTCGCTCTAGTGCTTCACTTATATATTTTAGAGCACGGTGGTGGTTTTATTTTGTAGAAATTGTTGATCTCTCATGCTTCACTGAAATCCTGTTAAGAGTCTTTTAGAACATCATGGTAATGTGCTTTGGTTATAAAACTAGTCCTAATATGATAGGCATCCAAGATGAGTATAGTAAAAACTTTCACATAAAGTGCATTGAATACTAAGAGAAGTTTGATACTTGATGATTGTTTTGAGATATGAGGATGGTGATATTAGAGTCATGCTAGTAGAGTAGTTGTTAATTTGAGAAATACTTGTGTTGAGGTTTGCAAGTCCCGTAGCATGCACGTATGGTAACCGTTCTGTGACAAATTTGAAGCATGAGGTATTTCATTGAGTGTCATCCTTTGTGTGGAGGTCGGGGGTGCGCGATGGTTAACTCCTACCAACCTCCCCCCTAGGAGCATGCGTGTAGTATTTTGTTTTGATGACTTGTAGATTTTTGCAATAAGTATGTGAGTTCTTTATGACTAATGTTGAGTCCATGGATTATACGCACTCTCACCCTTCCACCATTGCTAACCTCTCTTGTACCGCGCAACTTTCACCGGTACCATACACCCACCATATACCTTCCTCAAAACAGCCACCATACCTACCTATCATGGCATTTCCATAGCCATTCCGAGATATATTGCCATGCAACTTTCCACCGTTCTGTTTGTTATGACACACTTCATCATTGTCATATTGCCATGCATGATCATGTAGTTGACATCGTATTTGTGGCTAGGCCATCATGCATAATTTTTCATACATGTCATTCTTGATTCATTGCACATCCCGGTACACCGCCGGAGGCATTCATATAGAGCCATACTTTGTTCTAGTATTGAGTTGTAATACCGAGTTGTAAATCAATATAAGTGTGATGACACCATTATTAGAGCATTGTCCCAAAGAAAAAAAGAAAAAAAGAAGAAGGAAAGGCCAAAGAAAAAAGGCACAAAGGGGGGGGGGAGAAAAGACAAGGGACAATGCTACTATCTTTTTCCACACTTGTGCTTCAAAGTAGCACAATGATCTTCATGATAGAGGGTCTCATGTTTAGTCACTTTCATATACTAGTGGGAATTTTCATTATAGAACTTTGCTTGTATATTCCAACGATGGGCTTCCTCAAATGCCCTAGGTCTTCGTGAGCAAGCAAGTTGGATGCACACCCACTTAGTTTCTTTTGTTGAGCTTTCATACATTTTTAGCTCTAGTGCATCCGTTGCATGGCAATCCCTACTCACTCACATTGATATCTATTAATGGGCATCTCCATAGCCCATTGATACCAAGGTTGTCAGAATCGTGATTTTGTTGTACGATTCTACGACTTTACGATCCAAACTAAGCCCTCTGATTCTAGGACTTTAGTTCATAGAATCTACGTTTCTACAATCCTGATAGTGAAGATTCCATGACTTGCGATCCTACCATCAGGGCTCCGATACGATTCAAAATCGCAATTTTGATAACCTTGATTGATACGCCTAGTTGATGTGAGACCATCTTCCTCTTTTTGTCTTCTCCACAACCACCACTCTATTCCACCCAAAGTGCTATGTCCATGGCTCACGCTCATATATTACGTGAAAATTGAAAGAGTTTGAAAAAAATTAAAGTATGAAACAAGTGCTTGGCTGAAACTGGGGTTGTGCATGATTGGAATATTTTGTGTGACGAAGATCGAGTATAGACTAAGTATATGATTTTGTAGGGACGAATTTCTTTGGCCATGTTATTTTGGGAAGACATGATTGCTTTGTTAGTATGCTTGAAGTATTATTATTCTTATGTCAATATGAACTTTTATCTTAAATCTTTCAGATCTAAACATTCATGCCACAACAAAGAGAATTACATTGATAATTATGTTGGTTAGCATTCCACATCAAAAATTCTGTTTTTATCATTTACCTACTCGAGGACGAGCAGGAATTAAGCTTGGGGATGCTTGATATGTCTCCAACGTATCTGTAATTTTTGATTGTTCCATGCTATTATATATTCTATTTTGGATGTTTAATGGGCTTTATTATACACTTTTATATTAGTTTTGGGACTAACCTATTAACCCAAGGCCCAGTGCAAATTGCTGTTTTTTGCCTATTTCAGGGTTTCGCAGAAAAGGAATATCAAACGGAGTGCAAATGGAATGAAACCTTCACGAGAGTTATTTTTGGAACCGTATCTACCCATAAGACTTGGAGTAAACGCGAGGAAACGAGAGAGGCGGCCACCAGGGTCCATGGTGCGCCCCACCCCTCTGGCTCCCCCGATAGCCTCGTTCCTCCTATATATATCCATATACCCTGAAAACATCGAGGCAACAGAGAAAACCCTAATTCCACCGCCGCAACCTTCTGTTCCCGTGAGATCCCATCTTGGGGCCAGTTCCGGAGCTCCGCCAGAGGGGGGATCTACCACGGAGTGCTTCTACATCAACACCATAGCCTCACCCATGAGTTTAGAGTAGCTTACCACAGACCTTCGGGTCCATAGTTATTAGCTAGATGGCTTCTTCTCTCTTTTTGCGTCTCAATACAAAGTTCTCCTCAATCTTCGAGGAGATCTATTCGATGTAATCTTTTTGCGGTGTGTTTGTCGAGATCCAATGAATTGTGGGTTTATGGTCAAGATTATCTACGAGAAATATTTGATTCTTTTCTGAAATCTTTTATGTATGATTATAATATCCTTGCAAGTCTCTTCCCATTATCGGTTTGGTTTGGCCTACTAGATCTATAGTTCTTGCAATGGGAGAAGTGCTTGGCTTTGGGTTCAATCTTGTGGTGTCCTTTCCTAGTGACAGCAGGGGCAGCAAGGCACGTATTCTATTGTTTCCATTGAGGATAAAAAGATGGGGTTTATATCATATTGCTTGAGTTTATCCCTCCACATCATGTCATCTTGCTTAAAGCATTACTCTATTCTTATGAACTTAATACTCTAGATGCATGCTGGATAGCGATCGACGTGCGGAGTAATAGTAGTAGATGCAGAATCGTTTTGGTCTACTTGTCACGGACGTGATGCCTATATATAATGATCATGCCTAGATATTCTCATAACTATGCGCTTTTCTATCAATTGCTCGATAGTAATTTGTTCACCCACCGTAGAATTCTGCTATCATGAGAGAGCCTCTAGTGAAACCTATGCCGCCCGGGTCTATTCTCAACATATTAATCTTCCATCTACTTTACTTTGCTTTATTTAATTTATGTTCTTATATCCAAAAATACCAAAAATATCATACTATCCTATCTATCAGATCTCATTTTCGTAAGTGACCGTAAAGGGATTGACAACCCCTTATCGCGTTGGCTGCGAAGTTCTTATTTGTTTGTGCAGGTGTGAGGGACTCGCGCGTGGTCTCCTACTGGATTGATACCTTGGTTCTCAAAAACTGAGGGAAATACTTACCCTACTGTGCTGCATCACCCTTTCCTCTTCGAGGGAATACAACGCAAGCTCGAGAAGTAGCAGTCGCACCCCTTGCCTCGTGGCCACCTCTTGGCTTCCCTGGCATGTACTCCAACTCTTATGGGTTGCATTTGTTCCAAAAATGATCCTCCCGAAGGTTACATTCCGTTTGGACTCCGTTTGACATTCCTTTTCTGTGAAACACTGAAATAGGAATAAAAAACAGCAATTTGCACTGGGCCTTGGGTTAGTAGGTTAGTCCCCAAAATAATATAAAAGTGTATAATAAAGCCCATTAAACATCCAAAACAAATAATATAATAGCATGGAACAATCAAAATTTATAGATACGTTGGAGACGTATCAAGCATCCCCAAGCTTAATTCCTACTCGTCCTCGAGTAGGTAAATGATAAAAATCATAATTTTTGATGAGGAATGCTACCTAACATAATTCTAAATGTAATTTTCTTTATTGTGGCATAAATGTTCAGATTCAAAAGATTCAAGACGAAAGTTTAATATTGACATAAGAATAATAATACTTCAAGCATACTAACAAAGCAATTATGTCTTCTCGAAATAACATGGCCAAAGAAAGTTATCCCTACAAAATCATATAGTCTGGCTATGCTCTATCTTCATCACACAAAATATTTAAATCATGCACAACCTCGGTTTCAGCCAAGCAATTGTTTCATACTTAATTTTTTTCAAACTTTTCAACTTTCACGCAATACATGAGCGTGAGCCATGGATATAACACTATAGGTGGAATAGAGTGGTTGTTGTCGAGAAGAGAAAAAGGAGGAAGATAGTCTCACATCAACTAGGCATATCAATGGACTATGGATATGCCCATCAATAGACATCAATGTGAGTAGTAGGGATTACCATGCAACGGATGCACTAGAGCTATAAGTGTAAGAACGCTCAACTAAAGAAACTAAGTGGGTGTGCATCCAACTCGCTTGCTCACGAAGACCTAGGCCATTTGAGGAAGCCCATCATTGGAATATAAAAGCCAAGTTCTATAGTGAAAATTCCCACTAGTATATGAAAGTGACAAAACAAGAGACTCTCTATCATGAAGATCATGGTTGTACTTTGAAGCACAAGTGTGGAAAAAGGATAGTAGCATTGCCCCTTCTCTCTTTTCTCTCATTTTTTGGGCCTTTTCTCTTTTTCTTTTCTTTTTCTTTTTTATGGCCTCCTTTTTTTCATTCGGAGTCTCATCCCGACTTGTGGGGGAATCATAGTCTCCATCATCCTTTCCTCACTGGGACAATGCTCTAATAATGATGATCCTCACACTTTTTATTTTACTTACAACTCAAACAATACAACTGTAAGCTAGAACAAAATATGACTCTATGTGAATGCCTCCGGCGGTGTATCAGGATATGCAATGAATCAAGAGTGACATGTATGAAAAATTATAAAGGTGGCCTTGCCACGAATACGATGACAACTACAGGATCATGCAAGGCAATATGACAATGATGAAGCGTGTCATAGTAAACGGAATGGTGGAAAGTTGCATGGCAATATATCTCGGAATGGCTATGGAAATGCCATATAGGTAGGTATGGTGGCTGTTTTGAGGAAGGTATATGGTGGGTGTATGGTACCAGCGAAAGTTGCACCGTATAAGAGAGGCTAGCAATGGTGGAAGGGTGAGAGTGCGTATAATCCATGGACTCAACATTAGTCATAAAGAACTCATATATTTATTTCAAAAATCTACAAGTCATCAAAACAAAGTACTAAACGCATGCTACTAGGGGAAGGGTTGGTAGGATTTAACCATCGCGCGATCCCGACCTCCACACAAAGGAATACACTCAATAAATAAATCATGCTCCAACTTCATCACATAACGGTTCACCATACGTGCATGCTACGGGAATCAAAAACTTTGACACAAGTGTGTCTCAAATTCACAATTACTCCACTAGCATGACTCTAATATCACCGTCCTCATATCTCAAAACAATCATCAAGTATCAAACTTCTCATAATATTCAATGCACTTATACGAAAGTTTTTATTATACCCATCTTGGATGCCTATGATATTAGGACTAATTTTATAACCAAAGCAAATTACCATGCCATTCTAAATGACTCTCAAAATAATATAAGTGAAGCATGATAGATCAATAATTTCTATAAAATAAAACCACCGCCGTGCTCTAAAAAGATATAAGTGAAGCACTAGAGCAAAACTTTCTAGCTCAAAAGATATAAGTGAAGCACATATAGTATGCTAATAAATTCTGATTCATGTGTGTCTCTCCCAAAAGGTGTGTACAGCAAGGATGATTGTGGTAAATTAGAAAAAGCAAAGACCCAAATAATACATGACGCTCCAAGCAAAACACATATCATGTGGTGAATAAAAATATAGTCTCAAGTAAAGTTACCGATAGACGAAGACGAAAGAGGGGATGCCTTCCTGGGGCATCCCCAAGCTCAGGATTTTGGTTGTCCTTTAATTTTACCTTGTGGTGCCTTGGACATCCCCAAGCTTATGCTCTTGCCACTCTTTATTCCATAGTCCATCAAATCCTTACCCAAAAACTTGAAAACTTCACAACACAAAACTTAACAAAAAATCTCGTGAGCTCCGTTTGTATAAGAAAACAAACCACCACTTTAAGGTACTGTATGGAACTCAATATTTATTTATATTGGTGTTAAACCTACTGTATTCCAACTTCTCTATGATTCATACCCCCCCGATACTACTCATAGATTCATCAAAATAAGCGAACAACACACGAAAAGCAGAATGTGTCAAAAACAGAACATTCTGTAGCAATCTGTAACTTTCGAATACTTCTGTAACTCTAAAAATTCTGAAATAAATTGGTGGACATTAGGAATTTGTATATTAATCATCTTCAAAACGAATCAACTTAAAAGCACTCTCCGGTAAAAAAAATGGTAGCAAATCTCGTGAGCGTAAAAGTTTTTGTTTTCTACAGCAAGATCGCAAAGACTTCACCCAAGTCTTCCCAAAGGTTCTACTTGGCACAAACACTGATTAAAACAAAAAACCACATCTAACCAGAATCTAGATGAATTATTTATTACTAAACAGAAGTAAAAGCAAACAAAATAAAATTGGGTTGCCTCCCAGCAAGCGCTATCGTTTAACGCCCCTAGATAGGCATGATACAAGAATAGATCTAGGTATTGCCATCTTTGGTAGGCAATTCTTCAATTGAACACTTATAATCCTTTGGAGTTTCTTCCCTTTTATTAATAATCAAACTCCTAGGAAAGAAATCAAGAAATTCATTTGTAGCGAAAGGTTCCCTACTGATAGTGAGAAAGTTGGGGTGAACACTTATTGATTTGAGATCTGCAGTTTCCTAATAGAAGATTCACCCTTATTTTTAGGAACATACATAAACTTGGCCATTTTTGTAGTAGAGGGGTTCGAAGTATTTCTCACAGCAGAAAAAGTAGACCCTACATTGGTAATAATATCCTCAAGGTTATCATTTCTAGTGGAATCTTGATCTATTTTCTCATTAACTATGGGTTCTTTTTCTTTAAAAAAATTCAGAATGACTCCTACCTTAGATCCATATTGGGTAATTTGGTTATGGATCTTATTATCCAAATTCTCAATCAATTCCACAGTGGCAACTTTATTTTCAATATTTTCAAGCCTCTGCATTACGTGTTATAAAGTTAAGATAGTTCCATTAACCAAAAGAGGTGGTGGGCCAAACAAATCTATCATAGAATTATAAGAGTCAAAAGTATGGCTACCAAAAAATTCCCTCCGGTAATGGTATCAAGAATATATCTATTCCAAGGAGTGATGCCTACATAAAAATTGTGAAGAAGCACGGAAGTGGAAAGCTTCCTAGTAGATATATTCTGAGCATTGCAAATTCTATACCAAGCATCTATTAGATTTTCTCCCTCCCTTTGTTTAAAATTAAGAACTTCACTCTCGAGAGTATTAATAATGATAGAAGGGCCAGCCATGGCAGCAAAGCAAACGATAAAACACACGGAGCAAATAAGAGGGCGAATAAAACGACAAAGTTGAAGTGGGGGAGAGGAAAACGAGAGGCAAATGGCAAATAATGTAATGCGAGGGATAAGAGTTTGTGATGGGTACTTGGTATATAACTTGTGCGTAGATCTCCCCGGCAACGGCGCCAGAAATCCTTCTTGCTACCTCTTGAGCATGCGTTGGTTTTCCCTTGAAGAGGAAAGGGTGATGCAACAAAGTAGCGTAAGTATTTCCCTCAGTTTTTGAGAACCAAGGTATCAATCCAGTAGGAGACTACACACAAGTTCCTTGTACCTGCACAAACAAATAAGAACCTTGCAACCAATGCGATAAAGGGGTTGTCAATCCCTTCTCGGCCACTTGCAATAGTGAGATCTGATAAAGATAATAGGATATTTTTTTTGGTATTTTGTTGTATAGATTGAAAGTAAAGATTGCAAAATAAAATAACAGTGAAGATAAATAGTTTATGGAACATTAATATGATGGAAAATAGACCCGGGGGACATAGGTTTCACTAGTGGCTTCTCTCAAGATAGCAGATTCTACGGTGGGTGAACAAATTACTGTCGAGCAATTGATAGAAAAGCGCATAGTTATGTGAATATCTAGGCATGATCATGTATATAGGCATCACGTCCGTGACAAGTAGACCGAAACGATTATGCATCTACTACTATTTCTCCATACATCGACCGCTATCCATCATGCATCTAGATTATTAAGTTCATAAGAACAGAGTAATGTTTTAAGCAAGATGACATGATGTAGAGGGATAAACTCATGCAATATGATATAAACCCCATATTTTTATCCTCGATGGCAACAGTACAATACATGCCTTGCTGCCCCTGCTATCACTGGGAAAGGACACCGCAAGATTGAACCCAAAGCTAAGCACTTCTCCCATTGCAAGAAAGATCAATCTAGTAGGCTAAACAAAATGATAATTCGAAGAGACTTGCAAAGATAATTTAATCATGCATATAAGAATTCAGAGAAGAACCAAATATTGTTCATATACAATCTCAATCATAAACCCACAATTCATCAGATCTCGACAAACACACCTCAAAAAGAATTACATCGAATAGATCTCCAAGAAGATCTAGGAGAACTTTGTATTGAGATCCGAAGAGAGAGAAGAAGCCATCTAGCTAATAACTATGGACCCGAAGGTCTATGGTAAACTACCCACAACTCATCGGATAAGCTATGGTGTTGATGTAGAAGCCCTCCATGATTGATTCCCCCTCCGGTGAAGCTCCGGAACAGGCCCCAAGATGGGATCTCACAGGTACAGAAGGTTGCGGCGGTGGAATTAGGGTTTCGTGGTGCTCCCCGATGTTTTCAGGGTATATGAGTATATATAGAAGAGAGAGGTACGTCAGTGGAGATACGAGGGGCCCACGAGGGTGGGGACGCGCCTACCCCCCTGGGCGCGCCCCTGCCTCGTGGCCACCTCGTGGCTTCCCTGGCGTGTACTCCAAGTCTTCTGGGTTGCATTTGTTCCAAAAACGATCCTCCCGAAGGTTTCATTCCATTTGGACTCCGTTTGATATTCCTTTTCTGCGAAACAATGAAATAGGCAAAAAAACAACAATTTGCACTGGGCCTTGGGTTAGTAGGTTAGTCCCAAAAATAACATAAAAGGGTATAATAAAGCCCATTAAACATCCAAAACAGATAATATAATAGCATGGAACAATCAAAAATTATAGATACATTGGAGAAGTATCAGGGATGCCCGAGGCACCCCAAGTAAATATTCATGGAGACTCAAGCGTCTAAGCTTGGGGATGCCCCGGAAGGCATCCCATCTTTATTCAATAATTATCGGTGTGTCTCGCTTTTTGTTTTGTTCACTTGATATGCATAAATTCTTTGAGCATCGTCTGCTTTTTATTTTTATTTTAATAATGCACCATGTTGGTATGAGATAGTCCTTGGTTGATTTACATAATGCTATTTGCACTTCACTTATATCTTTTGAGTATGGCTTTATAGAATGCTTCATGTGCTTCACTTATATCTTTTGAAGTTTGGATGCATGTTTCTCTACATAGAAACCCCTTTATTCGTAGAATGCTCTTTCGCTTCACTTATATTTGTTAGAGCTTGGGCAAATCTTTTTAAGAAAGAATTGAACTCTCATGCTTCACTTATATCTATTTAGAGAGTTAATAGGAATTGGTCATTCACATGGTAAGTAAGAAAATCCTACATAAAACTTGTAGATCACTAAATATGATATGTTTGATTCCTTGCAACAGTTTTGCGATATAGAGATGATAATATGTGGGAGGTACTAGTGAATGATTGTGGTTTAGTAAGAATATTGATATTAAGGTTTGTGATTCCTGAAGCATGCACGTATGGTCTCCCATTATGCTAAGAAGTTGGAGCACAATTTATCCTTGGTTGTCTATCTTTACGTGAAGGTCGGGGGCGTGCGATGGTTAACTCCTACCAACCTCCCCCCTAGAAGCATGCGTAGTAGTACTTTGCTTCAAGGGCTAATAAACTTTTGCAATAAGTATGTGAGTTCTTTATGACTAATGTGAGTCCATGGATTATGTGCACTCTCACCCTTCCACCATTGCTAGCCTCTCTCGTGCCGCGCAACTTTCGTCGGTGCATAAAGCCCTCCTTATACCTTCCTCACAACAGCCACCATACCTACCTATTATGGCATTTCCACAGCCAATCCAGTATATATTGTCATGCAACTTCCACCATCATCATATACATGACTTGAGCATTCATTGTCATATTGCTTTGCATGATCGTAGGATAGCTAGCATGATATTTTCATGGCTTGTTCATTTTTTTAATATCTTTGCTATGCTAGATCATTGCACATCCTGGTACACCACAAGAAGCATTCATATAGTCATCATGTATTAGTTTTATCGAGTTATAAGTAAATAAAAGTGTGATGATCATCATTACTTGCCCCCTGTGAGGAAATAAAAAATTAAAAAAAGAGGCCAAGAAAAAAGAGGCCAAAGTGTCCTCCAAAAAAAAGAGAAAACAAAAAATTATGAGAGAAAAAGAGAGAAGGGGCAATGTTACTATCCTTTTACCACACTTGTGCTTCAGAGTAACACCATGTTCTTCATATAGAGAGTCTCCTATATTGTCACTTTAATATACTAGTGGGAATTTTTCATTATAGAACTTGGATTGTATATTCTGATGATGGGCTTCCTCAAATGCCCGAGGTCTTCATGAGCAAGCAAGTTGGATGAACACCCACTTAGTTTCCAGTTTGAGCTTTCATACACTTATAGCTCCTAGTGCATGTGTTGCATGGCAATCCCTACTCCTCGCATTGATATCGATTGATGGTCATCTTCATAGCCCGTTGACCCACCTAGTTGATGCGAGACTTTATTATTTTTTGTCTTCTCCACATAAACCTCTACCACCGCATTCTATTCCACCCATATTGCTATATACATGGCTCGTGCTCATGTATTGCGTGAGAGTTGAAAAAGCTGAAGCACGTTAAAAATTATGAACCAATTCCTTGGCTAAAACCGGGGTAGTGAATGATTTATATTTCATGTTAAGAAGATGGAGCATGTCTAGGCGATATGATTTTGTAGCGATAGCGTCCTTTAGCATTGATATTTTGGAAGACATGATTATTTGTCGGGATGCCCGAGTATTGATGTCTTTATGTCAAATTGATAGACTATTGCTTTGAATCACCTGTGTCTTAATATTAATGCCATGATTAGATTACATATCAAGATTTTTCTAGGTAGCATTCCACATCAAAAATTATCTTTTTATCATTTACCTACTTGAGGACGAGCAGAAATTAAGCTTGGGGATGCTGATACATCTCCGTCATATCTGTAATTTTTTCCCATGCCATTATTCTACAACTTTTACATTCTTTTGCCAACAATTTATATGATTTTCTTAGACTAACATATTGATCTAGTGCCTAGTGCCAGATCCTGTTTGTTGCATGTATTTTGTTTCGCGGAATATCCATATCAAATAAAGTCCAAACGCGATAAAAACTTACAGAGATTTTTTTGGAATATGTGTGAATTTTGGGAAACAGAATCAACGCAAGACGATGCCCGAGGGGCCCACAAGCCGTAGGGGCGCGCCCCCCTACCCAGGGTGCGCCTGGGAGGCTTGTGGCCACCCTGAAGGTTAGGTGTAGGTGTCCTTCGGCCGCAAGGAAGCTAATATCCAGATAAAAATCGTGTGAAATTTCAGCCCAATCGGAGTTACGGATCTCAGGGAAATTAAGAAACGGTGAAAGGCCAGAAACATGAGTCGCGAAACTGATGAGAAACAAAGAGACAGATCCAGTCTCGGAGGGGCTCTCGCCCCTCCGCTACCACGGAGGCCATGGACCAGAGGGGAAACCCTCCTCCCATCAAGGGGGAGGTCAAGGAAGAAGAAGAAGAAGGAGGGGGAAACTCTCCCCCTCTCTCCCGCTGGCGTCGGAACGCCGCCGGGGCAATCATCGTGTGACGGCGATCTACACCAACACCTCTGTTATATTCACCAACATCTTCATCACCTCCGCTCATCTATATTCAACTGTCCACTCTCCCGCAACCCGTTGTACCCTCTACTTGAACCTGGTGCTTTATGCTTCATATTATTATCCAATGATGTGTTGCCATCCTATGATGTTTGAGTAGATTTTTGTTGTCCTATCGGTGATTGGTCAATTTCTATGATTGGTTTAATTTGCTTGTGGTTATGTTGTTGTCCTTTGGCACCCATCAGATGAGCGCGTGTGTGGATCACACCATAGGGTTAGTTGTATGTTGATAGGACTATGTATTGGAGGGCAACGATGACAGCAGCTTCAGCCTAGCATAGAAATTGATGCATACATGATTGAAGGGGGACCAATATATCTTAAGGCTATTGTTGGGTTTTACCTTAATGAATGACAATATTTGCGGATGCTTGCTGGAGTTCCAATCATAAGTGCATAGAATTCCAAGTAAGGGATGACATGCTAGCAGTGGCTTCTCCCACATAAAAACTTGCTATCAATCTAGTAATGTAGTCAATTGCTTACCAACAATTCCGCATCTCCTACCACCACTTTTCCACACTCGCTATGCCAACTTAATTGTTTATTTATCTAAACAGCCCCTAGTTTTTATTTACGTGCTCTTTATTATCTTACAAACCTATCCCACAACACCTACAAAGTACTTCTAGTTTCATACTTGTTCTAGGTAAAGCGAATGTTAAGCGTGCGTAGAGTTGTATCGGTGGTCGATAGAACTTGAGGAAATATTTGTTCTATATTTAGCTCCTCGTTGGGTTTGACACTCTTACTTATCGAAAGAGGCTATAACTGATCCCCTACATTCGTGGGTTATCAACAAAATCAAGAAAACAACAAGATCCACAAGTGGCACAGAAGGCAATGGGAGTTGACACAATCCTTAGCAAGAGATAAGGGCAAATAAAAACAAAAGCCAAGCTAAAGATGATCAACAATTTTTGAAAGACAAGAATTATTTGGAAATACTTCCCAGTGGTAGATAGCAAGGGTATCCAACATTATCTTCACACCAAACACAAGGAAATTGCAACTTGTAGACCTAACATGTCACCTCAGAACAAGATAATTTACATTATCAATTCTAAGTGACAATACCTCAAATGTACACATTTCCTAGGCTTGTAATATGCACATAGCATATTACTCCCCCATAACGTGATACCAAAGAAAAGTTAACAAGAGGCAATAATAGGATCCAACAAGAGATAATTAATGGACTCTTTAGAATTTTAATTTCTCATGAGAAGACATACCACATAGCTATTAGATAATCTTGTAATATCAATACTAGATGGTATTCCTCATGTACACACATTTATAGGATCGTGAGGTGCACAAAGCACATCACCCCCCAAGGAAGTTCCATTAATCTCTCACATGAGCCAACTAAGATACAACCAAGATGCAAAAAGGCTCAACACACGACTCACACGTACATGATGTGCAAACCAACATACACATACTTGATTACTCAAGATAAGCATGTTGGAAGCACAACATATACAAACACATGGAAGGTACAAAACCAAAACATGAAAAGGGGCAAGTAACTTTCAATAAACAATTTAAGTACAAGTTACCGCAAGGAGGCACATTGGATATAAGATATAAACTTGATGATTCAAATGACTTGGCTTGAGACAATATGAATGATGAAGACCCCTTAATCTTCATAATGTATCCAAGTCTCCAATGCTGTGCAAGTTCACCTATTGATCAAGTTTGAGCTTGTTTGTCCCCAATCAAGTTGGGTCCTAAGAGGTTAGTCACAATAGGCTTGGCAGCCCAAATGGTTCTTTTCTTGACACCACTTTGAGTACCAAAACATTTGGCAAACACATTTCCAACCTCATCCTTCCCAAGAGAATAGATATCATCAATTAGAATAGGGTTGGATAAGGTACCATTCGTGCATGAAGAAGCGACGTGACCTTTCTGACGACATAACTAGCAACGTCTACTCTTCACTTTCTTCTCATTTGATTTCTCAACTTGAGAAGCATTAGCTTGAGTATTCTTGGGAAGCGGCCTTTCTGCAACTTGAGGTTGAGCATGATATTGAACTTGTGGTCTCTTCCCTTGTTGCTTGTCATTAATGGGATTCTTCTTCAATGGGCAAGATCTAACATGACATCCTTCAGTTTTGCACTTAAAGGAAATAATCTTGGGCAAATTCTTGACTTGTTCTTGGACCTTCTTCTTGTTGCTCTTGGACTTCTTATTATTGGATTTGAATCCAAGTCCACCTTTGTCACTGGGATATTTTTTCACACTCAAGATATTGTTGAGTGTGGACTTCCCTTCATGACACTTTTGCAAGTCAATCTTCAAGGAAGTGACTTGGGCATTGAGCTATTTCATTTCCTTTACATTGTTTACTAGAGGAAGTATAATCTTCATCCTTAGAGTAACAAGGCAAGGAAAGTAATTCATCACATGATGTACCAATGTTGTGAGTAGATGAATTACAAGGACTAGCACATGCAACATATCATTTTGACTTGAAGTAGTGCTAGTATCCACACGAGACTCTCTAGATGTTACATTGATAATCATAGTCTCATGATATATCTTTAGCACATTATGGGATACTAGAAGATCATCATGAGAGCTTGTGATCTTTACATGACTTTCTTACAATTTCCCAATATTGGTAGATAGCAACTCAAGTTGAGCCCTTAGCTCAACATTCTCCTTCAAAATGGATGCTGCACAAGAAATAGAGTTAGTAGCACAAGCATCATCAATAATAGCAAGAGGAGAAGGCAACTTGGCAAGCTCTTTATAATATGAAGCTTTAAGTTGAGCATGTGACTCGGTGAGTTTGATGAGCTCACTCTTAATGACCCTTGAGACATTTTCGAGGTGCTCAAAGTCCTCAAGGAGTTTAACATGTGCAACTTCAAGCTTCTCATTTTAGTTTTGAAATCATTAGCCACCTCGAGACCTCTATCACGGGATTCCTTTATTCTAGATAGTTCTAGAGAAAAAGTCTCCTCAAGAGATTTCTTGGTGGTTTGTTCAAGTTCAAGAGCTTGAGAGAGGTCCGCGATCTCATTAGCGTAATCATGCTCATGACCTTCCATTTTATCAATGGTGACCTCATGCTTGTCAAGATGAGATTCCAACTCATCAAGTATTTCTTGCCCTCAACGGCAATAGACATGATATCCATGAAGTTGGAACGAGCAATTTTATTCTTATGAAGAGCATTAATAATCATTTCCTCCTTAACTTTTAAGGAGGCAACATTATCATTCTCTTCATCATTATCAACATCATCATCATTATCATCATTACAAGATATATTGGGGTTCAAAGTAGGAGATACCTTTGAAACCTTAGCCATAAGGCAAAAGTGAAAAATAATATACAATGATGAAGGATCTGATAGGTGGGAACCCGATGAACGAATTCACGCTCGAGGGTGGCCCGATCTTCGCGTTGTAGGATCGAATTGGGAGGGATAACTAGCTGCAAGCAGCCGGGGATTAGTAGATTTATACCTGCCAAGGTTGGATGCAACATGTACGGTGGGGATGGCTGACCGAAGCTACAATAACTCCAACCTGCTATCCGAACAATCGCAGAACCACAAACCGGGACTAATCCACACAATACGGCCAGAACCGTAGAGCACGAACTAGGGGGAACCAGAGGCTCCTTCTCGTAAATCTGAATGAACTCACAAGGGCAAAGGTAGCAAGATCTCTCAGATCTCTCTAGCAGTCTTGTTGCATAAGCTTGTAGCTGAATGGTTTGACAAAAGGTGTTTTTAAGAGGATGGGGGGGGGGGATGGGGTTTTATAGCACGGACAACCCCCCTTAGCTAGGTGTGAAAATAGTTTCGAAAGTAAGCATGTTTGCATGGCTTTCTTGGGAGAATAAGCAGTCAACTTTGGGAATTGTTAGAGAGCTCCTCGGTAATTCGTGAAGCCTTGACAGCCTGGACACCTTCCGCAAAAATGGCTACAACTTTTGACTCACAACTCCAAATGGTGTGAGGTTTTTCGCATTAGAAAGATAATTTGATGGAGCTTCTGGTGATGTACCCCTATGGCCCCGTCTCTCCACCCCATGGGTGTGGCACAATGAAACATGATAGGTAAAATCTGACAGGATCAGCTTCACTTGAACTTGTTTTCTCCAAACTTGTTCCTCCAAACCAGTTGCTTCAAGAACTCATAGGTTGTTGGATTTCTTGCATGTGATACCTAAGTTCTACCAACAACAATGGGATGAAAGCATAGTTGTGCCATCAAGGCTACAAAGGTAAACGTAAGTTAGCATTCACCTGGCCATGTGTTTGCTTGATTCTGCTTAGTACTTATTTCCAATTAAATTGTGCACTTTTATGAAATGTCATGTATGATGTACCCATGTGCTCATCATCCTCCCTCCCTTGATGAAGAGTCGTCCTCGACTCTCTTTGATCTGCAAAAGATAAGTTTAAAAGTAGAAGGAAAGTATATAATATCTATGCAAATGGATAATGCAATCCTCATTTGTAGCTTTCACCTTAGAATTGTGTTGCATCTGATATTGTATTTGTTTGACACATCATACAATTTGTTCTGAGATGATTGGTGTTGTTTTGATGACCGAGATGTCCTCATCATCACCCCTCTCTTGGAAAGGAGTCATCCTCGACTCTACCTAATCATCACACGAAAGAAAGCATGTCAATACCAAATCATAATACAAAGGTTTCATGATATACTGAATTTTAGTTTCCATCTTTGCTATCTTATGGACGATGCCAACATGATGCTTTGTTCGACTTGGGAGTTCCTTCCAGCAAACATTTCCATGAAGTACAAACTTGTAACAAACCATGATCATGTTCATATCATCCTCTCTCTCTTGGAGAAAAGTCGTCCTCGACTTCACTCGCTCTACAAAATTATAGCACGAGGACACTAGAAAATAACTAGGGAAAGAAAAAATTGAACATTTTTGTGTGGATCTCAAGTTTCCCAAATCCTTTGTTTATTGATCATGGTTGAACAAATTATATTGATGGACAGATGGTGTGCTAAAGGATCTTCCCAATAAATTTTCTCTTATTTCGTTTCGCCAATGTTTCAAGAGTTCATATGTGCATACCTCGGAGTGCAACAAAATGGAAGATCCTTATTGTTTTACCTCATTGAGTACTTGGATGCCTTTCTAAAAATCAATCTTCACACATTTACCTTGTGTAGTACTACTCCATGTCCTCCATATTTTTTCTTGGATATCATGCTTCCATCTTTGAAAGAGGGAAGTAAGGTATGATCTTTGCATCTGCACATATTGAAAAGAAAGAGAATTTTGTGAACCATTAGTAACAAAATAATCCTCTCTCCTTTTATTTGGTGGGTCACTCATATCATTGATATTGTGGGGAAACACCTCAAGCTCACATTTGGTGGACTTACTGACCCTCTCTCCTGGATGTGGTATATCTAGATGGAGATATTTCATTTCTCTAATCTCATGATGAACAACCTAATCCTCGCATTTTATGGTCTCACTCACCTCACTTTTTTATCACTCTCAATATACGGAATTGTGTAAAGTGGACACTTCCTTACATTTGGTGGAGTCACTCAACTCATTTTTCTTTTCACTCTCAAGTGGTGGGATTTTTGAAAGTGGACACTCTTCCTTATTTTTGGTGGAGTCACTCAGCTTGCTTTTATTTTCACTCTCAAGTTGTGGGATTTTGGATTGTGGGCTCGCTTCCTCACATGGAATTTGTGGCACATGTTTCTTGGATGTTGGGACAATAGTGGCGGTCAACATGGCAACATTAGGAATGGGCTTATTATGTAAACATGGTCTATGAATCACCGGAGTCGGTTCATCAACCACGATCATGCTTTGTAGTGGGTCGTCGGTGTGCCGACTGGTGCCATAACTTTGTGCTTAGGCGTGACGTCCTTGCTGTGATTCATGACCAGTAGCAACACGCCTAGGGGCAGCAGTAGATTTCCCTCGAGCATGCCATCCTTGCCGCATTTCAGGACCAGCAACGACACACCCACGAGCAGCAGCGACACCATGTCGTCGAGCATGTCCTCCTTGTTGCACTTCTTGAGGAGTAGTGACACGCACACAAGAAGAAACATCAAGCCCTCGAGCATGTATTCTTTGTTGCACTTCATGAGTATTAGTGACATGCCCATGAGCAGCAACATCATGCTCTCGAGCATGTCTTCTTTGTTGCACTTCATGAGCAACATGGTATTGTTGGTGTCGAACCCCATCACCACTTACTCAAAGACGCTCACTGCTACTTCTCGAGCTTGCGTTGTATTCCCTCGAAGAGGAAAGGGTGATGCAGCATAGTAGCGTAAGTATTTCCCTCAGTTTTTGAGAACCAAGGTATCAATCCAGTAGGAGACCACGCACGAGTCCCTCGCACCTGCACAAACAAATAAGAATCGCAGCCAACGCGATAAGGGGTTGTCAATCCCTTTACGGTCACTTACGAAAGTGAGATCTGATAGAGATGATAGTTTGATATTTTTGGTATTTTTGGATATAAGAACAAAAAGTAAAAGCGGAAAAGTAAAGTAGATTGTAGATTAATATGTTGAGAATAGACCCGCTGGCCATAGTTTTCTCTAGTGGCTTCTCTCATGATAACGATATTCTACGGCAGGTAAACAAATTACTGTCGAGCAATTGATAGAAAAGCTAATAATTATGAGACTATCTAGGCATGATCATTATATATAGGCATCACGTCCGAGACAAGTAGACCGAAATGATTCTGCATCTACTACTATTACTCCACACATCGACCGCTATCCAGCATGCATCTAGAGTATTAAGTTCGTAAGAAAGAGTAACGCCTTAAGCAAGATGACATGATGTAGAGGGATAAACTCAAACATAGTGATATAAACCCCATATTTTTATCCTCGATGGCAACAATACAATACGTGCCTTGCTGCCCCTACTGTCACTGGGAAAGGACACTTCAAGATTGAACCCAAAGCCAAGCACTTATCCATTGCAAGAACTATAGATCTAGTAGGCCAAACCAAACCAATAATTTGAAGAGACATGCAAGGATATTATAATCATACATAAAGATTTCAGAAAAGAACCAAATATTTCTCATAGATAATCTTGATCATAAACCCACAATTCATCGGATCTCGACAAACACACCGCAAAAAGAGATTACATCGAATAGATCTCCTCGAAGACCGAGGAGAACTTGGTATTGAGATCCAAAGAGAGAGAAGAAGACATCTAGATACTAGCTATGGACCCGAAGGTCTGTGGTAAACTACTCACAACTCATGGTGAGGCGATGATGATGATGTAGAAGCACTCCGTGGAAGATCCCCCCTCCGGCGGAGCTCCGGAACATGCCCCAAGATGGGATCTCATGGGAACAGAAGGTTGTGGCGGTGGAACTAGGGTTTTCTCTGTTGTTCTGATGGTTTCGGTGTATGTAGATATATATAGGAAGAAGGAGGGCACCGGGGGCAAGACGGGGTGCCCACAAGGCAGGGGGCGCGCCCTATAGGGGGGCGCGCCCCCCACCCTCATGGACGCCATGTCATCCCTACTCCGTGATTCTCAAGTCTCCCATGCGTATTTTGCTCCAAAAATATCTCTCCCGAAGGTTTCATTCCGTTTGGACTCCGTTTGATATTCCTTTTCTGTGAAACCCTGAAATAGGCAAGAAACAACAATCTGGACTGGGCCTTTTGGTTAGTAGGTTAGTCCCAAAAATAATATAAAAGTGTATAACAAAGCCCATTAAACATCCAAAACATCATAAATAATAGCATGGAACAATAAAAAATTATAGATATGTTGGAGACGTATCAAGCATCCCCAAGCTTAATTCCTGCTCGTCCTCGAGTAGGTAAATGATAAAAACAGAATTTTTGATGTGGAATGCTAACCAACATAGTTTTTCAATGTAATTCCCTTAATTGTGGCATGAATGTTCAGATCTGAAAGATTCAAGACAAAAGTCTATATTGACATAAGAAATAATAATACTCCAAGCATACTAACAAAGCAATCATGTCTTCTCAAAATACTATGGCTAAAGAAAGTTATCCCTACAAAATCATATAGTCTGGCTATGCTCCCTCTTCATCACACAAAATATTCATATCATGCACAACCCCGGTTTCAGCCAAGCACTTTTTTTCATACTCTATCTTTTCAAACCTTTCAACTTTCACGCAATACATGAGCGTGAGCCATGTATATAGCACTATGGGTGGAATAGAGATGTGGTTGTGGAGAAGAAAAAAAGGAGGGAGATAGTCTCACATCGACTAGGCGTATCAATGGGCTATGGAGATGCCCATCAATATATATCAATCTGAGTGAGTAGGGATTGCCATGCAACGGATGCACTAGAGCTAAAAATGTATGAAAGCTCAACAAAAGAAACTAAGTGGGTGTGCATCCAACTTGCTTGCTCATAAAGACCTAGGGCATTTGAGGAAGCCCATCGTTGGAATATACAAGCCAAGTTCTATAATGAAAATTCCCACTAGTATATGAAAGTGACTAAACAAGAGACTCTCTATCATGAAGAACATGGTGCTACTTTGAAGCACAAGTGTGGAAAAAGATAGTAGCAATTGTCCCTTTTTCTTTTCTTTTCCTTTTTTTTTGGGCCTTTCATTTTTTTCTTTGTCCTTTCATTTTTTTGGAGGGGCTTTCTTTATTTAGCCTTTCCTCACATGGGACAATGCTCTAATAATGATGATCATCACACTTTCATTGAATTACAACTCGATACTAGCACAAAGTATGACCTATATGAATGCCTCCAGCGGTGTACCGGGATGTGCAATGAATCAAGAGTGACATGTATGAAAAATTATGCATGGTGGCCTAGCCGCAAATACGATGTCAACTACATGATCATGCATGGCAATATGACAATTATGAAGCGTGTCATATGAACGGAACAGTGGAAAGTTGCATGGCAATATATCTCGGAATGGCTATGGAAATGCCATGATAGGTAGGTATGGTGGCTATTTTGAGGAAGATATCTGGTGGCTGTTTTGGGGAAGGATATATAGTGGGTATATGGTACCCGCGAAAGTTGCGCGGTACAAGAGAGGCTAGCAATGGTGGAAGGGTGAGAGTGCGTATAATCCATGGACTCAACATTAGTCATAAGAACTCATATACTTATTGCAAAAATTTATGAGTCATCAAAACAAAGCAATCAACGCATGCTCCTAAGGGGGAGGTTGGTAGGAGTTAACCATTGCGCGCCCCCGACCTCCACACAAAGGAGGACACTCTACAAATACCTCATGCTCTAACTTCGTCACATAGCGGTTCACCATACGTGCATGCCACGGGAATCACTAACTTTAAAACAAGCATTTACCAATTTCATAATAACTCCACTAGCATGACTCTAATATCACTATCCTCATATCTCAAAACAATTATCAAGCATCCAACTTCTCATCAATGCACTTAGTGTGAAAGTTTTTACTACATTGATCTTGGATGCCTATCATGTGAAGGCTAGTTTTATAGCCAAAGCACATTACCATGCTGTTTTAACAGAGTCCCAAAAGGATATAAGTGAAGCATGAGAGATCAACAATTTCTACAAAATATAACCACCACCGTTCTCTAAAAGATATAAGTGAAGCACTAGAGCAAAAACTATTCAACTCAAAAGATATAAGTGAAGCACATAGAGTGTTCTATCAATTCCTAGGCCATATTTAACTCTATCAAATAGGTGTGTCCAGCAAGGATAATTGTGGAAAACTAACAAGCAAAGACTCAAATGATACATGACGCTCCAAGTAAAACACATATCATGTGGTGAATAAAAATATAGCTCCGAGTATAGTTACCGATAGATGAAGACGAAAGAGGGGATGCCTTCCCGGGGCATCGCCAAGCTTAGGCTCTTGGTTGTCCTTGAATTTTACCTTGGGATGCCTTGGGCATCCCCAAGCTTAGGCTCTTGCCACTCTTTTTTCCATAGTCCATCAAAGCAATACTCAAAACTTGAAAACTTCACAACAGAAAACTTAGACAAAAATCTCGTGAGCTCCTTTAGTATAAGAAAACAAACCACTACTCGAAGGTACTGCAATGAATTCATTCTTTGTTTATATTGGTGTTAAACCTATTGTATTCCAACTTCTCTATGATTCATACTTCCCAATACTACTCATAGATTCATCAAAAGAAGCAAACAACACACGAAAAACAGAATCTGTCTAAAACAGAACAGTCTGTAGTAATCTGTAACTTCGCATACTTCTGTAACTCCAAAAAATTGAAATAAATTGATAAACGTGAGAAATTTGTATATTAATCATCTGCAAAAAGAATCAACTAAATAGCACACTCCAGTAAAATCTGGTGACCACTCTAGCGAGCGCTAATGATTCTGTTTTTCACAGCAAGATCATATAAACTTCACACAAGTCGTCCCAAAGGTTCTACTTGGCACAAACACTAACTAAGACACAAAACCACATATAAACACAATCTAGATGCAATATTTATTCCTAAATAGAAGCAAAAAAATAATTATAAAATTGGGTTGCCTCCCAATACACGATATCGTTTTACGCCCCTAGCTAGGCACGATACAAGGATAGATCTAGGTATTGCCATGTTTGGAAGGCAATCCATAAGTGGCTCTCATAATAGATTCATATGGTAATTTGATTTTCTTTCTAGGAAAGTGTGACGCCCGAAGACCGACGCTCCAGAAGATTCCAGATGTTCCGGGTTTTCCCGTGTATTTCATTTGTGCTTGTTTTATTTATTTTTGCATTGCATCATGTCATCATGCCGTCTTGTCTTTATTTTTTGTAACTCAAATAAATATATCGTGTGGACCTTCGGTCCATTTAAAACGAGGGAAGAGTGACTTCTCTTTATAACATATCCTCCTAATAAATATGGAGCTATATAAATATTCCATTCCTTGGAATCACCTATAACACATTTGCACCGTTCTTCAATTTCTTTTTGTCCAACTCAACTTCATTTCTTCCTTTGAAGCATTTTAGTAAAATTGGGTCGCAATTTTACTTTCTGCATAAATGTTCGAAATCTGCCCATAAATCACATCTAGTGTGTAGGGTCACCTCCTATAATTTCAACTCATTTGGAGTTCATTTGAATGGGTTTAAAAATTCAAACATGTCAAGTAATTCAACATGTTTGGGTTTTACTTCCTCTAGAAAGCCTCGGGCCATTTTGTTATATTCCTCATATTTTTATGAGTCCTTTAAAAAGTGGCCTTCTGCTCAAATTATTCTTCCAGGCACCTCCCCTCTTTTTTTTGTGCCCTCTGTTTATTTGTTATAAGCAGCTAAAAGGGAGTTTAATATAATAAAAAAGAAAAGGAAGGAGGGGCCCAGCCGCAGCCAGGCCCCTGGCCGTTTCCCTCACCGCCGGACTGGCCCATCAGGCCCAACTCCAGCGCCGAACCCTAGCTAACCTAGCCCGACCTCCCTCCTCTCGCTCTTCACTCAGCGCCGCCGCCACCCCTCGCGCGAGACCACACGCCCGCTCGTTCCTCCCTCGTCTCCCTCCTCTCAATCTCTCCCTCCTCCCGACCCAGCTCCCTCTCCCTCTCCCACATCGCCCGACCCCCACTCTTCCTCCCATCGCCTCGCAGGCTTAGCGCTTGCTGCCGACGCCAAGCTGCCCCTCCGCCTCGTCGATGCTCCTCCTCCCCAGCATCTCCGCCACCGGATCCTCGTCCCCGCCGCCAAGCTACGTGCTGCCCCGTGCCCTTCGGCCTTTCTCCGTGCAGACCTCCCTCCTCCTGCTCCTCAACGCGGACCCGCATCGCTTGCGCTCGGATCCGCGAAGCGCCGACCCTACTCCTCCCCTCGCATGCCCGCCATGGCGCCTCGTCGGCCTACGAGCCCGGGCCGCCGTCGGGCCCCTTCCATCAGCAGTCGCCGCCCGAGCCCACGGGCTCTGCTCCAGCCCCCCTCGTCGAGCTCGCCATGGCCGCTGCCTGGACCTCGGCCTCCTCTACTCCCGCACCTGAGGGCCCGAGCTTCTCTAGCTCCACTACGTCCGTCGAGCTCCCTGCCGCGCTGGAGTCCCGCCGCTTCCCTCGCCTTTGACGACCGCCCTGCTCGTGCCCGAGCCCTTGGCCTTGCTTCGATCTGGATGCGTCAAGACTCAAGACCGCCCAGATTTTTGCCAAGTTCCACTACAACCCATGCACATCTCCGGAATCGTCAAGTACCACTACGTCCGACGATGCGACAAGAACCCCTACGGCAAGTACCACGATGGCCCCGAACATCTACGAAACGTGTACGATGACCGTCGCCGAAGACCCGTGTACGACTACCGTCGCCGGAAACACCAAGTACCCCTTCGTTTTAACAAGAACGACAAGTTCGGAGACCTCAAGTACCACAACGAACGTTTTGAAGCGCCAAGTACTGCGACGCTCGGAGCACTCGAAACCGTCAAGTACATCTACAAAAACGAGTAACGCTACGCCCGAACGACTACAGACCGAAATGTCAAGTACGTCTTCGACCCGTGTACCCCTACGTCAACGACGATCCCGACAAGTACAACTACCGCCGAAACGTCAACACCTACTTCCTCTACGAATCGTGAGAACGGCTACTTCCACTACGAACTCGAACCGCTTCGAGGACGAACGTTCCGAAGGTATAACCCCGAGACGATGTGTGTTGTATGAGATGCTCCACTTGTGTGCACCTTGCCCGATTAGTCGCTTGTCATGCCCCTCGTTTGCCTCGTCGCCAACACGTGGGAACCCGGTGACGGAATCACCCCACCTTTCTTCTTGCATGACACGCTCTCCTTCATCTTTTGCACCGGTCTCTCGACGAGTTATCGGTACTAAAATGTTGTTGCGGCACCATTTTCGGTTATCGTCGCCGTGGCACCCCTTTCCACCACGGTGACAAATGGTTCATATCCCTTATGTCAACTTTTAATAAAATTGCATAAAACTTGGAAATGTCATCCGCATCATGATAACAACCTTAAAATGTTAAATTGTTGTTGATTAATAATTGCTAAATTTGCTCATGGGGATTTTCCGGAATTGTTGTTGTTATTTCCGGCCTCATTTAAACATACAGAGCATAACATGACCCAACATACAGAGCATACAGGCAACGGAAGCATAACATGTCTGAGTACAAACAACTACAAAAGAAAAAGGCTGAGAAGCCTGACTATCTACAAGACCCTCCCGAGGGCACAAGATCGTAGCTGAGGTAACAAGCTAAACGTCGAAGTCCACGCGGAACCACTAGTGAGACTGAAGTCTCTCTGCAAAAACATAAATTAAGAAAACGTGAGTACAAAGGTACTCAGCAAGACTTACATCAGAACTAACTATATATGCATCAGTAACAACAAAGGGATGATGGAGTTTGACTGCAGCAAGCCAGCTTTGACTCGGTGGCTATCCTGAACTACAACTACAAGTAAATTTTTTGAGGTGGCGCACACGAGTCCACATATTCACCAATCAATACACCACTATGGATCCGCTCCCGTCTCCCTACGAGAACGCCATCCACAGCACTCACACTTGTCTTGAGCATTTTAGAGTATCCACTTTCACTTTTCTATGTACCAAGTAAGCATCCAAGAAGTCCATAACCGCGGACCCGGCTATTCGAATAGATCATGTTAACCCTGCAGGGGTGTACTTCTTCACACACGCTCTCGCCACTTACCACCATGTACACGTCGTGTATCTCGACAACCTTCAAGCGGAAGCCTGGCGAGGGTGTCGGCCAAGACATGACTAACCACACAAGACTCTAGTCCAGGTTTATCGCCTATTCGGGTTCCATCCGTAAGGAGATCCGGCCGGGGTGTCGCTCACGGCCCCAAACAATGTGCGCAGGGTTCCCAAGCCCACCTCGACGGATGGATCTATGCTTGGTACACCGTGCCATGGTGCCTAGTCTATCCCAAGCCCACATGTACCGTGTGCCACTTGGTAGACTACTATCACTACCTACAAACACCAGAAACTAGTTGCAACTCCTGGACGGAGATCTAGTTGATTAATAAGTCGAGAGGGGTCGAGTTACCGGAACCCAATGTGTGGTAGTAGCTAGTCATTGGACAACTTACACAGAACTCAGTTCTTAAGGACGATTCCAGTGAGACAATCCACCATGTACTCCTACATGGCCTCTCACCGCTACCTTTACCAAAACGTGTTCACACACTTAGCTCGCACACAGTAGGACATGTTCATCACCATTCCAATTCATCCCCGATGAATCAGACCTGACACAACTCTAAGCAATAGCATGCATAACCAGAAAGCATGAATGAGTAGGCACAACATGGCTCAAACAATTCCTACTCATGCTAGTGGGTTTCAACTATTTATTGTGGCAATGACAGGTCATGCAGAGGAAAGGGGTTCAGCTACCGCAGAAAAAAGCAGTTCAATTGTTGTTGTCCTAATCCAGTAAAGGAGAGCAGGAGCGAGAGAGTGGGATTGTATCGGAATGCTCAAAGGGGGTTTGCTTGCTTGGCACTTCTGAAGATAGTAATAGTTCTTCAACGGTGTCATCGAACTCATCGTCGGAACGTCGTCTACTGAGAGGGGACAAAAACCGGCAATAGAGAAGGAACACAATCAATGCAATGCAACAATATGATGCATGATCATGACATGGAAATATGCTGTGGTTTGAGCTAATGCAACTAGCAACAATTTAAATGAAGTTGGTTTGAATCCAAGATTCAAATTCAAACTCCACAGGTGGTTATTTAAATGTCATTTAATTGATTTGACCTGAACAGCAGGTTTAACTTGTTCAACCATGCATGAAAATGCCATAAACAGATTCCTCATATTTTTCTGATCATTTTTTTATATAAATTATTTTCATCTGAGCTACGGTTGATTTTATATGAATTTTAGAAGTTTTAGCTATTTTCTGAAATAAATAAATCATTTCTGATTTATTTAAAATCTCAGAAAACGTTTACTGCGTCAGCATGACCTCATGCTGATGTCAGCAGGTCAACAGGGGCTGGTCCAGGTCAAACATGACATGTGGGCCCGGCATGTCAGTGTCACAACTAATTAACAGAGTTAATTAGTGCTAAGCAAAGAACTAACTAAACTGTTAGTGGGGCCTGGGCCCACTAGTCAGTCGCACAGTATCTAACAGTATATAATTAGACCTACATGTGGTGCCACAACCAGAGCCAGCTGGCCCGGATTATCAACCTGGGGTGGATGATCCTCTCTGCTCCACACAATGGGTTGCTCAGACCAACGCAGGAAACGTGGTACCGCCGGTTCAACAGAATGTACTGCCATCTTCAGAACTTTCTGATCCCGCTTGCACAAGCTCGTGGTGAAGACATGATACTGCCCACTGCTCAGCTCCTCCGGATAATTCTGATATCCGGATTGCTGCTGCTGTTGACGCTGTTGATTTCACTGATTGTTATATCCGCCCTGACCATGCTGCTGGTTATGCTAATTGTGCCCATTGTGGTTGCTGTTATTACCTTGGTATCCTGAACCGGATCCACCACCTTGATAACCCGAACCCTAGAAGCCAGGGCCTGATCCGGCAGAGGGCCCGTGATCGTACCTATTCCGGTTCATGAATTCCTGCATAATAAAGCAGTCTTTCCAGAGATGTGTAGCTGGCTTTTCTGGTGTGCCATGCTTTGGGCAAGGCACATTCAATTGGCATTCCAGATTAATAGGTGGCCTCCCATTACGCGGATGCGGTCTACCCTTGCGGCGCTGTCCATCCTCCTGAGCATTGGTGTTGGCCACAAAATGAATTGCCATCCGCTTTACGCTTACCATTGTATCCCTGATTCGCCGGATTGGGCTGCGACGGTTTACCGTTCTTGCTCGCCTTCCCTGACTTGTCTCTATCTGCGTCTGGATATTTGGTATTATCAAAGTCCCCATATTTCACTAAAGTGCCCATGAGCGTCCCCATGTCATTGCAATCACGTTTAAGCCGTGCCAACATTAGTCGCAAGGGTTCAAACCGGCAATTGCCCTCCAAGGTTACCACTTCTGTACTTGGGTTGATGCTATTGGAGGAGTGCAAGATTTCTGACACTCGACGAACCCAACTATTTGTAGACTCCTGCTCTCCTTGAATGCAGGCAGCTAAATCGACAACAGACATTGGCTGCTTGCATGTGTCCTTTGAAGCATTTTAGTAAAATTGGGTCGCAATTTTACTTTCTCCATGAATGTTCGAAATCTGCCCATAAATCACATCTGGTGTGTAGGGTCACCTCCTATAATTTCAACTCATTTGGAGTTCATTTGAATGGGTTTAAAAATTCAAACATGTCAAGTAATTCAACATGTTTGGGTTTTACTTCCTCTAGAAAGCCTCGGGCCATTTTGTTATATTCCTCATATTTTTATGAGTCCTTTAAAAAGTGGCCTTCTGCTCAAATTATTCTTCCAGGCACCTCCCCTCTTTTTTTTTGTTGTGCCCTCTGTTAATTTGTTATAAGCAGCTAAAAGGGAGTTTAATATAATAAAAAAGAAAAGGAAGGAGGGGCCCAGCCGCACCCAGGCCCCTGGCCGTTTCCCTCGCCACCGGACTGGCCCATCAGGCCCAACTCCAGCGCCGAACCCTAGCTAACCTGGCCCGACCTCCCTCCTCTCGCTCTTCACTCAGCGCCGCCGCCACCCCTCGCGCGAGACTGCACGCCCGCTCGTTCCTCCCTCGTCTCCCTCCTCTCAACCTCTCCCTCCTCTCGACCCAGCTCCCTCTCCCTCTCCCACATCGCCCGACCCCCACTCTTCCTCCCATCGCCTCGCAGGCTTAGCGCTTGCTGCCGACGCCAAGCCGCCCCTCCGCCTCGTTGATGCTCCTCCTCCCCAGCATCTCCGCCACCGGATCCTCGTCCCCGTCGCCAAGCTACGTGCTGCCCCGTGCCCTTCGGCCTTTCTCCGTGCAGACCTCCCTCCTCCTGCTCCTCGACGCGGACCCGCATCGCTCGCGCTCGGATCCGCGAAGCGCCGACCCTGCTCCTCCCCTCGCACGCCCGCCATGGCGCCTCGTCGGCCTATGAGCCCGGGCCACGCGCCCCTTCCCTCAGCAGTCGTCGCCCGAGCCCACGGCCTCTGCTCTAGCCCCCCTCGTCGAGCTCGCCATGGCCGGTGCCTGGACCTCGGCCTCCTCTACTCCCGCACCTGAGGGCCCGAGCTTCTCCAGCTCCACTACGTCCGTCGAGCTCCCTGCCGCGCTGGAGTCCCGCCGCTTCCCTCGCCTTTGACGACCGCCCTGCTCGTGCCCGAGCCCGTGGCCTTGCTTCGATCTGGATGCGTCAAGACTCAAGACCGCCCAGATTTTTGCCAAGTTCCACTACAACCCGTGCGCATCTCCGGAATCGTCAAGTACCACTACGTCCGACGATGCGACAAGAACCCCTACGGCAAGTACCACGACGGCCCCGAACATCTACGAAACGTGTACGACGACCGTCGCCGAAGACCCGTGTACGACTACCGTCGCCGGAAACACCAAGTACCCCTTCGTTTTAACAAGAACGACAAGTTTGGAGACCTCAAGTACCACGACGAACATTTTGAAGCGCCAAGTACCGCGACGCCCGGAGCACTCGAAACCATCAAGTACATCTACAAAAACGAGTAACGCTACGCCCGAACGACTACAGACCGAAACGTCAAGTACGTCTTCGACCCGTGTACCCCTACGTCAACGACTATCCCGACAAGTACAACTACCGCCGAAACGTGAACACCTACTTCCTCTACGAATCGTGAGAACGGCTACTTCCACTACGAACTCGAACCGCTTCGAGAACGAACGTTCCGAAGGTATAACCCCGAGACGATGTGTGTTGTATGAGATGCTCCACTTGTGTGCACCTTGCCCGATTCGTCGCTTGTCATGCCCTTCGTTTGCCTCGTCGCCAACCCATGGGAACCCGGTGACGGGATCACCCCACCTTTCTTCTTGCATGACACGCTCTCCTTCATCTTTTGCACCGGTCTCTCGACGAGTTACCGGTACTATAATGTTGTTGCGGCACCATTTTCGGTTATCGTCGCCGTGGCACCCCTTTCCACCACGGTGACAAATGCTTCATATCCCTTATGTCAACTTTTAATAAAATTGCATAAAACTTGGAAATGTCATCCGCAAAATGATAACAAACATAAAATGTTAAATTGTTGTAGCTTAATAATTGCTAAATTTGCTAATGGGGATTTTCCGGAATTGTTGTTGTTATTTCCGGCCTCATTTAAATTGACTAGATATTATAGTTTGTTTAAGCTTCACCTCTTGCCATGTTTAATAAAAACATTTAACCTTATCTTGTAAATAAACGAGAGTTAACTAACTAAATATAATGTGGTGTTTTGTCAATATGCAACTCATTGCATATTGAGCTCCACTTAACTTGTAGCTTTGTTTGTGCATTTTGCCATGCCATGCATATTTAAACTGGACATGCATCATATTTGTTTGTGCATCATGCCATGGTTATGATATGTGTGTTTACCGTGTTTCTTGCTTCTTTCCGGTATGCTTCTCTCGTTAGCTTCGGTTTCGTTCCGGAGTTGTGGGAAGTTGTTTGACTACTTCATGGACTTGTTCTTCTTCCTTGCGGAATCCCAGGCAAGATGACCATTCCCAGATCTCACTACTATCTTTGCCTATGCTAGATGTCTCGCTCTTTAGCTTATTGCCTCGATGCCTATTCATGTTTGTCAGCCCCCTATTGTTGCCATGAAACCTCTAACCTTTGACACCTTCCCAGCAAACCGTTGTTTGGCTATGTTACCCGCTTGCTCAGCCCTCTTATAGCGTTTTTAGTTGCAGGTGAAGATGAAGATTGCTCCATGTTGGAACTTGTTGTTGGAATATCCCAATATCTCTTAAATATATTAACACACCTATATACTTGGCAATGGGTGGAAGGCTTAGCCTTTTGCTCGGTGTTTTGTTCCACTCATGCCACCTTAGGACCCGATAAACCGGTGTTATGTTCCCGGATTTTGCGTTCCTAACACGGTTGGGGTTTATGGGCCCCCCTCGATAACCCGCTTAGCGCTAAAGCTTTTCCAGCAAGGCCCAACATTGGTACTCCATTTGCCTAACAACTAAAACTTGCCGAGGGAGTAATTAACCTAAGGATTAATTAATCAACCCCCCTGGGCCAGTGCTCGATTTGAGTGTTGGTCCAACCGAGCAAACTGCAGGGCCGCCTTGGGGAAACCCGAGGTATTTGGTATTTTCCTGTAGGCTGTCCCATCCGGTCGTGGCCTGAGACGAGATACGCGTGGCTACTATCAGGGTGTCGGCACGCCGGGAGGTCTTGCTGGATTAGTTTTACCTTAGTCAGAATATCTTGAGCATGGGATTCCAAGAATACTCGGGCCTTCCCACCTTGGAGTTGCGACTCCGTAGATCGTGAGCTTGTAATGGGCTAAGTTGGGACACCCCTGCAGGGTTTTGATCTTTCGAAAGCCGTGCCCGCGGTTATGTGGCAGATGGGAATTTGTTAATATCCGGTTGTAGAAAACATGACACTCTATTCTTAAGAATACACTACCTGTGTGAGTTCCGTGATTGTCTCTTCTCGAAGGGGTTTCGAGAAGAAGAACACGGTGGGGTTATGTCTGACGTGAGTAGCTAGGATCACTTATGGATCACCTTGTCGATCGATGGCTCTTACTCTCTTCTCGCTCTGAACACGTAAGCTAGTTGCTTAGCGCTTGCTGTAGCCACTTTATTAGCCTTTCCTCACCTATAAGGCTTTGTTAGTTTTGATACCCGGGAACGGGATTGCTGAGTCCTCTGTGGCTCATAGTTACTACACACATCAGATGCAGGTACATCCGAGAACAGTGCAGGAGGTGGATCAGAACTTCAGTGGGAGTCGATGAAGAGCGTAGTCGTATGTGTGTGACGTTGTCGACAATCAGTAGAGGTTTCTACTAGGGGCGATTCGAACCTGTGGCTTATGTATTTGGTATCTTCCATTTGGATCTTCGCCCGTAGTCGGGTTGTAATGTTTTGGATGATGATTTGCTTATGTAATGTATTGTGTGACGTGGCGAGTGTAAGCCGACTATCCTTTTGCAATTTCATCCCTATTTTTTACATGAGTTGTGCAAAGATACCAAACTTGAGATCATTCCAGAATGGGCTTATACCTTTAAGTCATGCCTCGACACGTAGGAGGTATAATCCCATCCTGGGCATTACAAGTTGGTATTCAGAGCCTTCTCCGACCTAGAATCCCCACTGATTGATCGAATTGTTGACGGTTGAGTCTAGGCACACACTTGAAAATATTTTGAGTCCTATATATATCAGAGAGTAGGATTTCTTTTGCTCCTCATCTCTTTTCACTCTGGTGAGGACTCCTGACGATTACTTATCTCTTCTACTCTAAAAAAATCACCAATTTTTTTTACGATCACGCGAGTATTGTTTGGATTGTTCCGATGACTTTGTGACGAGAACATTGTTCTCGATGCATCCTGTCATTAGGGGTTGTGGCAGTGTCCCGGGGAGTTGAGCTCCGAGGTGTTGTCGTCACAAATATATCACAGCAGTTCTGGAATACTTAAGACGGCCGACATCGAAAACTCTCCTATGTGGTTAGTGGCAAGATAACCCCGACATCACCCAGTACTGGGGAGGTAGTTCGAGAGTATAGCCATAGCTTGTATAGCGGATGCGTTTCGAAGGTCCGAGGTAAACGGTTTCCGGAAATAACTGGTTATGTGTTGAAGGATGGATACAGCTGGATGTAGGATTAGAGTTGAGTGCGCGGTGCTTCCCCTGTATCCCCAACACCTGATTGCATAACTGGAAACTTTCGGAAATTAATAGGTGGGTTCATCTAGTATTTCGTAGTCATTCTTTCAACGAGTGCATGATATGAAGTTTGGGGTTCAACTTTGAGTGAAGAGGTTTTATGGACGTTTGTTCCGATCGGGAGTTGCATCTTAAAGGGTCCTTGGCTATGCTGATCCGGGGATTGCAAAACCCTTTTGTAACACGTTCCATAAGCTTTCAGCACGAATATGTCAAACGAAGCTTCTATCTTGTATTTGTTCTATCTGCTCCTTGTTGTTTTTATTTACCTTTTGTTCCCCCAAGTGGCTTCCCGACAAGTGTTGTACCATTAAGCTACGGAATTCATTCGTCAATTCTCTGTTCGAATGATATTGTGAAGATTATGTTGCAACATATCTATCCTTTGTTTTTGTTTTGATTCTGGTATTCGAGTTGCTTTGATGTCAAGTGTTGATTTCATACCTTTTCCTAATCGGTGTTCTCATAATTCCATGGGAGTACAAATCCTTCTTGACCATCGAGATTTTCATGGTAATCCTTTTCAATCGGTGTGCCTTCTCTTCAAGTTATTCCATACGGACGCCGTTGATAAATCTGACGATTTGTATGTTTCATTCATCCCAAGTTGTCCTTGTTTTCCCCACCCTCCCACCCTTCTTCTTCTCGTAGCCAGACATTCTCAAATAAAATATCCACTTTATTCACGTGATGTTTCTTCATTCTTTTCCATCAATGATCTTATCCGGTGATTTATCGTGAAGATGCTCAAGAGTTTCAAGTTCATCATTCTTAATTCTAATATTCTTCTTCGGTGGAATAAATTCAAGCTTCGGTCATGATCATATCTCTTCCTTTCTGTTTAACATGCTTTCCCATGTTGAAATTTATTATCCGAAGGCTCTCTTATTCATTCATCTCTTTATTCATATCC
This sequence comes from Secale cereale, assembly GCA_902687465.1. NCBI lineage: Eukaryota > Viridiplantae > Streptophyta > Magnoliopsida > Poales > Poaceae > Secale > Secale cereale. Next base: position 553,175,465 of record LR738712.1, read on the forward strand.
AGAGTGTTCAAGATATCTCAAAAGATTCGCGTTTCCATTCTTAATCCGTTCAAGCTATTTTGAGGATTGTCAGCTTATTCAAGCCATTTAATTCAACCGGTGCAATATCTCTTAAGCAATCTTTTTTTTCAACGGTGATTTCTTTTGAGTGGGCCCTAACCCACAGGTTTTTCCCAGGATCTTACCTGACTCTTCTATTTGTCCGGAGTTATTCTAAAATTCTTTTCAAGTTTGACATAAGAATAAATTGTCATCAGCCATATGCCTTCTCCAAGATCGCTTTCAAATTCTTTTCACCTTTGGTTCAACCTTTTAATTCTTCATTCCGGAGTGCCTCAACAATTCATGGTGGTGTATCTCATCGTCTTCTCATATTTGAAGACTGAAGAAGAGTTTCTCTTAAATCTTGGCCGGTTCTCTTGAAGATTCGTGGTTCTAGCTTCATGCCATCCTCATTATTGTTTCGATCACGAGGAATCTTTTTATACCATCCGAAGTGTTTCATGAATTCTTTCCATTGTGATACTACGAAGGCCATCACTTCAGAAGATTCTTCGTTCCCAGTTTTCAACTGCGCCCTCCAACTATTCTTTATTGATGCCTCTTCGTTCGTCTCCATATTCTTCCGGTGCTTTGTTCAAGTATTCTTTAATCAGTCCGCGATCTCTTCGTTCTCTTGTATCGAAATTTCCTCAAGTGCTTATTCTTCCCGGTGGATTATTCTTTTTCATCACCCGGTTTCAATTCTTATGGTGGTTCGTTCAAGATTTCTTTTCCTTGTTATCGTACTAATTCATTTGTTCTTTTCATAATCCTACCGGTGCTTTGTTCAATATTTATCCAAGTTTGTGCGAGATCTCTCTTTAATTCTTTGCAACAAGAATAAGTAGTATGCCAAATCCATTGGTTGCCATCAATTTAAATTGGTGAAGGATACTCATAACATAATTCTTATTCTTGTTCCTTCCAAGTGTTTAATTCCTTTGTCTGGAGTTCGCTCATGATATCAAATTATTGATTGTTCATCTTTTCTTCCGGAGTTCCAAACTCTCTCAATTATCTTGTCACGAACCTCCATCTAAATTATTGCAAGGCTTCAATCTTATTCTTTTCATCCTTTTGTTACCAGAGTTCATCTTGGTGGTAAATCATAATTTAATTCATGCTCGAAGTGTTCTTCAAGATTCTTGTTGGAGCTCGAGCATTCGTCATCATGCATTCCGAAGTGCAATTCTTGCTTCCTTATCTTTTGAGGTGGTGTTTTGTCATTCTTAACAATTTTCCCTTCATGTTTCATGATTCACAAGTTGTCAAGAACGAAATATTTAAACCCATCATCCTTATTTCTCAGGAGATCCTTTCAACCTCCCATTTTGTTTGTTGGAGTTATCTTGGGTTGTATCTCACCTAAAATCTTTCCCTAAGGATTGTTGATATTTATGGTGCTTATAAATGACCCAATTTCTTCATTTATCCTCCTGCAGAAATAAGTTTTCTTCTTGTCGTTGATCTCAATCCAATCAAATGTTTTCGTAAGTGGCTGGTTGTCACCTCATAATTTTGAGATGTTTTCCATAAGCCAACAACAAGCTTATTCTTCTGTTGTTGATTTTTTCCAACAACTCCGTTCAACCTTTCTTCGCAAGGAGGATTTATTCTAATTCATTCGTGGGAGAAGTTGTCATTTTCTTCTCCGTTCTTTTCTTTCCAACGATCTAGCATATATTCGTTCATTCCGGAGGCATTGTGATATTGCTCTCTTCGAACCATCATCTTATCATATTAAGATCATGTTCTTGTCTTTTCTCGTCCATTTAACAGGAGTGTCGTGACCTTCATTCTAATTCTCTCATCTTAACAAGTTTTGCCTCTCTTTTTAATCGGAGTGCTGTCTGAAATCTTTCTTACCCCTCGTGCCATTCTTTCAATTGTTCCGGAGGCAGTGTGTTGTTGATTTCATCAACTATCAGCCCATCTTCTCAAGTTCATGTTAATTCCTTCCATTTTCAGATGGAGTGCTGTCCAAATTATGTCATTCTTATTCCTTGGCTATACCATTGCAGTTTCATATTCTTTTGGTTCGTAAGCTCTTGTTTCATGTCTTCCAACCTACAAGGTTCTCATAATGCTCCTTGTTCCTCTTTTATAACGGAGTGTTTTCATATTCGTTCATCTCCTTTGTATTCTTCTTTCAATTTGGTCAACCTCTCAGGTTCGTGTTTTCACTCGTTTGTCGAAGAAGCAACTTTGTTTTACCTCTTCCTCTTCCGTTTTTACCCGGTGCCATCTCTAGGATCTCGAGTCGAGATCCTCTGTTAGTGTGGGAGAGTTGTGACGCCCGAAGAACGACGCTCCAGAAGATTCCAGATGTTCCGGGTTTTCCCGTTTATTTCATTTGTGCTTGTTTTATTTATTTTTGCATTGCATCATGTCATCATGCCATCTTGTCTTTATTTTTTGTAACTCAAATAAATATATCATGTGGACCTTCGGTCCATTTAAAACGAGGGAAGAGTGACTTCTCTTTATAACATATCCTCCTAATAAATATGGAGCTATATAAATATTCCATTCCTTGGAATCACCTATAACACATTTGCACCGTTCTTCAATTTCTTTTTGTCCAACTCAACTTCATTTCTTCCTTTGAAGCATTTTAGTAAAATTGGGTCGCAATTTTGCTTTCTCCATAAATGTTCGAAATCTGCCCATAAATCACATCTAGTGTGTAGGGTCACCTCCTATAATTTCAACTCATTTGGAGTTCATTTGAATGGGTTTAAAAATTCAAACATGTCAAGTAATTCAACATGTTTGGGTTTTACCTCCTCTAGAAAGCCTCGGGCCATTTTGTTATATTCCTCATATTTTTACGAGTCCTTTAAAAAGTAGCCTTCTGCTCAAATTATTCTTCCAGGCACCTCCCCTCTCTTTTTTTTGTTGTGCCCTCTATTTATTTGTTATAAGCAGCTAAAAGGGAGTTTAATATAATAAAAAAGAAAAGGAAGGAGGGGCCCAGCCGCAGCCAGGCCCCTGGCCGTTCTCCTCGCCGCCGGACAGGCCCATCAGGCCCAACTCCAACGCCGAACCCTAGCTAACCTGGCCCGACCTCCCTCCTCTCGCTCTTCACTCAGCGCCGCCGCCACCCCTCGCGCGAGACCGCACGCCCGCTCGTTCCTCCCTCGTCTCCCTCCTCTCAATCTCTCCCTCCTCCCGACCCAGCTCCCTCTCCCTCTCCCACATCGCCCGACCCCCACTCTTCCTCCCATCGCCTCGCAGCCTCAGCGCTTGCTGCCGAAGCCAAGCCACCCCTCCACCTCATCGATGCTCCTCCTCCCCAGCATCTCTGCCGCCGGATCCTCGTCCCTGTAGCCAAGCTACGTGCTGCCCCGTGCCCTTCGGCCTTTCTCCGTGCAGACCTCCCTCCTCCTGCTCCTCGACGCGGACCCACATCGCTCGTGCTCGGATCCGCGAAGCGCCGACCCTGCTCCTCCCCTCGCACGCCCGCCATGGCGCCTCGCCGGCCTACGAGCCCGGGCCGCCGTCGCGCCCCTTCCATCAGCAGTCGCCGCCCGAGCCCATGGCCGCTGCTCCAGCCCCCCTCGTTGAGCCCGCCATGGCCGCTGCCTGGACCTCGGCCTCCTCTACTCCCGCACCTGAGGGCCCGAGCTTCTCCAGGTCCACTACATCCGTCGAGCTCCCTGCCGCGCAGGAGTCCCGCCGCTTCCCTCGCCTTTGATTACCGCCCTGCTCGTGCCCGAGCTCTTGGCCTTGCTTCGATCTGGATGCGTCAAGACTCAAGACCGCCCATATTTTTGCCAAGTTCCACTACAACCCGTGCACATCTCCGGAATCGTCAAGTACCACTACGTCCGACGATGCGACAAGAACCCCTACGGCAAGTACCACGACGGCCCCGAACATCTACGAAACGTGTACGACGACCGTCGCCGAAGACCCGTGTATGACTACCGTCGCCGAAAACACCAAGTACCCCTTCGTTTTAACAAGAACGACAAGTTCGAAGACCTCAAGTACCACGACGAACGTTTTGAAGCGCCAAGTACCGCGACGCCCGGAGCACTCGAAACCGTCAAGTACATCTACAAAAACGAGTAACGCTACGCCCGAACGACTATGGACCGAAACGTCAAGTACGTCTTCGACCCGTGTACCCCTACATCAACGACGATCCCGACAAGTACAACTACCGCCGAAACGTGAACGCGTACTTCCTCTACGAATCGCAAGAATGGCTACTTCCACTACGAACTCGAACCACTTCGAGAACGAACGTTCCGAAGGTATAACCCCGAGACGATATGTATTGTATGAGATGCTCCACTTGGGTGCACCTTGCCCGATTCGTCGCTTGTCATGCCCCTCGTTTGCCTCGTCGCCAACCCGTGGGAACCCGGTGACGGGATCACCCCACCTTTCTTCTTGCATGACACGCTCTCCTTCATCTTTTGCACCGGTCTCTCGACGAGTTACCGGTACCAAAATGTTGTTGCGGCACCATTTTCGGTTATCGTCGCCGTGGCACCCCTTTCCACCACGGTGACAAATGCTTCATATCCCTTATGTCAACTTTTAATAAAATTGCATAAAACTTGAAAATGTCATCCGCATCATGATAACAACCTTAAAATGTTAAATTGTTGTTGCTTAATAATTGCTAAATTTGCTCATGGGGATTTTCCGGAATTGTTGTTGTTATTTCCGGCCTCATTTAAATTGACTAGATAGTGTAGTTTGTTTAAGCTTCACCTCTTGCCATGTTTAATAAAAACATTTAACCTTGTCTTGTAAATAAACGAGAGTTAACTAACTAAATATAATGTGGTGTTTTGTCAATATGCAACTCATTGCACATTGAGCTCCACTTAACTTGTAGCTTTGTTTGTGCATTTTGCCATGCCATGCATATTTAAACCGGACATGCATCATATTTGTTTGTGCATCATGCCATGGTTATGATATGTGTGTTTACCGTGTTGCTTGCTTCTTTCCGGTATGCTTCTCTCGTTAGCTTCGGTTTCGTTCCGGAGTTGTGGGAAGTTGTTCAACTACTTCATGGACTTGTTCTTCTTCCTTGCGGAATCCCAGGCAAGATGACCATTCCCAGATCTCACTACTCTCTTTGCCTATGCTAGATGTCTCGCTCTTTAGCTTATTGCCTCGATGCCTATTCATGTTGTCAGCCCCCTATTGTTGCCATGAAACCTCTAACCTTTGACACCTTCCCAGCAAACCGTTGTTTGGCTATGTTACCCGCTTGCTCAGCCCTCTTATAGCGTTGTTAGTTGCAGGTGAAGATGAAGATTGCTCCATGTTGGAACTTGTTGTTGGAATATCCCAATATCTCTTAAATATATTAACACACCTATATACTTGGCAATGGGTGGAAGGCTTGGCCTTTTGCTCGGTGTTTTGTTCCACTCATGCCACCTTAGGACCCAATAAACCAGTGTTATGTTCTCGGATTTTGCGTTCCTAACACGGTTGGGGTTTATGGGCCCCCCTCGATAACCCGCTTAGCGCTAAAGCTTTTCCAGCAAGGCCCAACATTGGTACTCCCATTTGCCTAACAACTAAAACTTGCTGAGGGAGTAATTAACCGAGGATTAATTAATCAACCCCCCCGGGCTAGTGCTCGATTTGAGTGTTGGTCCAACCGAGCAGACTGCAGGGCCGCCTTGGGGAAACCCGAGGTATTTGGTATTTTCCTGTAGGCTGTCTCATATGGTCGTGGCCTGAGACGAGATACGCGCGGCTACTATCAGGGTGTCGGCACGCCGGGAGGTCTTGCTGGATTAGTTTTACCTTAGTCGGAATATCTTGAGCACGGGATTCCGAGAATACTCGGGCCTTCCCACCTTGGAGTTGCGACTCCGTAGATCGTGAGCTTGTAATGGGCTAAGTTGGGACACCCCTGCAGGGTTTTGATCTTTCGAAAGCCGTGCCCGCGGTTATGTGGTAGATGGGAATTTGTTAATATCCGATTGTAGAAAACATGACACTCTATTCTTAAGAATACACTACCTGTGTGAGTTCCGTGATTGTCTCTTCTCGAAGGGGTTTCGAGAAGAAGAACACAGTGGGGTTATGTCTGACTTGAGTAGCTAGGATCACTTATTGATCACCTTGTCGATTGATGGCTCTTACTCTCTTCTCGCTCTGAACACGTAAGATAGTTGCTTAGCGCTTGCTGCTGCCACTTTATTAGCCTTTCCTCACCTATAAGGCTTTGTTAGTTTTGATACCCGGGAACGGGATTGCTGAGTCCTCTGTGGCTCACAGTTACTACACACATCAGTTGCAGGTACATCCGAGAACAGTGCAGGAGGTGGATCAGAACTTCAGTGGGAGTTCGATGGAGAGGGTAGTCGTATGTGTGTGGCGTTGTCGACAATCAGTAGAGGTTTCTACTAGGGGCGATTCGAACCTTTGGCTTATGTATTTGGTATCTTCCATTTGGATCTTCGCCCGTAGTCGGGTTGTGATTTTTTGGTTGATGATTTGCTTATGTAATGTATTGTGTGACGTGGCGAGTGTAAGCCAACTATCCTATTGCAATTTCATCCCTATTTTTTACATGAGTCGTGCAAAGATACCAAACTTGAGATCATTCCAGAATGGGCTTATACCTTTAAGTCGTGCCTCGACACGTAGGAGGTATAGTCCCTTCCTGGGCATTATAGAAAGTGTTCCATGCCTTTCCTTAATGGAAATTGGAATCTAATATTTCCTTCCTTCATATCAATAATTGCACCAATCGTTCTAAGGAAAGGTCTACCAAGAATAATAGGACATGAAGGATTGCAATCTATATCAAGAACAATGAAATCTACGGGCACATAATTCCTATTGGCAAAAATAAGAACATCATTAATCCTTCCCATAGGTTTCTTAATAGTGGAATCCGCAAGATGCAAATTTAAAGAACAATCATCAAGCTCATGGAACCCTAGCAAAACACACAAAGTTTTTGGGATAGTGGAGACACTTGCACCCAAATCACACAAAGCAAAGCACTCATGATCTTTTATTTTAATTTTAATAGTAGGTTCCCACTCATCATAAAGCTTTTTAGGGATAGAAACTTCCAATTCAAGTTTTTCTTCATAAGATTGCATCAAAGCATCAATTATGTGTTTGATAAAAGCTTTATTTTGACTATAAGCATGCGAAGAGTTTAGTACGGATTGCGACAAGGAAATACAATCAATCAAAGAGCAATTATCATAATTGAATCCCTTGAAATCCAAAGTAGTGGGTTCATTACCATGCAAAGTTTTAATCTCTTCATTCCCACTTTTAACAATTTTAGCATCAAGATCTAAAAACTCCGAATCATTGGGACACCTTAAAGTAGACTCATCTCCAATCCTATCTTTATCAAGATTCTTACTAGAAAACAAGGATCTAATAGGAGACACATCAATAAATTTTAGATCTTTATCTTTATTTTCATGATAACTAGAAGAACGCGCTTTCATATAATTCTCTCTTTTAGCACGCATCCTAGCGGTTCTTTCTTTGCATTCATCAATGGAAATTCTCATGGCTTTGAGAGACTCATTGATATCATGCTTAGGTGGGATAGATCTAAGTTTCAAAGAATCAACATCAAGAGTAATTCTATCCACACTTCTAGCCAATTGATCAATCTTAAGCAATTTTTCTTCAAGCATAGCATTGAAATTCTTTTGCGAATTCATAAACTCCTTAACACTAGTTTCAAATTCAGAAGGCATCTTTCCATAAGAGTTGTTGTAGGAATTACCATAATTATTAGGGGAATTACTAGGAAAAAGGCCTAGGATTAAAGTTCCCTCTATAAGCATTGTTACCAAAATTGTTCCTTCCAAAAAAATTCACATCAAAATATTCATTATTATTTTCAATCAAAGTGGACAAGGGCATATCATTAGGATCAGAAAAATCACTCTTAGCAGCAAATAATTTCATAAGTTCATCCATCTTTCCACTCAAAACACTAATCTCTTCAATAGCATGCACTTTTTTACTAGTAGATCTTTCGGTGTGCCATTGAGAATAATTAACCATAATATTATCTAGGAGTTTGGTAGCTTCTCCTAAGGTAGTTTCCATGAAAGTGCCTCCTGCGGCCGAATCTAAAAGATTTCTAGAAGCAAAATTCAAGCCAGCATAAAAGTTTTGAATAATCATCCATAAGTTCAAACCATGTGTAGGGCAATTACGTATCATTAATTTCATTTTCTCCCAAGCTTGTGCAACATGCTCATGATCTAGTTGCTTAAAATTCATAATATCATCTCTAAGAGAGATGATCTTAGCAGGCGGGAAATACTTAGAGATAAAAGCATCTTTGAACTTATTCCACGAATCAATACTATTTCTAGGCAAAGAGGAAAACCAAGTTTTAGCACGATCTCTAAGTGAAAACGGAAATAACTTCAATTTAACAATATCATTATCTGTATCCCTTGTAACACTCCAAATTTTTTGGAATTGGTTTTCATCAAATTCTTTTTTCTCTTGGAAGAAGGTTATTTGATTTTCTCTTAAAAACCCCTCCTTCTCAAATCTTTTATGACAATAGATTTTTGTGTCCTTCTGTCTTGAGAGTTTTGACATTGTGTTGGCTCAACCCAAATAATTTTGGATAGTTTTGAAAATTTCTTTTTACTAGAAAGCATTCCTATAGAACCATGGGCTTATTCTCTCCCATTCAAAAACTTTGCTTTTGCCATGACACCTAAAGAAATTCTTTCTTCCAAAACCCTCATTCCCACCTTGGGTCAAGTCTAAACATCAAATTCCAGTAGGTTTCAACCTCCTTTAGTTTTTTTTTCAAATTATTTTTCACTCAAAACAATTTCTGTCTTTTATTTTAGACCTTTGTGATTTACAAAGAAACTACTGGTTTCCCTTTGAGTTTTGATTCCAAACAAACTCCCCTGACTAGTCGTTAGTACCCTCAACCAGGATCCATCAAGATCTGCTGGTCCATAGTTCAAATATTTCAAATTTTGCTTGCTGCAAGTTTGGACCAGATTTGCCATTTTTGGTGAAATTCATACTTTTTCTCTTCCTAAAAATCTGTGGAAATTCAGGCAGCCTCTAGATGCACCACCAAAGATCAGCTCAAGAAAAATTCTGCAAGTGCCTGAATCATTTCATCAAACAGTTGGTGTGCACTATTTCTGTCAAAATTCAGAAAAGTTCAGTGAGGATTCAGTCGACAGTGCTGTTCCCGTCAGACCGCCGCGTCAATCTCGCCAGTGTCTGCATTGGCGCCTTGCTCACTGCTCCTCTCCCTTATCCAGAGCACCGCACGCTTGCTTGGCTGGTTGCGAGCGTCGGTGGCGTCGTGGCCTGCCTGCGCCGGCGTCTTCCGTGGCGGCAGAGCCACCCGTGGTGGCCAACAGGGGCCACCCTGCAAAACGGCGCCGTTCGGCACCGCCCAAACCACCAGAGAGCTCCGCTGGCCGTCCCCTCCCCTGTGCACGCTGCAGCACCGTCGCCGTGGCCTGAGAGGCACAGAGCGCACTCTCTGCCGCCGACGTGCCCGCACAGCCGTTCCGTTGAGAGAGTGCAGTAAACGCCCAAGTCTTGCTAAGCTCAGCATCAGGATGGAACCAGTGGACCATCACGTCGATGCCCAGGCACTTAAGCCACCTGTTCGGCCACGACCTCGCCGTAATCACTCGCCGGACTTATCCCGTTTGCGGCAACCGCCTCGGGTGTAATGCCCCGGATGTAATACTTTCCCTTTTGGGCAATATATATATCTCTGGCTTCATCAATTCCATTCCGGGTTCTTCCTCTTTCGGGTTTTTGTCGTTTTGTTGTGTGCATGTGTGGCTTTCATCCATATCATGTTGTCATGTGCATTGCATTGCAATTGTGTTGTCGTTTGCATCCGGTCCCACTCGTTCCTTTTCGTTGTCCGTTTCGAGTTCCGGAGCTCTCTCACGTGTCCGTGGCATCCCCGAGGCCTACCTTTGGTGTTTGGCCGTGTAACGTTTCCGGTTTGGCATGAGACTTGTCGTGCGATGTTGTTTTGTTGTGTGTAACCCGCCTGTCAAATCTCGTCACGTTTGGAGTTCGTTTGATGCTCCAACAGTTATTCTCGTGGGCTGAAAGTACCCCCTCTTTGAGGCCCAAGACACCCCTCCAATAGCCCACCAAACCAACCCAAACCCCTCCCTTCATCTAGGCCATCCAATTGTGATCGCGTGGCCGAAAACCTCACCTCATTTGGACAACCCTAGCTCCTTGTGCCTATATAAACGTCCATCTCCCCCAATTTTCGCGTCTGAAACCCTAATACTTCCACAGTGCGCCGCCGGTGCTTCCATCGTTGATCCGCGGTGCTTCCACCGTTGAGCCACCATGCTTCCAACGTCCCAGAAAACTGTGCTTCCGAAGTTCATCGCCGTGCTTCCAAAGGCTGCCGGCTGTGCTGCCTGCCGCGTGGGCCCGCGCCCGGCCATCTTCTTCCTTCGGATCCCGCCGCCGCCGGAGCTACCTCGCCGGAGGAGCTCGCCGCCTCCTTCCTCCGGTCGCCTCCGCCGCCGTGGGGCTCACCGCCGCCGGCCTCGCCGCACATCGCCGCCGCCGCGGGCCTCGCCGGCTGGTGCCGCCCCTCGCCTCCACCGCGCCCGGCCCCCGCCGCCTCCCGGCCATCCCGCCGGCCAGGACTCCGGCCAGGCCGCCGGCCTCCGCCTCTCGCCAGCCGGCCCCGTCGCCCCTCGAAGCAACCGCCGCCGCCGCTCGAGGGATCGGGGGGATCCCTCGCCCGATCCAGATCACCGCCCAGCCTGGGCCGGAAACCCTAGCGGGCCGAACCCCGCGGGCCCGTTAGCGCGCCGGCCTGGTGGGCCGCACCCGATCCGGTCCGATCCGGGCCCGTTTGACCTCCAGCCGCCGTTGACCGCCGTTGACCCGAGGTGTTTTTTTTCACTAAGTCCCTGGCAGTTTTAAGTTCCCGATGCTGTTTTGTTTTCATGATAACTTTTTGTGTGCATGTCCGATTTGAGCAAATGATATGTCAAAATGATCGTGGAGACTTGTACTACGTTTTGTTCCATTGTGCCATGCATGTTTGAGGTCATCTAGATGCTTAAATATCAGTTGCAAGAGTGCTACTTGTTATAAACTGCTGTTTGTAGTTGTTTTCATGCCATCTTTGCAATGTGATAACTTGGTGCATGTTTATCCAAATGAAGCAAATGATATGTCCACATGTTCATCATGTCATGCTCTACATGTTGGTTGCTTTAGCTTGCATGATAGATTTCATCTTGCCATGTTTATCTCCTTTGCAAAGTGCTATGTGGCTGTTATGTCGTTTAACTTGTTACGAGATGCCTCGTAGAGGAGCTCGTTGCTATTGATGTGGTTGTCCCCTTGATGCATGCTTAGATGTTTTGAACTCCCCATCATGTGTAATTTGCTGTGGTGCTTACCACTTGCCATGCTTTGCTTTGAGGTGACTTAAACTTTCTCACAAACATGCCGTGATGTTACTACTGTTTTAACACTTGATGAAATTTCACTAAGTCTGGAATCTGTAATTTCCAGATGCCATGTTTGCTTGTTGTTCTAGACAAATCCATGATAGTTTTGGGGTGACTCTTGATGATTCCTTGTTGTATAAGTTGTTGGCTATCCATTCATGCTCTCACATGCTTATTTGGGTGGCTTTAGCATATTTAACTTTTGCTCCCAAGTTGCAAAAAATTACTGCTGTCAGGTTTTTTGTTGTCAAGTTCAATATGTCAAAGCTTGTTGCTATTGATCCATGGCTCCTTTGGAGATGCTCCAATGGAATTGTTTGCTGTAGGATATGTCTAGTTTATGTCCATGCTCATTGCCATGATGTTTGAGTGCTGTAGACTATTTATCTCTTGCTCCGAAGTTGCTATGTGGCTGTTTATTTCAGCTTGTGCATGTTTATTGTTTCGGGTGTAACTTTTAGCCCGTTGCTCCGTTTTGAGCAAGTCCTATATGTAACTTGTGTGTTTTTGCATGTAGATTCATAATATCCTCTTGTTATCATGTTTTGAAGTATTTTGCTTGAATGCACATTGCCATGCTCCTTGTGCTGTAACACTGTGCTTCCTATGTAGACTTTCTGTGCTTCCATAGTGAATCTGTTTTGCTTCCTTAGTGCATCAGCCATGCATCCAGTAGTTTTGTGCATTGCATCTTGTTGATTGTCGTGCCTTGTATGTTTGTGTTGAGTAGAGCCGGAAGCTGAGTACGAGTACGAGAACGAGGTTACTACCGAGGTTGGGAACGAGGAGCTCTCTTACGATCCCATTGACAACTCTTCAGGCAAGATGACCGAACCCCGATAACATTACTATCTTTGCCTATTGCTAGAAGTCTCGCTCTATAGTCTTGCCTCGATGCCCATGTTTTCCTGTCAGCCTCCTATTGTAACCATGAACCTGTTTAACCACCCTACCTATGCAAACCATTGATTGGCTATACGTAGGCTTCGCTCAGCCCCTCTTATAGCGTTGCTAGTTGCAGGAGAAGACTGAAGTTTCTTGCTTCTTGTTGAAGCTTGTTGGGATATCACACTATTTTAATTATTAAATGAAATCATCTATATATTGGTAATGGGTGGAAGGCTAAGCCTTTTGCTTGGTGTTTTGTTCCACTCATGCCACCTTAGGAACCGTCTAAACCGGTGTTATGTTCCTTGATTATGCGTTCCTCACACGGTTGGGGTTATGGGACCCCCTCGATAAACCGCTAAGTGCTAAGTCTTTTCCAGCAAGTCCCAACATTGGTACTATTCGCCTAATAACTAAAAACTTGCATAGGGACTAGCTATCCCTTTTATTTTAATCAACAACCCCGGGCCAGTGCTCCTCATGAGTGTTGGTCCGAACTGAGCAGACTGCGGGGCCGCCTTGGGGAAACCCGAGGTATCTGGCATACACCTGTAGGATGTCTCATCCGGTCGTGGCCTGAGACTAGATACGCGCGGCTACTGTCAGGGTGTCGGCACGCCGGGAGGATTTGCTGGATTAGCCTTACCTTAGTCGGAGTATCTTGAGCACGGGATTCCGAGAATACTCGGGTCTTCCCACTTTGGAGTTGCGACTCCGCGGATCGTGGGCTTGTCATGGGCCAAGTTGGAACACCCCTGCAGGGTTATGAACTTTCGAAAGCCATGCCCGCGGTTATGTGGCAGATGGGAATTTGTTAATATCCGGTTGTAGAAAACTTGACACCATGTTCCAGTACACTACCAGCGTGAGTACCGTGACGGTCATTTTCCGAAAGGGATTCGGGAGATGAACACGGTGGGGTTATGTTTGACTTGCTAGTTTAGGATCACTTCATGATCATCTCTCGACCGAGGCACTTCTCTTCTCGCTCTCTTTTACGTAAGCTAGGCTAGTGCTGCTGCAAACCCTTGTTCTTTCTTCAGCCTTGTTCCTCACCCAAGGCTTGTATAGTCGTGTTACCCGGGAATGGGATTGCTGAGTCCTCTGTGGCTCACAGTTACTTCACCACACCAGATGCAGGTACTATGGTGAGCTACACAGGCGATGGCACTGAGCTAGACTGGGAGTACGACGAGGAGCGTAGCCATTACTATGTGAACTATCCGGTTGATCAGTAGAGCTTCTACTAGGATTCGATTCAGACCTGTGGTTTAAGTTATGTTTGATATCTTTCATTTGGATCTTTACCCTTAGATGGGCCGTGATGTTTATTTGAATGATGATTGGATATGTAATGAATTTGTGTGACGTGGCGAGTGTAAGCCAGCTATCTTTTCAGCTTTCATCCCTATTTTTACATGAGATGTGCAAAGCTACCAAACTTGCGATCATTCCAGAATGGGCTTATATCTTTAAGTCGTGCCTCGACACATAAGAGATATAGTCCCATCCTGGGAATTACAAGTTGGTATTCAGAGCCTTCTCCGACCTAGAAGCCCCCACTGATTGATCGAATCGTTGACGGTCGAGTCTAGGCACACACTTAAAATGTTTTGAGTCCTATATTTATATCGGAGAGTAGGATTTTCTTTGCTCCACATCTCTTTTCATTCTGGTGAGGACTCCTGACGACTACTCTTGCCTCTTCTACTTTCAAAAATCACACCAAATTTTTTTAGGAATCTCGCGAGTATTGTTTGGATTGTTTCGATGTATTTGTGACGAGAATATTGTTCTCGATGCCTCCTGACATTAGGGGTTGTGGCAGTGTCCCAGGGAGTTGAGCTTCGGGGTATTGTCGTCACAAGCATAACGCGGCAGTTCTAGAGTACTTAAGACGGCCGACATCGAAAACTCTCCTATACGGTTAGTGGCAAGATAACCCCGACATCACCCAGTACTGGGGAGGTAGTTCGGGAGTATTGCCATAGCTTGTATAGTAGATGCGTTTCGAAGGTCCGAGGTAGACGGTTTTCGAGAACAACTGGTTATGTGTTGAAGGATGGATACAGCTGGATGTAGGATTAGAGTTGATTGCGCGATGCTTCCCCTGTATCCCCAACACCTGATTGCATAATTGGAAACTTTCGGAAATTAATAGGTGGGTTCATCGAGTAGATCGTAGGCATTCTTCCAACGAATGCAGGTTACGGAGTTCGGGGTTCTACATTGAGTGAAGTGGTTTTATGGCCGATGTTCCGATCGGGATTTGCATCTTAAAGGGTCCTTGGCTATGCTGATCCGGGGATTGCAAAACCCTTTCGTAACATGTTTCATAAGCTTTCAACACAAAGATGTCGAACGAAGCTCCTATCTTGTGTTTGTTCCATCTGTACCTTGTTGTTTTTCTTATTTACCCTTTTTGTCTCCCAGTGGCTTCTCGTGAAGATTGTTGTTATCATTAAACTGAGAATTTCATTCGTTCCTCTTGTTCGAATGATTCTTGTGAAGACTATGTTGCATTTCTATCCATTGTTTCATCTTATACCTTCTTTCAATCAATTGCTGATTGGTGGTCATCTCTTACAGGATGGCACCGAAACGGGTTCCCAACGCTAACTCAGAGGGTGAAGAGGTTCCTGACCGTCCTCCTTCCCCTCCTCCTCCGTCTGAGGCCTGGAGAGCGATTACGTAGACTACAAACCAGAACACCCAAATGCTTATGCAGATGATGCAGCAGATGCAAGCAAATCAAGCAAATCAGGGTGCTCCAGGGAACCAAGGCAATCTCTTCAACCAACAGCACCATGCTACGCTCAACCAGTTCTTGGCTAATCAACCAAAGGATTTCAGTTACTGTGTCGACCCTCTCGATGCTAAAGATTGGATTACCGATATCAAGAAGCATTTTGAGTGCAGCAACGTAAGGCCTGAGGACTATGTGAAGTTTGCAGCCTTCCAACTCAAGGACCAAGCAGCTGATTGGTGGCAGCAGTACAAAGACTCCAGAGAAGGGCGTGTGATCTCTTGGGATGATTTCTGCAAGGACTTTCGCTCTCACCACGTTCCAACAAGTGTCATCGAGGGTATGCGTGAGCAATTCCGCAACCTGAAGCTGGGCTCTATGACTGTCTACCAGTATAATGTCAAGTTCCAAAACCTCGCCCGCTATGCAAAGCAAGACATCCCAGATGCCAAGAGCAAGATCTATCAGTTCCGCGGTGGTCTGAAGGATGAACTTCAACTTGCTCTCACCTTGTTCGAGCCTGATGAGTTTGACAAATTCTATAACATGGCGCTTAAGCAAGAGGCAGCCCAGCTCAAGATGGAAGCTTCCAAGAAGAGGATCCGAGATGCTGTTCACTCCTCCTCATCTTCTCAAGTGGTCGCGAAGCAACAGAAGTTTTGACTTCCACCTCCTCCTGTGATCCGAGCTCCCTACAACAACAACAAGAACTCTAGTGGCCGTGGTTTCTCCCACCCACCCAACCCAAGCAACCAGTCAAAGTTTCAGTCTCAAGGTTCCAAGTCAAGTGCTCCTCACTACCGTCCTCTCTCAGAAGTGGTCTGCAACAAGTGTGGCAAGAAGGGTCACTATGCTAACAAGTGCCCCAACCCGAAGCGCCTTCCGCCTCCTCCACCTGTCAGTACTGCTATTGTCAAGCATGATCCAAAAGCAGCAAGGGTGAATCTGATGAGTGCAGATCAAGCGGAAAACTCTTCTGATGTGATCATTGGTAACCTTCCAGTGAACTCTTTTCCTGCAAAAGTATTATTTGATTCTGGTGCATCTCTCAGTTTCATTTCAAGGCCATTCTTCACCTTGCATAATTTCACTTCGGCATTTCTCGATAAGAAGTTGCAAATTATTTCTCCGGGCAAATGCATGACTTCAAGATTATATGCTCCGGATGTTTCTATTCGCATGGGTGATTATCGATTTCTGGCCTCTCCGGTGGTTCTTGGCAATTCTGACATCGACCTTATCCTCGGAATGGACTGGCTTTCTCAGCATGATGCTCACATCGACTGTGCAAACAAGGAAGTCAAGATGACACATTCCGATGATGATGTGATTATCTTCGCCTCGCGGGATAACACAATCAGGCTTTTCTCTCTCAATGACAAGGGCGAGATGAATGCCATATCTCAAATTCCGGTGGTTAACGAATACGAAGACGTCTTTCCTGAAGAACTTCCAGGCATGCCTCCACACCGTCAAGTGGAATTCGTCATTGAACTCAAGCCTGGTACTGAGCCAGCATACCGGCGTCCGTACAAGCTCTGTCCTAAAGAGTTGAAGGAGTTGAAGAAACAACTTGATGAACAGGAGCGTATGGGTCTGATCAGGCCTAGTACGTCTCCTTGGGGCTGTGGTGTCTTATTTGTCAAGAAGAAGGATGGCACGGAGCGCCTTTGCGTAGATTACCGACCATTGAACAAGAAGACAATAAAGAACAAGTATCCACTCCCCAACATCAACGAGTTGTTCGAGCAGCTCAAAGGAGCTAAAGTGTTCTCAAAGCTCGATCTCCGAATGGGCTATCACCAGATTCGCATTCGAGAAGAAGATATCCCCAAGACTGCCTTCAGAACGAGCTACGGCTCCTATGAGTATACAGTCATGTCCTTTGGTCTCGCCAATGCTCCACCTACCTTCTCGAGAATGATGCACTACATTTTCAACCCCTACACCGGCGAGTTTGTGCTTGTGTATCTGGATGACATTTTGGTTTTCTCCAAAAACGAAGAGGATCACGAAAAGCACCTCCGTCTGGTTCTCGACAGACTCCGTGAACATAAGTTCTATGCCAAGTTCTCCAAGTGCGAATTTTGGCTCGATAAGGTCTTATATCTGGGCCATATCATCTCCGCTGATGGTATTGCGGTAAACCCCGAGAAAGTTGAAGCAATTGTTAACTGGGAACCTCCTCAGAACGTCAAGCAACTCCGAAGCTTCCTTGGTCTTGCCAGCTATTGCAGAAGGTTCGTTGAGAACTTCTCCAAGATTGCCAAGCCTCTTTCCAACTTGCTGCGGAAGAATGTCAAGTACTACTGGTCTCCAGATTGTGAAGTGGCATTCAAAACTCTCAAAGAAAAGCTCGTCTCTGCTCCAGTTCTTACTCCTCCAGATGAGTCCAAGCCCTACGAAGTATTCTGTGATGCTTCTCTTCAAGGACTTGGTGGTGTGCTTATGCAGGACAAGAGAATTGTGGCATACACTTCTCGTCAGCTGAAGCCAAGTGAGAAGAACTACCCCACACATGATCTTGAACTAGCAGCTATGGTACATGCTTTGATTACGTGGAGACACCTTCTGTTGGGCAGAAAAGTTGACATCTTCACCGATCACAAGAGCTTGAAGTACATCTTCACACAGCCGAATCTGAACCTCCGCCAGACTCGTTGGGTCGAAATGATCCAAGAGTATGATCCCAGCATCGAATACACACCTGGCAAGGCGAATGTGATTGCAGATGCTTTGAGTAGAAAGGCATATTGCAACAGCCTCCTTATCAAGCCGTTTCAGCCTGAGCTTTGTGAAGCATTCAGGAAGCTCAACCTCCAAGTTGTTCCGCAAGGTTTTCTTGCAAATCCTCAAGTTGCTCCAACCTTAGAAGATCAGATCCGTGAGGCCCAACTCAGTGATGCTATGGTGCAGAAAGTGAAACATGGTATTGCAAAGGGTACTCCAAAATACAAGTGCTATCGCGTTGATGAGAGAGATACCTTGTTCTTTGAGGACAGACTTGTGGTTCCCAAAGGAGATCTCAGGAAGCTCATAATGGACGAAGCACATGATTCCCTCCTTTCCATTCATCCTAGAAGTTCCAAGATGTACCAAGACCTCAAGCAATCTTACTGGTGGACTCGCATGAAAAGGGAGATTGCCCAATTCGTGAATGAATGTGATGTCTGCAGAAGAGTGAAGGCAGAGCATCAACGTCCAGCCGGTCTTCTCCAACCTCTTCCTATTCCCGAGTGGAAATTTGACCACATTGAAATGGATTTCGTCACTGGCTTTCCTAAGTCCAAGAAAGGGAATGATTCTATCTTTGTGGTGATTGACAAGCTTACCAAAGTCGCTCACTTCCTTCCAGTCAAAGAATCCATCAATGCAACTCAATTGGAAGAGTTGTACACTTCCAGAATTGTGTCCTTACATGGCATTCCTGAAGTTATCTCCTCAGACCGTGGAAGTTTGTTCACTTCAAAGTTCTGGGACTCTTTTTAGTCTACCATGGGCACTAAGATCAGGTTCAGCACTGCATTTCACCCTCAGACTAGTGGTCAAGTCGAGAGAGTGAATCAGATTCTAGAAGACATGCTCAGAGCATGTGTCATATCTTTTGGCATGAAATGGGAAGATTGCCTTCCATTTGCCGAGTTCTCTTACAACAACAGCTTTCAAGCAAGTGCCGGCAAAGCTCCGTTTGAAATCCTCTATGGCAGAAAGTGCCGTACCCCTCTCAACTGGTCCGAGACGGGTGAACGTCAACTTCTTGGCAATGACTTGATCTCAGAAGCCGAAGAAATGTGCAAAGTCATACGTGAGAATCTCAAGGCCGCTCAGTCGCGTCAGAAGAGCTACTATGACGGCAAGCATCGTGATTTGGCTTTTAACATTGGGGATCATGTTTATCTCCGTGTTTCTCCGATGAAAGGCACCCAAAGATTCGGTATCAAAGGAAAGCTTGCTCCTAGATACGTCGGTCCTTTCAAGATCCTTGGCGAAAGAGGCGATCTAGCCTATCAACTTGAGCTCCCTTCCAACTTCGCCAATGTTCATGATGTGTTTCATGTGTCTCAACTCCGCAAGTGCTTCAAGACACCTGAACGCACCATTCCGTTTGAGGAGATTGATCTTCAACAAGATTTGTCTTACCGAGAGCACCCAGTTGCTATTCTCGAAGAAACCGAGCGCAAGACCCGCAACAAGTCCATCAAATTCTTGAAAGTCAAGTGGTCGCACCATACCGACCGAGAAGCTACGTGGGAACGAGAAGATCACCTTCGTTCCGAGTACCCTTCCTTCTTCCAGTCCTAGATCTCGGGACGATATCTTTTTTTGTAGTGGAGGAGAGTTTGTAATGCCCCGGATGTAATACTTTCCCTTTTGGGCAATATATATATCTCTGGCTTCATCAATTCCATTTCGGGTTCTTCGTCTTTCGGGTTTTCGTCGTTTTGTTGTGTGCGTGTGTGGGTTTCATACATATAATGTTGTCATGTGCATTGCATTGCAATTGTGTTGTCGTTTGCATCCGGTCCCACTCGTTCCTTTCCGTTGTCCGTTTCGAGTTCTGGAGCTCTCTCACGTGTCCGTGGCATCCCCGAGGCCTACATTTGGTGTTTGGCTGTGTAACGTTTCCGATTTGGCGTGAGACTTGTCGTGCGATGTTGTTTTGTTGTGTGTAACCCGCCTGTCAAATCTCGTCGCGTTTGGAGTTCGTTTGATGCTCCAACAGTTATTCTCGTGGGCTGAAAGTACCCCCTCTTTGAGGCCCAAGACACCCCTCCAACAATCCACCAAACCAACCCAAACCCCTCCCTTCATCTAGGCCATCCAATTGTGATCGCGTGGCCGAAAACCTCACCTCATTTGGACAACCCTAGCTCCTTGTGCCTATATAAACGTCCATCTCCCCCAATTTTCGCGTCTGAAACCCTAATGCTTCCACAGTGCGCCGCCGGTGCTTCCACCGTTGATCCGCGGTGCTTCCACCGTTGAGCCACGGTGCTTCCGACGTCCCAGAAAACCGTGCTTCCGAAGGTCGCCGGCTGTGCTTCCTGCCGCGTGGGCCCGCACCCGGCCATCTTCTTCCTCCGGATCCCGCCGCCGCCGGAGCTACCTCACCGGAGGAGCTCGCCGCCTCCTTCCTCCGGTCACCTCCGCCGCCGCGGGGCTCACCGCCGCCGGCCTCGCCGTGCATTGCCGCCGCCGCGGGCCTTGCCGGCCGCCGCCGCCCCTCGCCTCCACCGCGCCCGGCCCCCGCCGCCTCCCGGCCACCACGCCGGCCAGGAATCCGGCCTCCGCCTCCCGCCCGCCGGCCCCGTCACCCCTCGAAGCAACCACCGCCGCCGCTTGAGGGATCGGGGGGGATCCCTCACCCGATCCAGATCGCCGCCCCGCCTGGGCCGGAAACCCTAGCGGGCCGAACCCTGCGGGCCCGTTAGCGCGCCGGCCTGGTGGGCCGCACCCGATCCGGTCCGATCCAGGCCCGTTTGACCTCCAGCCGCCGTTGACCGCCGTTGACCCGAGGTGTTTTTTTTTCACTAAGTCCCTGGCAGTTTTAAGTTCCTGATGCTGTTTTGTTTTGATGATAACTTTTTGTGTGCATGTCCGATTTGATCAAATGATATGTCAAAATGATCGTGGAGACTTGTACTACGTTTTGTTCCATTGTGCCAAGCATGTTTGAGGTCATCTAGATGCTTAAATATCTGTTGCATGAGTGCTACTTGTTATAAACTGCTGTTTGTAGTTGTTTTCATGCCATCTTTGCAATGTGATAACTTGGTGCATGTTTATCCAAATGAAGCAAATGATATGTCCACATGTTCATCATGTCATGCTCTACATGTTGGTTGCTTTAGCTTGCATGATAGATTTCATCTTGCCATGTTTATCTCCTTTGCAAAGTGCTATGTGGCTGTTATGTCGTTTAACTTGTTACGAGATGCCTCGTAGAGGAGCTCGTTGTTATTGATGTGGTTGTCCCCTTGATGCATGCTTAGATGTTTTGGACTCCCCATCATGTGTACTTTGTTGTGGTGCTTACCACTTGCCATGCTTTGCTTTGAGGTGACTTAAACTTGCTCACAAACATGCCATGATGTTACTACTGTTTTAACACTTAGTGAAATTTCACTAAGTCTGGAATCTGTAATTTCCAGATACCATGTTTGCTTGTTGTTCTAGACAAATCCATGATAGTTTTGGGGTGACTCTTGATGATTCCTTGTTGTATAAGTTGTTGGCTATCCATTCATGCTCTCACATTCTTATTTGGGTGGCTATAGCATATTTAACTTTTGCTCCCAAGTTGCAACAAATTACTGCTGTCAGGTTTTTTGTTGTCAAGTTCAATATGTCAAAGCTTGTTGCTATTGATCCATGGCTCCTTTGGAGATGCTCCAATGGAATTGTTTGCTGTAGGATATGTCTAGTTTATGTCCATGCTCATTGCCATGATGTTTGAGTGCTGTAGACTATTTATCTCTTGCTCCGAAGTTGCTATGTGGCTGTTTATTTCAGCTTGTGCATGTTTATTGTTTCAGGTGTAACTTTTAGCCCGTTGCTCCGTTTTGAGCAAGTCCTATATGTAACTTGTGTGTTTTTGCATGTAGATCCATAATATCCTCTTGTTATCATGTTTTGAAGTATTTTTCTTGAATGCACATTGCCATGCACCTTGTGCTGTAACACTGTGCTTCCTATGTAGACTTTTTGTGCTTCCATAGTGCATCTATTTTGCTTCCTTAGTGCATCAGCCATGCATCCAATAGTTTTGTGCATTGGATCTTGTTGATTGTCGTGCCTTGTGTGTTTGTGTTGAGTAGAGCCGGAAGCTGAGTCCGAGTACGAGAACGAGGTTACTACCGAGGTTGAGAACGAGGAGCTCTCTTACGATCCCATCGACAACTCTTCAGGCAAGATGACCGAACCCCGATAACATTACTATCTTTGCCTATTGCTAGAAGTCTCGCTCTATAGTCTTGCCTCGATGCCCATGTTTTCCCGTTAGCCTCCTATTGTAACCATGAACCTGTTTAACCACCCTACCTATGCAAACCATTGATTGGCTATACGTAGGCTTCGCTTAGCCCCTCTTGTAGCGTTGCTAGTTGCAGGAGAAGACTGAAGTTTCTTGCTTCTTGTTGAAGCTTGTTGGGATATCACACTATTTTAATTATTAAATGAAATCATCTATATATTGGTAATGGGTGGAAGGCTAACCCTTTTGCTTGGTGTTTTGTTCCACTCATGCCGCCTTAGGAACCGTATAAACCGGTGTTATGTTCCTTGATTATGCGTTCCTCACACGGTTGGGGTTATGGGACCCCCTCGATAAACCGCTAAGTGCTAAGTCTTTTCCAGCAAGTCCCAACATTGGTACTATTCGCCTAATAACTAAAAACTTGCATAGGGACTAGCTATCCCTTTTGTTTTAATCAACAACCCCGGGCCAGTGCTCCTCATGAGTGTTGGTCCGAACTAAGCAGACTGCGGGGCCGCCTTGGGGAAACCCGAGGTATCTGGCATACACCTGTAGGATGTCTCATCCGGTCGTGGCCTGAGACTAGATACGCGTGGCTACTGTCAGGGTGTCGGCACGCTGGGAGGATTTGCTGGATTAGCCTTACCTTAGTCGGAGTATCTTGAGCACGGGATTCCGAGAATACTCGGGTCTTCCCACTTAGGAGTTGCGACTCCACGGATCGTGGGCTTGTCATGGGCCAAGTTGGAACACCCCTGCAGGGTTATGAACTTTCGAAAGCCGTGCCCACGGTTATGTGGCAGATGGGAATTTGTTAATATCCGGTTGTAGAAAACTTGACACCATGTTCCAATACACTACCAGTGTGAGTACCGTGACGGTCATTTTCCGAAAGGGATTCAGGAGATGAACACGGTGGGGTTATGTTTGACTTGCTAGTTTAGGATCACTTCGTGATCATCTCTCGTCCGAGGCACTTCTCTTCTCGCTCTCTTTTACGTAAGCTAGGCTAGTGCTGCTGCAAACCCTTGTTCTTTCTTCAGCCTTGTTCCTCACCCAAGGCTTGTATAGTCGTGTTACCCGGGAACGAGATTGCTGAGTCCTCTGTGGCTCACAGTTACTTCACCACACCAGATGCATGTACTATGGTGAGCTACACAAGCGATGGCACTGAGCTAGACTGGGAGTACGACGAGGAGCGTAGCCGTTACTATGTGAACTATTCGGTTGATCAGTAGAGCTTCGACTAGGATTCGATTCAGACCTGTGGTTTAAGTTATGTTTGGTATCTTTCATTTGGATCTTTTCCCTTAGATGGGCTGTGATGTTTATTTGAATGATGATTGGATATGTAATGAATTTGTGTGACGTGGAGAGTGTAAGCCAGCTATCTTTTCAGCTTTCATCCCTATTTTTACATGAGATGTGCAAAGGTACCAAACTTGCGATCATTCTAGAATGGGCTTATATCTTTAAGTCGTGCCTCGACACGTAGGAGATATAGTCCCATCCTGGGCATTACATCGGGCTGGCTATAAATAGCGGCCCCGAGCTCGCATTCGACCCTGCACCTCTCCACCATCTCACCAGACCTCGCCCAGCAACTGGAAGGACCTCGAGGAGTCCTCCTTCCCCAGCTCCGGCCGCCCCGATCCGCTTCGGGCTCCGGCAACTCTCTCTCTGGTGAGAGCACCTCCACCTCCCTAGTCATGTCAGTAGCCTCCTGACGCACCTAGACGCCTAACCCCCACTTCAATTTGACCTCCGCAGCGCTCCCCGGCGAGATCCACCACCGCCCGAGCCACCGTACGCCGGAGAGAAGGCCGCCGTCGACGTGGTGCTCGCCGACGTCCAACTCCACCACCCACAGACGCGGAAGAGCATCGTGTGTCCGTAGGTACCTTTCCCTCCTCCTACCTCGCCGTGGATCGGCGCTGGCGACCACCGCGGCTCTCGGGCGCCGGCGCACTCTGTTTTTCCGTTCGAATATTCAAACCTGATGGGTGGGACCCCCTCGTCAGCCTCTTTGTTTTATTCGAACCGTTTTTTCTGGAAAACACCTTCGGGCAAAATACGCTTCCCTTTTCAGCTGGCGTACTTCTTACTGAAACGTTATCTGTTTTTATAATCAAGCCCCTGGAAACTTTCTGTTTCATTACAGACAAGTCCCTGGACAAAAACCTTATAACTTTTAAACAAAAGATGATTTTGAGTTGATTCTTTTTCAGTCCTCTTTATTTTTCTGTCTAGTTTTTATCATATTTATTTGAAAAATATTTGGGACAACTTTTATGCGCGCACAGTATTTATGTTAGTATCCATTTTATTTTATTTGTAGATACCGAAGGAGGTGACGGAGCCGCGAACTTCACCGAGTTAGACTCCGACTACTCCGAACCAGGCAAGCATGTTTGAACCTTTGATATGATGAGTGTTTTGCATGTTTGCTTGAGTAGTGTTCTCATGGCATGGTTATATAAGCATTTTGTGGGTGTTATATTTCATGCAAGACAAGCTCCGTGTGAGCTTCGAAAGTTGATGGTGAGCCAACCTGATCATGTGGTGACATGATAGGTTGTAAGCTGGTATTGTTGACGCATGCCAGTCAACCGTTTAACTCCAGTGTTAACGTGGATCAAGTCATGATCCCGTTCGTCTCCTTTTTGGTACTATCACATGTCTTCTGCAAAGAATACGGTTTAGTCAGTTGCAAACCTCTTTCCTTGTACACACCAAATAAAGGGGCCCGGATGAGGGTTCCATGGCCCTGGATTAAAGCCCGTCATGCGGTCAGGGGGCATGGGTGTTTCCGGTTGGGACCGAGAGGGGGGCACCCCTTAGAGCGCGCGGTATAAATTTGATCCCATGCTATTCGAGGTTGTAGCCTCCCCGTCTTAAAGTTTTTCGTGAACGTTGCCTAGGGTGATTCCGGGCAGCGGGATGTGGAATGGGTGTGTACTGGTTAGTTGTGTTTCTGCTAAAATACCGTAAATGGAACTAGTCCTTTGTGACTACTGAAATCCGTTGGCTGTGGTTAAAGAGTACAAACTCTGCAGAGTCAAAGCCCATTCGAGTAGCCATGTCTATGGCCTAGCGCCAGTCTCCGTGTCAGTCTCCGTTACAGTCTCTAGTGATTTAATATAGCTCTATGAGGGGTAGACCGGCCGAATGTTATTCTGGTAAATGAACTAACCAGTCTATTATGTACTAAATGTTTCGTTGAGATGATTTACCTTGAAGATACTACTTGGTTTCGAATGATCATATAAGCCCTTTATGTGATGTCGCTCAGACGTCCGACTGTGGCATTCTCGTTATTTATTTTTGATATAAGCCCTTTATGTGATGTCGCTCAGACGTCCGACTTGTGGCATTCTCGTCATTTACATTTAATATAAGCCCTTTATGTGATGTCGCTCAGACGTCCGACTGTGGCATTCTCGCTATTTACTTTTGATATAAGCCCTTTATGTGATGTCGCTCAGACGTCCGACTATGGCATCGTTGTTATTTACTTTTGATATAAGCCCTTTATGTGATGTCGCTCAGACGTCCGACTGTGGCATTCTCGTTATTTATTTTTGATATAAGCCCTTTATGTGACGTCGCTCAGACGTCCGATTGTGGCATGTTTATTCATTTTTCCTTTCGAGGCATCGTTTCAGACACTCAATCGGTATTCTTTTATTTCCTTGGGATTTCGGGAGGACTACCGCCTGACTTCCTTTTTATTTAACATGCATCGCAAATTTATTCTCTGAGTACATATTGCTAGTCTGCTCATATGCATCATGTTTGCAATTGTTATATCTTATGTCCGAACTATCTTGCGAGTACATTCAAAGTACTCACCTGGCTTGTTGATTTGGCCAGATGTTGACGAAGGCGATCTCATGGATGAAGAGTTGGATAACGAGTCCGACGCCTAGAGGAGTCCCAGTCAGTCTCTTGCGATCCTGGAGTTGATCATTGTATTATAAACGCTTCCGCTACCCAAATAAATTCATCGAGTCTCACTCCGACACTCGATGAGCTGTAAGATATTGGAGTCGTGTCACCCACTACATGTGACATATCCACCCCCACTTTTATTACGAGTCAGTAGTTATGCCACCCTAGCCTTGTGTCATATCCGCCTTTATGTATAATATCGGCGTGCTTGTAATAAATTGTTGAGCAGCCTCATCTCAACATTGTATAATATTTAGTACTCTGGCATTCTGTATCAAGGATTTGTCTACCAATAAGAAGGATTCTTCTACACTGGCCCGATAAAAAGGTCGGTTTCTCAGTAAATGTTTTGTTGAAAAACCGGTCCTGACAACCCTTTTCTTTTGCATATCACACAAATCAACAAAGTTGTTTAGATGGGGAGCGGCGTCTTCACTAGGAAGGCCGGAAAATTGATCTTTCATGACAAGATTCAACAGAGCAGCATTGATCTCACATGATTCAAGATCGGTAATATGAGCAATCGGAGTGCTAATAAAAGTATTATTGTTGGTATTGGAGAATTCACACAATTTGGTATTGTTCTGAGCCATAGAGACAAGCAAGCAATCCAACACAGAAGCAAACAAGAAGCAAGCGAACGATAAACACACGGCAGAAGAAGGGCGAATAAAACGGCAAGGGTGAAGTGGGGGAGAGGAAAAAGAGAGGCAAAAAAAGTAATGCGAAGGATAAGGGTTTGTGATAGGTACTTGATATATGACTTTTGCGTAAGCCTCCCCGGTAGGTACTTGATATATGACTTTTGCGTAAGCCTCCCCGGCAACGGCGCTAGAAATTCTTCTTGCTACTTCCCGAGATTGCGTTGTATTCCCTCAAAGAGGAAAGGGTGATGCAGCACAGTAGCGTAAGTATTTCCCTCAGTTTTTGAGAACAAATGTATCAATCCAGTAGGCAACCACGCGCGAGTCCCTCGCACCTGCACAAAAAAATAAGAACTTCACAGCCAACACGATAAGGGGTTGTCAATCCCTTTACGGTCACTTACGAAAGTGATATCTGATAGAGATGATAGTTTGATATTTTTGGTATTTTTGGATATAAGAACAGAAAGTAAAAGCGGAAAAGTAAAGTAGATTATACATTAATATTCTAAGAATAGACCCGGGGGCCATAGTTTTCTCTAGTGGCTTCTCTCATGATAGCGATATTATACATTGGGTAAACAAATTACTGTCGAGCAATTGATAGAAAAGCGAATAATTATGAGACTTTCTAGGCATGATCATTATATATAGGCATCACGTCCGAGACAAGTAGACCGAAATGATTCTGCATCTACTACTATTACTCCACACATCGACCGCTATCCAGCATGCATCTAGAGTATTAAGTTCATAAGAGCAGAGTAACGCCTTAAGCAAGATGACATGATGTAGAGGGATAAACTCAAACATAGTGGTATAAACCCCATCTTTTTATCCTCGATGGCAACAATACAATACGTGCCTTGCTGCCCCTACTATCATTGGGAAAGGACATCGCGAGATTGAACCCAAAGCCAAGTACTTCTCCCATTGCAAGGGCTATAGATCTAGTAGGCCAAACCAAACCAATAATTCGAAGAGACTTGCAAGGATATTATAATCATACATAAAGAGTTCAGAAAAGAACTAAATATTTCTCATAGATAATCTTGATCATAAACCCACAATTCATCGGATCTCGACAAACACACCGCAAAAAGAGATTACATCGAATAAGATCTCCTCGAAGACCGAGGAGAACTTGGTATTGAGATCCAAAGAGAGAGAAGAAGCCATCTAGATACTAGCTATGGACCCGAAGGTCTGTGGTAAACTACTCACAACTCATGGTGAGGCGATGATGATGATGTAGAAGCACTCCATGGAAGATCCCCCCTCCGGCGGAGCTCCGGAACAGACCCCAAGATGGGATCTCACAGGAACAGAAGGTTGCGGCGGTGGAACTAGGGTTTTCTCTGTTGTTCTGATGGTTTCGGGGTACGTAGATATATATAGGAAGAAGGAGGGCACCGGGGGCCAGACGGGGTGCCCACGAGGCAGGGGGCACGCCCCCACCCTCGTGGATGCCACGTCAGCCCTACTCCGTGGTTCTCAAGTCTCCCATGCGTATTTTGCTCCAAAAATATCACTCCCGAAGGTTTCATTCCGTTTGGACTCCGTTTGATATTCCTTTTCTGTAAAACCCTGAAATAGGCAAAAAAAAAAGCAATCTGGACTGGACCTTTGGGTTAGTAGCTTAGTCCCAAAAATAATATAAAAGTGTATAACAAAGCCCATTAAATATCCAAAACATCATAAATAATAGCATGGAACAATCAAAAATTATAGATACGTTGGAGACGTATCAGTCACTGAGCCTCCTTCGAAATTCATGAACCATGTTCTGTGATTCCAATAACTCAGCATGTGTGAAAGGATCGATATGGTTGACTAGAGGGGGGTGAATAGGCAACTAACATTTTTTTGCTTTTCTTAACCAAATTAAACTTAGCAACAAAGTAAGTTGTCTAGATAAGCAACTAGGTGGACAACTTATAGGAAGTAACAATAACATCCACACAAGCAAGCAAGCTAAGATGTACCACGAGAGCTTGCACATGTAAAGGAAAGAAATAACCACAAGTGGAGCCGGTGAAGACGAGGATGTGTTACCGAAGTTCCTTCCCTTTGAGAGGAAGTACATCTCCGTTGGAGCGGTGTGGAGGCACAATGCTCCCCAAGAAGCCACTAGGGCCACTGTATTCTCCTCACGCCCTCACACAATGTGAGGTGCCGTGATTGCACTAGTGGTGCCCTTGAAGGTGGCGACTGATGAGGTTACGGACCTAGGGTAGGGTCACATGCCTGACCAAGATACCCCACCCAAGGTCGCTACCCCAGAAGCTCAAAGTACAAACCGATGGCAACAAGAACAGTCGAGTGAGACGGCCCAAGAGGACATCCCACTCGACCGTACACCCCCGTCCAGACGACTCAACTTCACTCGATCCTTCCAAGGCACTCAACCCCTGAAGGTCAAAGGTTCCTTAGGACATCAACGGTCTGGTATTCACTCCGCTGCAATGAATGCCTTTATTACTCTTTACTGCGGGCATTATCAGTAATGCTTTCCTTTATGTACATTGAACCCTTAGTAACGTGGGGCATGGCTGGGGTCCTGGCGCACTATATAAACCACCCCCTCCTCCAGTACAAGGGTTCACACCCCCTGTAACTCAAACATCTCCATACATTCCAGCCGACCGCCTCCGGGCACCGAGACGTTGGGCTTTTACTTCCTCCGAGAAGGGCCTGAACTCGTATACATCTTGCATACAACCTCTCCATAGCTAGGGCCTTGCCTCCTCTTACGTACCCCCTACTCGTATTGTCAGACTTAGAACCACGACAATTGGCGCCCACCTTGGGGCAGGGTGTCTTAGCGATTTCTGGTGAGGTCGCAAACTCTTCTCCGACCTCCTTCGTCATGGTTTCCGGCGGTGGTCTGGTGTTGGGCCGCGAGATCCGACTCGGCGCGCTCGTCTTCGTCACCGACGACTCCGCTGGGCTCCACGAGGCTCCCCTCGACATCGAAGCACTGCCCGTCCGCGGGGCTGCGCGCTTTCGCGCTGGTGCTTGCGGCGTCCTTCTCCGGCAGCCGTCAACTCAGTACCTGCTGACTCATTCATCATCTGTTGTCCCCGCTGGACGCCGTCGCAAGCGATCCGGTCGCTCGTGGCTCGAGCATTGGGTGAAGCACCCGGTGGCCTGCCAGGCGGCCACCCGTCCAGTCGCGGCCATCGAGCCCGACGAGTACATCTACGGGCCGGTCGATCCGTCCGTCGAGCTCACAGATTCGGTTATCGAGTGCGGGAGTAGCGATCCCGCGGCGGAAGTCCTCATGGTCCACTCATGCCGCAGTCCGCAAGGATTCCCTCGCGGCAGCGACGACGGTCATTCATTCGACCATGATGGGTACATTCCCCAACCTGTCACCGCCGAGCAGAGGGACGAGCTCTGCCGCCGCAATGAGGACGCACTCTTCACCCCCATCATGGGAGATACTCCAGAGGCTCGGGCCCTGGAAGCCACACGCTTGGCCACCGTGACTGAGCACGCGTGTTTGGAAAATATCCAGCGCGCACTCGACGAACGGGCCCGCCGACTGGTCCCCGAGTCCAGTCGACGACCGCGACAATCATTCCCGTGCGAGACTCAGGTGTTCCGCACGCCTGTCCAAAACCTCGAAGCCGCGACTCGCATCGTGGAGTCAATTCAACCATCATAGTCACATGCCGGGAGAGGCCTACAACAGATCTGGGCGTTGCTCCGAACGGCCAGAGAGCAGAACGCGGTTGTTTCTCAGTCGCGCAACAAGATTCACAGCAGATCGGTGGCTATAGACACCGTTTGGTCAGCTCACAGTCCAAGATCTCCCCCGAGGCATGAGGAACGTGGCCCACGTCAAGACCGGTATTTGGGTCGGAATGATGAGTAGTATGATCGTCGACCTGGTCATCACGACCACCGTCGAGTGCCTACGCCTCCTCCAGGAAGCGGATCGTTCTCGCCCAGGCGACACGAGGGCAGATGCCTGCGCGACGACGAGCGGAGGATTCCCCCAGATCCCCAAAGGCCCAGCTTCAATGCAAGGTCTATCCTTGTGCAGGGACTGGTCGACCGAAACAGAGCATTCAGAGAAGAGCAAGGCATAGATCATCCGAGTGGAAGCCGAGCATCCGTCTCTGGACCCGAGTGTTTTAGCAGTGCCATCAGGGCTGCTGAGATTCCCCCCGAACTTCAGGTTGGCGGCAGGGGTAAACAAGTTCACCGGCGAGTCAAAACGAGACACCTGGCTCGAGGATTACCGAGTGGCTATGCAAATTGGAGGTGGCAACAACGACGTAGCCATGGAACACCTTCCTCTGATGCTGGGCGGCTCAGCTCGTGCGTGGCTTAATCAGTTGGCCCCCGGGAGCATATACAGTTGGGAAGAGCAGTCCCGAGTGTTTATTCGGACCTTCGAAGGCACCTGCAAATGGCCCGCAGGGTTCGCGGAGCTGCAGCATTGCGTACAAAAGCCGAATGAAACCGTAAGGGATTACATATAGAGATGGACCACCTTGCACCACATGGTGGAGAATGTGTCTAAACACCAAGTAGTCTGCGCCTTGAAGGAGGGCGTGCGATACCAAGAACTGAATCTGAAGTTTGGTCGGATGGGAGATATGTCCCTGTCCCGGATGATGGAGATAGCTAGTCGGTACGCTAGCGGAGAAGAAGCCGATCGACTCCGTAGTGGCAAGAAACCAGTCAGACAAGATGATCAGAACTCCAACCAGAAACCCAAGTGCAAGGCCGAGCCAGTCGCTCAGGGTGAAGTTGCAGTGGTCAACCAAGGGAAAGACAAAGGAAAGCCCAAGGAGCCTTGGGTCCCCAAGAAAGTAAAAGATCAGGCTAGGAATGATGTACTCGACCAGCCATGTCCTATCCACACGAAGAAAGATGAAGAGGGGAACTTGGTATATCCCAAGCACACCACTCGATAGTGCTGGCTCCTTATCCAGAACTTCCAGAAAGATCAGTCGTCTGAGAAGGAAAAGGAGTCGGAGGAGACCGAGGACAAAGAAGGGGATGGAGGTTACCCCCAGATCAACTCCACTCTGATGATTTTCGCTGATGTCAAAAGCAGAAGTCGACTGAAAGTGATCAACAAAGAAGTCAACATGGTTGCCCCAGCAACAACCACGTACCTGAAGTTGTCCAAGACCCCCATCACATTCGACCAGTCCGATCACCCTGCGCACATTGCTACCCCTGGGCGGCAGGCGCTGGTGGTCGACCTAGTGGTCGAGGGCACGCGTTTGACCAGGGTCCTGATGGATGGTGGAAGTGGCTTGAATATTCTGTATGCTGCAACCCTCCGTGATATGGGCATTCCGATGTCCAAGCTGAGCGAAAGCAACATGAGTTTCCACGGGGTCATCCCCGGGAAGAAGGCCGACATACTTAGCCAAATCGCACTCGACGTAGTCTTTGGCGACTCGTAGAATTACCGCAAAGAAAAGCTGACATTCGAAGTGGTGGACTTCAACAGCGCTTATCATGCCATTCTGGGTAGGCCCGCCTACGCCAGATTCATGGCTCGACCGTGTGTCGGGACCCCGATCCTAAGTCACACAGGTCTAGCATGTAACACATCATATCACTTTGCGGCCTCATGCACGGTATCCCCACGGGTGCAACCTTACCTGGCCCGGGACCGTTTGCGCATTTTGGCACACGTATATGATAGTGTCGCTAGCATCCATATGACAGAGAACCCGAGCCGACATGACTAGTTATAAACCAAAAGTGGCGCTAAATTACAGAGACATGCATACATGACCCAGCAACGAACGTGTCGGTCATCAACGTATGAACCCAAGTCATAGCAAGCTATGAGGACTTAAAGGAACAACGCGTGAGATTTCCCCTAAGGGACGGACACAGGAATGAAGAAGGACACATGCTGGCCAGCCTAGGTGTTCTGGAGCAGTAGCCAGCTACCGAGGCTCAGTGGAAGCACTAGGAGACATTTCCCTGTAAGATAGGCTACCAAGGGTAAACAACTAGGTGTCGGACCCCACACATAGCAATACACATTACACGTACGCATAACATACAAGTATGTGTTGTACAACATGGCATCACAACATAACTCAACAACTCATATAGATAAAGGCCTAGAAGAACCATCATAGCATTTGTTACAAATAGGGGTCACATGACCCAACATACAGAGCATACAGGCAACGGAAGCATAACATGTCTGAGTACAAACAACTACAAAAGAAAAAGGCTGAGAAGCCTGACTATCTACAAGACCGTCCTGAGGGCACAAGATCGTAGCTGAGGTAACAAGCTAAACGTCGAAGTCCACGCGGAACCACTAGTGAGACTGAAGTCTCTCCGCAAAAACATAAATTAAGCAAACGTGAGTACAAAGGTACTCAGCAAGACTTACATCAGAACTAACTATATATGCATCAGTAACAACAAAGGGATGATGGAGTTTGACTGCAGCAAGCCAGCTTTGACTCGGTGGCTATCCTGAACTACAACTACAAGTAACTTTTTTGAGGTGGCGCACACAAGTCCACATATTCACCAATCAATACACCACTATGGATCCGCTCCCGTATCCCTATGAGAACGCCATCCACAGCACTCACACCTGTCTTGAGCATTTTAGAGTATCCACTTTCACTTGTCTATGTACCAAGTAAGCATCCAAGAAGTCCATAACCGCGGACCCGGCTATTCCAATAGATCATGTTAACCCTGCAGGGGTGTACTTCTTCACACACGCTCTCGCCACTTACCGCCATGTACACGTCGTGTATCTCGACAACCTTCAAGCGGAAGCCTGGCGAGGGTGTCGGCCACGACATGACTAACCACACAAGACTCTAGTCCAGGTTTATCGCCTATTCGGGTTCCATCCGTAAGGAGATCCGGCGGGGTGTCGCTCACGGCCCCAAACAATGTGCGCAGGGTTCCCAAGCCCACCTCGACGGATGGATCTATGCTTGGTACACCGTGCCATGGTGCCTAGTCTATCCGAAGCCCACATGTACCGTGTGCCACTTGGTAGACTACTATCACTACCTACAAACACCAGAAACTAGTTGCAACTCCTGGACAGAGATCTAGTTGATTAATAAGTCGAGAGGGGTCGAGTTACCGGAACCCAATGTGTGGTAGTAGCTAGTCATTGGACAACTTACACAGAACTCAGTTCTTAAGGACGGTTCCAGTGAGACAATCCACCATGTACTCCTACATGGCCTCTCACCGCTACCTTTACCAAAACGTGTTCACACACTTAGCTCGCACACAGTAGGACATGTTCATCACCATTCCAATTCATCCCCGATGAATCAGACCTGACACAACTCTAAGCAATAGCAGGCATAGCCAGAAAGCATGAATGACTAGGCACAACATGGCTCAAACAATTCCTACTCATGCTAGTGGGTTTCAACTATTTACTGTGGCAATGACAGGTCATGCAGAGGAAAGGGGTTCATCTACCGCAGAAAAAAGCAGTTCAATTGTTGTTGTCCTAATGCAGTAAAGGAGTGCAGGAGCGAGAGAGTGGGATTGTATCGGAATGCTCAAAGGGGGTTTGCTTGCCTGGGACTTCTAAAGATAGTAATAGTTCTTCAACGGTGTCATCGAACTCATCGTCGGAACGTCGTCTACTGAGAGGGGACAAAAACCGGCACAGAGAAGGAACACAATCAATGCAATGCAACAATATGATGCATGATCATGACATGGAAATATGCTGTGGTTTGAGATAATGCAACTAGCAACAATTTAAATGAAGTTGGTTTGAATCCAAGATTCAAATTCAAACTCCACATGTGGTTATTTAAATGTCATTTAATTGATTTGACCTGAACAGCAGGTTTAACTTGTTCAAACATGCATGAAAATGACATAAACAGATTCCTCATATTTTTCTGATCATTTTTTATATATAAATTATTTTCATCTGAGCTACGGTTGATTTTATATGAATTTTAGAAGTTTTAGCTATTTTCTGAAATAAATAAATCATTTCTGATTTATTTAAAATCTCAGAAAATGTTTACTGCGTCAGCATGACCTCATGCTGATGTCAGCAGGTCAACAGGGGCTGGTCCAGGTCAAACATGACATGTGGGCCCGGCATGTCAGTTTCACAACTAATTAACAGAGTTAATTAGTGCTAAGCAAAGAACTAACTAAACTGTTAGTGGGGCCTGGGCCCACTAGTCAGTCGCACAGTATCTAACAGTATATAATTAGACCTACCTGTGGTGCCACAACCAGAGCCAGCTGGCCCGGATTATCAACCCGGGTTGGATGATCCTCTCTGCTCCACACAATGGGTTGCTCAGACCAACGCAGGAAACGTGGTACCGCCGGTTCAACAGAATGTACTGCCCTCTTCAGAACTTTCTGATCCCGCTTGCACAAGCTCGTGGTGAAGACATGATACTGCCCACTGCTCAGCTCCTTCGGATTATTCTGATATCCGGATTGCTGCTGCTGTTGACGCTGTTGATTTCCCTGATTGTTATATCCGCCCTGACCATGCTGCTGGTTATGCTGATTGTGCCCATTGTGGTTGCTGTTATTACCTTGGTATCCTGAACCGGATCCACCACCTTGATAACCCGGACCCTAGAAGCCAGGGCCTGATCCGGCAGAGGGCCCGTGATCGTACCTATTCCGGTTCATGAATTCCTGCATAATAAAGCAGTCTTTCCAGAGATGTGTAGCTGGCTTTTCCGGTGTGCCATGCTTTGGGCAAGGCACATTCAATTGGCATTCCAGATTAATAGGTGGCCTCCCATTACGCGTATGCGGTCTACCCTTGCGGCTCTGTCCATCCTCCTGAGCGTTGGTGTTGGCCACAAAATCTGAATTGCCATCCGCTTTACGCTTACCATTGTATCCCTGATTCGCCGGATTGGGCTGCGGCAGTTTACCGTTCTTGCTCGCCTTCCCTGACTTGTCTCCATCTGCGTATGGATGTTTGGTATTATCAAAGTCCCCATATTTCACTAAAGCTCCCATGAGCGTCCCCATGTCATTGCAATCACGTTTAAGCCGTCCCAACTTTAGTCGCAAGGGTTCAAACCGGCAATTGCCCTCCAAGGTTACCACTGCTGTACTTGGGTTGATGCTATTGGAGGAGTGCAAGATTTCTGACACTCGACGAACCCAACTACTTGTAGACTCCTACTCTCATTGAATGCAGGCAGCTAAATCAACAGCAGACATTGGCTGCTTGCATGTGTCTTTGAAGTTATTGATAATCCGACGCCGCAATTCGGCCCATGATTCGATGGAATTAGGTGGTAAACCCTTCAGCCAAGTACGAGCCGTGCCTTCGAGCATCATCGTGAAATACTTAGCGCATGCTGCATCATCCACATCCAGCGTCTCCATTGCCATCTCATAACTCTCAACCCATGCCTCCGGAGCCAGATCCGCCGTGTAATTGGGCACCTTGCACGGTCCTTTGAAATCCTTGGCGGGTTGGCTCTACGACCGACGGCAGAACCGACGCTCTCGTGCCCGGTGCTCCTCCCCGGTTCATCTTCGGCTGGTTACTGGTTCCTGCTCCTGGCGTGCTAAAGAGATTCCTTGCCTCATAAACCCGTGGCAAGCGAGATCGCTGCCTTCTCATCATTACCTCATGTGACACGGTCTGATCCAGCATAAGTCGATAGGCTTGAGCATCAAGCTCCGTCTGCCTTGTAGCCATCCTAGCTTTCTCAGCAACCAGGTCCAACTTGGCTTGTTCAATCCGGCCTGTCACCTGAGCAACCTCCGCATCATGCTGCTCCTTGTTGGCCTGGGTTACCTTTGATGTCAATAACGCTGTCAAAGTATCGACCAAAACGTATAAAGTGTCAGACGGCGACTGTTGGAAATATGCCCTAGAGGCAATAATAAATTGGTTATTATTATATTTCCTTGTTCACGATAATCGTTTATTATCCATGCTAGAATTGTATTGATAGGAAACTCAGATACATGTGTGGATACATAGACAAACACCATGTCCCTAGTAAGCCTCTAGATGACTAGCTCGTTGATCAATAGATGGTTACGGTTTCCTGACCATGGACATTGGATGTCGTTGATAACGGGATCACATCATTAGGAGAATGATGAGATGGACAAGACCCAATCCTAAGCCTAGCACAGATCGTGTAGTTCGTATGCTAAAGCTTTTCTATATGTCAAGTATCTTTTCCTTAGACCATGAGATTGTGCAAATCCCGGATACCGTAGGAATGCTTTGGGTGTACCAAACGTCACAACGTAACTGGGTGGCTATAAAGGTGCACTACAGGTATCTCCGAAAGTGTCTATTGGGTTGGCACGAATCGAGACTGGGATTTGTCACTCCGTATGACGGAAAGGTATCTCTGGGCCCACTCGGTAGGACATCATCATAATGTGCACAATATGTGATCAAGGAGTTGATCACGGGATGATGTGTTACGGAACGAGTAAAGAGACTTGCCGGTAACGAGATTGAGCAAGGTATCGGTATACCGACGATCGAATCTCGGGCAAGTGCTATACCGATAGACAAAGGGAATCGTATACGGGATTGATTGAATCCTTGACATCGTGGTTCATCCGATGAGATCATCGTGGAACATGTGGGAGCCAACATGGGTATCCAGATCCCGCTGTTGGTTACTGGCCGGAGAGTTGTCTCGGTCATGTCTACATGGTTCCCGAGCCCGTAGGGTCTACACACTTAAGGTTCGATGACGCTAGGGTTATAGGGAAAGTATGTACGCGGTTACCGAATGTTGTTCGGAGTCCCGGATGAGATCCCGGACGTCACGAGGAGTTCCGGAATGGTCCGGAGGTAAAGATTCATATATGGGAAGTCCTATTTTGGTCACCGGAAAAGTTTCGGGCGATATCGGTAATGTACCGGGACCACCGGGAGGGTCCCGGGGGTCCACCAGGTGGGGCCACCAGCCCCAGGTGGCTGCGTGGGCT
Organism: Secale cereale; assembly: GCA_902687465.1. Taxonomy (NCBI): domain Eukaryota; kingdom Viridiplantae; phylum Streptophyta; class Magnoliopsida; order Poales; family Poaceae; genus Secale; species Secale cereale. The sequence continues at coordinate 553,213,133 of LR738712.1, forward strand.
AAGTGTGGGAGGGGACCAGCCCCAAGGGGGCTGGTGCGCCCCCCCACCAAGTCCCTAGGCGCATGGAGTGTGGAGGGGGGCAAACCCTAGGTCCAGATGGGCCTTAAGGCCCACCCTAGGGCGCCCCCTCTCTCTCCCCCCCTTGGCCGCACCCTAGATGGGTTCTGGGGGGCTGCCGCCACCCCTAGGGAGGAAACCCTAGATGGGGGCGCAGCCCCTACCTCCCCCCTATATATATGTGAAGTTTAGGGCTGCCCAGAACAAGTTTTGACCTCGGTCGATTGGCGCAGCCCTACCTCTCTCCCTCCTCGTCTCCCGCAGCGCTTGGCGAAGCCCTGCTGGAGTCCCGCGCTCCTCCACCACCACCACGCCGTTGTGCTGCTGTTGGATGGAGTCTTCCCCAACCTCTCCCTCTCTCCTTGCTGGATCAAGGCGTGGGAGACGTCACCGGGCTGCACGTGTGAAGAACGCGGAGGCACCGTCCGTTCGGTGCTAGGATCTTCGGCGATCTGAATCGCGGCGAGTACGACTCCATCAACCGCGTTCTTGAACGCTTCCGCTTAGCGATCTACAAGGGTATGTGGATCCAACTCTCCCCTCGTAGATGCATCTCCTAGATTGATCTTGGTGAACGTAGGAAAATTTTTGTTTCCCATGCGACGTTCCCCAACAGCTGTTGGAAATATGCCCTAGAGGCAATAATAAATTGGTTATTATTATATTTCCTTGTTCACGATAATCGTTTATTATCCATGCTAGAATTGTATTGATAGGAAACTCAGATACATGTATGGATACATAGACAAACACCATGTCCCTAGTGAGCCTCTAGACGACTAGCTCGTTGATCAATAGATGGTTACGGTTTCCTAACCATGGACATTGGATGTCGTTGATAACGGGATCACATCATTAGGAGAATGATGTGATGGACAAGACCCAATCCTAAGCCTAGCACAGATCGTGTAGTTCGTATGCTAAAGCTTTTCTATATGTCAAGTATCTTTTCCTTAGACCATGAGATTGTGCAACTCCCAGATACCGTAGGAATGCTTTGGGTGTACCAAACGTCACAACGTAACTGGGTGGCTATAAAGGTGCACAACAGGTATCTCCGAAAGTGTCTGTTGGGTTGGCACGAATCGAGACTGGGATTTGTCACTCCGTATGACGGAGAGGTATCTCTGGGCCCACTCGGTAGGACATCATCATAATGTGCACAATATGTGATCAAGGAGTTGATCATGGGATGATGTGTTACGGAACGAGTAAAGAGACTTGCCGGTAACGAGATTGAGCAAGGTATCGGTATACCGACGATCGAATCTCGGGCAAGTGCTATACCGATAGACAAAGGGAATCGTATACGGGATTGATTGAATCCTTGACATCGTGGTTCATCCGATGAGATCATCGTGGAACATGTGGGAGCCAACATGGGTATCCAGATCCCGCTGTTGGTTATTGGCCGGAGAGTTGTCTCGGTCATGTCTACATGGTTCCCGAGCCCGTAGGGTCTACACACTTAAGGTTCGATGACGCTAGGGTTATAGGGAAAGTATGTACGCGGTTACCGAATGTTGTTCGGAGTCCCGGATGAGATCCCGGACATCACGAGGAGTTCCGGAATGGTCCGGAGGTAAAGATTCATATATGGGAAGTCCTGTTTTGGTCACCGGAAAAGTTTCGGGCGATATCGGTAATGTACCGGGACCACCGGGAGGGTCCCGGGGGTCCACCAGGTGGGGCCACCAGCCCCTGAAGGCTGCGTGGGCTAAGTGTGGGAGGGAACCAGCCCCAAGGGGGCTGGTGCGCCCCCCCACCAAGTCCCTAGGCGCATGGAGAGGGGAGGGGGGGCAAACCCTAGGTCCAGATGGGCCTTAAGGCCCACCCTAGGGCGCCCCCTCTCTCTCCCCCCCCTTGGCCGCACCCTAGATGGGTTTTCTAGGGCTGGCCGCACCCCTAGGGGTGGGAAACCCTAAAGGGGGCGCAGCCCTCCCTTCCCCCTATATATATGTGAGGTTTTGGGGCTGCTAGACACATGAGAACGTCTCCTTCTTGGCGCAGCCCTACCCCTCTCCCTCCTCGTCTCTTGCAGCACTTGGCGAAGCCCTGCTGGAGTCCCGCACTCCTCCACCACCACCACGCCGTCGTGCTGCTGTTGGATGGAGTCTTCCCAACCTCTCCCTCTCTCCTTGCTGGATCAAGGCGTGGGAGACGTCACCGGGCTGCACGTGTGTTGAACGCGGAAGCGCCGTCCGTTCGGCGCTAGATTGGATCTTCCGCGATTTGAATCGCCGCGAGTACGACTCCTTCATCCGCGTTCTTGCAACGCTTCCGCATCGCGATCTACAAGGGTATGTGGATCCAACTCTCCTCTCGTAGATGTGCATCTCCTAGATTGATCTTGGTGAGCGTAGGAAAATTTTTGTTTCCCATGCAACGTTCTCCAACAGTGGCATCATGAGCTAGGTCTTTGCGTAGATGCAATCACGAGTAGAACACAAAGGAGTTTGTGGGCGTTGATGTTTAGATTGCTTCCCTCCTTGGTCTTTTCTTGATTCAGCGGTATTGTGGGATGAAGCGGCTCGGACCAACCTTACATGTCCTCGTACATGAGACCGGTTCCATCGACAGACATGTGACTTTTGTTGCATAAGATGGCTAGCGGGTGTCTGTCTCTCCCACCTTAGTTGAATCGGATTCGACAAAGGCGGTCCTTGTAGAAGGTTAAATAGCAACTTAAATATCACCGTTGTGGCTTTGCGCAGGTAAGAAGCGTTCTTGCTAGATACCCATAGCAGCCACGTAAAACATGCAACAACAAATTAGAGGACGTCTAACTTGTTTTTGCAGGGTATGTTTGTGATATGATATGGCCAATGACATGATGAGATATATTTGATGTATGAGATGATCATGTTGTAATAGTTAATATCGACTTGCATGTCGATGTATACGGCAACCGGCAGGAGCCATAGGGTTGTCTTTAATTTTTGTATGACCTGCGTGTCAATCATTAAGCACTATGTAATGCTTTACTTTATCGCTAAACGGTAGCAATAGTAGTAAGAGCATGGTGGGCGCGCGACAACCCCGATGGCGACACGATGATGGAGATCATGATGATGGGGATCATGGTGTTACGCCGGTGACGATGGAGATCATGCCGGTGCTTTGGAGATGGAGATCAAAAGCACGAGTTGATGGCCATATCATGTCACTTATGATTTGCATGTGATGTTAATCCTTTTATGCATCTTATTTTGCTTAGGACGACGGTAGCATTATAAGATGATCCCTCACTAAATTTCAAGATAAAATTGTGTTCCCCCCGAGTGTGCGCCGTTGCGAAGGTTCGTCGTTTCGAAGCACCACGTGATGATCGGGTGTGATAGACTCTACGTTCGCATACAACGGGTGCAAGCCAGTTTTGCACATGCAGAACACTCGGGTTAGACTTGACGAGCCTAGCATGTACAGACATGGCCTCGGAACACGGAAGACCGAAAGGTCGAGCATGAGTCATATAGTAGATATGATCAACATGAAGATGTTCACCATTGACACCACCTCATCTCACGTGATGATCGGACTTGGGTTGGTGAATTTGGATCATGTCACGCTCGGATGACCAGAGGGATGTCAATTTGAGTGGGAGTTATAAGTAATTTGATTAGTTAAACTCACTTATCATGAACAATAGTCTAAGTTGCCTTTGCAAATTATGTTGTAGATCAATAGCTTGCGTTGTAGCTCCCTGTTTAATACGATCCTAGAGAAAGACTAAGTTGAAAGATATTGTAAGCAAGGATGCGGACTGGGTCCGTAGTCCGAGGAGTGTCCTCACTGCTGCACAGAAAGCTTACGTCTTTGATGCACCGCTCAATGTGCAAACCCCTACAACGTTGTCTGTGGATGTTGTGAACACCTGAGAGACACGTCCTGATGACTACTTGATAGTTTAGTGCACCATACTTTACGGCTTAGAATCGGGATTCCAATGACGTTTTGAACGCCATGGAACATATGAGATGTTCTAAGAGCTGAAATTGGGATTTCAGGCTCATGCCCGTGTTGAGAGGTATGAGACCTCTGACAAGTTCCTTTGCCAAAAAGATGGACGAGAATAGCTCAACTAGTGAGCACGTGCTCAGAATGTCTGGGTGCTAAAATCACTTGAACCAAGTGGGAGTTAATCTTCCAGGTGAGATAATGGTTGACAGAATTCTCTAGACACTATCACCAAGCTACTAGAACTTCGTGATGAACTATGACATGCAAAGGATGGAGATGATCCCGGTGCTGTCAGCGGTTCTTAGTACCGCAAAAGTAGAGATCAAGAAGGAGCATCAAGTGTTGATGGTTTAACAAGACCACTGGTTTCAAAAAGGTAAGGGCTAGAAGGGAAACTTCATGAATGGCAAACTTGTTGTCGCTCTGATGAAGGAACCCATGGTTGAACCCAAACCTCGAGACTAAGTGCTTCTATTGTAAGGGGAACGGTCACATGGTAGCGGAACCGCCCCAAATACATGGTAGATATGATAGCTGGCAACTTCAACAAAGTATATTTGATATACGTGTTATTGATGTGTACCTTAGTAGTACTCCTTGTAGCACCTGGGTATTGGATACCGGTTCAGTTGCTACTATTAGTGACTTGAAGCAAAAGCTACGGACTGAACGGAGACTAGCTAAAGGCGAGGTGACGATGTGTGTTGGAAGTGTTTCCAAGGTTGATGAGATCACCATCGCACACTTCCTCTATTTTCGAGATTAGTGTTGAACCTAGATAAATGTTATCAGGTGTCTACGTTGAGCATGAAAATGATTAGATCATGTTCATCGCAATACGGTTATTCATTTAAGTTAGAGAATAATGGTTATTCTGTTTACATGAATAAACCTTTATGGTCATGCACCCAATGGTTCGTTGAATCTCGATCATGGTAATACACATAATAATAATATTAATGCCAAAAGATGTAGAGTTAATAATGATAGTACCACTTTCTTGTGGCACTGCCGCTTAGGTCATTTTGGCATAAAATGCATGAAGAAACTCCATGCTGATGGACGTTTGGAGTCACTTGATTTTGAATCGCTTGACACATGCGAGCCATGCCTCATGGGCAGGATGACTGAGATCTCGTTTTCAGGTACAATGAAACGGGTAAGTGACTTATTGGAAATCATACATGCTGATGTATGTGATCCAATGAGAATTAAGGCGTGTGGTGGATATCGTTATTTTCTCATCTTCACTGACGATTTGAGTAGATATGGTATATTTACTTAATGAAGCAAAAGTCTGAAACGTTTGAAAGGTTCAAAAATTTCAGAGTGAAGATTAAGAATCATCATAACAAGAAGATCATGTTCCTACGATCTGATCAAGGGGATATTATCTGAATTATGAGTTTGGCAATCACTTAAGACATTGTGGAATTGTTTCGCAGTTGAAGTCCCCTGGAACACCACAGCGTAATGGTGTGTCCGGACATCGTAATCGAACCTTATGAGATATGGTGCGATCTATGGTGTGTCTTACCGATCTACCGCTATTATTTTGAGGTTATGCATTAGAGACAGCTGCATTCACTTTATATAGGGCACCGTCTAAGTCCGTTGAGACGACGTCGTATGGTTTGGCAAGAAACCAAAGTTGTCGTTTTCTTAAATGTTTGGGGCTGCGATGCTTATGGCTTCAGCCAGGAAAAGCTCGAACCCAAAGCGGACAAATACATCTTCATGGAATACCCACTGGTAACGGTTGGGTATACCTTCTATCTCAGATCCAAGGACAAAAATGTTTGTCGCTAAGAATGGGTCCTTTCTCGAGAAGGAGTTTCTCTCGAAAGAATTGAGTGGGGGGAAGATAGAACTTGATGAGGTTGTCGAACCCTCTACTTCGAACGGAGAGTGGTGCAACACAGAAAGATGTTTCTGTGGAACCCACATCTGTTGAAGAGGAAGCTAATGATAGTGATCATGAAACTTCGGATCAAGTTACTATCGAACATCGTAGGTCGACAAGGATGTGTACTACTCCTGAGTGGTACGGTGATCCTGTCTTAGAGGTCATGTTGTTGGACAACGATGAACCTACGAACTATGGAGAAGCGATGGTGGGCCCATATTCCGACAAATGGTTAGAAGCCGATAAATCCGAGATAGGATCCATGTATCAAAACAAAGTATGGACTTTGGTGGACTTGCCCTATGATCGGCAAGCCATTGAGACAAATGGATCTTTAAGACTAAGACGGACGTGGACGGTAATGTCACCGTCTATGAAGCTCGACTTGTGGCGAAGAGTTTTCCACAAGTTCAAGGAGTTGACTACGATGAGATTTTCTCACCCGTAGCGATGCTTAAGTCCGTCGGAATCATGTTAGCATTAGCTGCATTTATGAAATCTGGCAGATGGATGACAAAACAAGTTTCCTTACCAGTTTTCGTAAGGAAAGGTTGTATGTGATACAATCAGAAAGGTTTTGTCGATCCTAAGGATGCTAAAAGATATGCTAGCTCCAGCGATCCTTCCATGGACTAGAGCAAGCATCTCGGAGTCGGAATATACACTTTGATGGAGTGATCAAAGTTTTTGGGTATACAAAGTTTGTTGGAAACTTGTATTTGCAATAAAGTGAGTGGGAGCACTACAACATTTTTGATAAGTATATGTGAATGACATATTGTTGATCCGAAATGATGTAGAATTTCTGGAAAGCATAAAGGGTTGTTTGAAATGAGTTTATCAAAGGAAGACCTGGATAAAGCTGCTTAAATATTGGGCATCAAGATCTATACAGATAGATCAAGACGCCTGATGATACTTTCAAAAGAACACATACCTTTGACATGATTTTGAAGGAGTTCAAAATAGATCAGTCAAAGAAGGAGTTCTTACCTGAGTTGTAAGGTGTGAAGTTGAGTAAGACTCAAAACTTGACCACGGCAGAAGGAAGAGGAAGGACGAAGGTCGTCCCCTATACTTTTGTCATAGGCTCTGTACGGTATGCCATGCTAAGTACCGCACCTGATGTGTGCCTTGCCACATGTCTGGCAAGAGGGTACAAAGGTGATCCAGGAATGGATTACTAGATAGTGGTCAAAATTATCCTTAGAGGAGTAAGGAAATGTTTCTCGGTTATGGAGGTGATAAAGAGTTCGACGTAAAGAGTTACGTCGATGCAAGCTTAACACCTATCCGGATAACTCTAAGTGGAGATACCGGATACGTATAATGGAGCAACAGTTTGGAATAGCTCCAAGTGGAACGTGATAGCAGCATCTACGATATGACATAAGGTTTTGCGAAGAACATAGGGATCTGAATGTTGCAGACCCGTTGACTACAACCTCTCTCACAAGCATAACATGATCAAACCCAGAACTCATTGAGTATTAATCACATATTGATGTGAACTAGATTACTGACTCTAGTGAACTCTTTGGATGTTAGTCACATGGCGATGTGACCTGTGAGTGTTAATCACATGGCGATGTGAACTAGATTATTGACTCTAGTGCAAGTGGGAGACTGTTGGAAATATGCCCTAGAGGCAATAATAAATTGGTTATTATTATATTTCCTTGTTCACGATAATCGTTTATTATCCATGCTAGAATTGTATTGATAGGAAACTCAGATACATGTGTGGATACATAGACAAACACCATGTCCCTAGTAAGCCTCTAGATGACTAGCTCGTTGATCAATAGATGGTTACGGTTTCCTGACCATGGACATTGGATGTCGTTGATAACGGGATCACATCATTAGGAGAATGATGAGATGGACAAGACCCAATCCTAAGCCTAGCACAGATCGTGTAGTTCGTATGCTAAAGCTTTTCTATATGTCAAGTATCTTTTCCTTAGACCATGAGATTGTGCAAATCCCGGATACCGTAGGAATGCTTTGGGTGTACCAAACGTCACAACGTAACTGGGTGGCTATAAAGGTGCACTACAGGTATCTCCGAAAGTGTCTATTGGGTTGGCACGAATCGAGACTGGGATTTGTCACTCCGTATGACGGAAAGGTATCTCTGGGCCCACTCGGTAGGACATCATCATAATGTGCACAATATGTGATCAAGGAGTTGATCACGGGATGATGTGTTACGGAACGAGTAAAGAGACTTGCCGGTAACGAGATTGAGCAAGGTATCGGTATACCGACGATCGAATCTCGGGCAAGTGCTATACCGATAGACAAAGGGAATCGTATACGGGATTGATTGAATCCTTGACATCGTGGTTCATCCGATGAGATCATCGTGGAACATGTGGGAGCCAACATGGGTATCCAGATCCCGCTGTTGGTTACTGGCCGGAGAGTTGTCTCGGTCATGTCTACATGGTTCCCGAGCCCGTAGGGTCTACACACTTAAGGTTCGATGACGCTAGGGTTATAGGGAAAGTATGTACGCGGTTACCGAATGTTGTTCGGAGTCCCGGATGAGATCCCGGACGTCACGAGGAGTTCCGGAATGGTCCGGAGGTAAAGATTCATATATGGGAAGTCCTATTTTGGTCACCGGAAAAGTTTCGGGCGATATCGGTAATGTACCGGGACCACCGGGAGGGTCCCGGGGGTCCACCAGGTGGGGCCACCAGCCCCAGGTGGCTGCGTGGGCTAAGTGTGGGAGGGGACCAGCCCCAAGGGGGCTGGTGCGCCCCCCCACCAAGTCCCTAGGCGCATGGAGTGTGGAGGGGGGCAAACCCTAGGTCCAGATGGGCCTTAAGGCCCACCCTAGGGCGCCCCCTCTCTCTCCCCCCCTTGGCCGCACCCTAGATGGGTTCTGGGGGGCTGCCGCCACCCCTAGGGAGGAAACCCTAGATGGGGGCGCAGCCCCTACCTCCCCCCTATATATATGTGAAGTTTAGGGCTGCCCAGAACAAGTTTTGACCTCGGTCGATTGGCGCAGCCCTACCTCTCTCCCTCCTCGTCTCCCGCAGCGCTTGGCGAAGCCCTGCTGGAGTCCCGCGCTCCTCCACCACCACCACGCCGTTGTGCTGCTGTTGGATGGAGTCTTCCCCAACCTCTCCCTCTCTCCTTGCTGGATCAAGGCGTGGGAGACGTCACCGGGCTGCACGTGTGAAGAACGCGGAGGCACCGTCCGTTCGGTGCTAGGATCTTCGGCGATCTGAATCGCGGCGAGTACGACTCCATCAACCGCGTTCTTGAACGCTTCCGCTTAGCGATCTACAAGGGTATGTGGATCCAACTCTCCCCTCGTAGATGCATCTCCTAGATTGATCTTGGTGAACGTAGGAAAATTTTTGTTTCCCATGCGACGTTCCCCAACAGCTGTTGGAAATATGCCCTAGAGGCAATAATAAATTGGTTATTATTATATTTCCTTGTTCACGATAATCGTTTATTATCCATGCTAGAATTGTATTGATAGGAAACTCAGATACATGTATGGATACATAGACAAACACCATGTCCCTAGTGAGCCTCTAGACGACTAGCTCGTTGATCAATAGATGGTTACGGTTTCCTAACCATGGACATTGGATGTCGTTGATAACGGGATCACATCATTAGGAGAATGATGTGATGGACAAGACCCAATCCTAAGCCTAGCACAGATCGTGTAGTTCGTATGCTAAAGCTTTTCTATATGTCAAGTATCTTTTCCTTAGACCATGAGATTGTGCAACTCCCAGATACCGTAGGAATGCTTTGGGTGTACCAAACGTCACAACGTAACTGGGTGGCTATAAAGGTGCACAACAGGTATCTCCGAAAGTGTCTGTTGGGTTGGCACGAATCGAGACTGGGATTTGTCACTCCGTATGACGGAGAGGTATCTCTGGGCCCACTCGGTAGGACATCATCATAATGTGCACAATATGTGATCAAGGAGTTGATCATGGGATGATGTGTTACGGAACGAGTAAAGAGACTTGCCGGTAACGAGATTGAGCAAGGTATCGGTATACCGACGATCGAATCTCGGGCAAGTGCTATACCGATAGACAAAGGGAATCGTATACGGGATTGATTGAATCCTTGACATCGTGGTTCATCCGATGAGATCATCGTGGAACATGTGGGAGCCAACATGGGTATCCAGATCCCGCTGTTGGTTATTGGCCGGAGAGTTGTCTCGGTCATGTCTACATGGTTCCCGAGCCCGTAGGGTCTACACACTTAAGGTTCGATGACGCTAGGGTTATAGGGAAAGTATGTACGCGGTTACCGAATGTTGTTCGGAGTCCCGGATGAGATCCCGGACATCACGAGGAGTTCCGGAATGGTCCGGAGGTAAAGATTCATATATGGGAAGTCCTGTTTTGGTCACCGGAAAAGTTTCGGGCGATATCGGTAATGTACCGGGACCACCGGGAGGGTCCCGGGGGTCCACCAGGTGGGGCCACCAGCCCCTGAAGGCTGCGTGGGCTAAGTGTGGGAGGGAACCAGCCCCAAGGGGGCTGGTGCGCCCCCCCACCAAGTCCCTAGGCGCATGGAGAGGGGAGGGGGGGCAAACCCTAGGTCCAGATGGGCCTTAAGGCCCACCCTAGGGCGCCCCCTCTCTCTCCCCCCCCTTGGCCGCACCCTAGATGGGTTTTCTAGGGCTGGCCGCACCCCTAGGGGTGGGAAACCCTAAAGGGGGCGCAGCCCTCCCTTCCCCCTATATATATGTGAGGTTTTGGGGCTGCTAGACACATGAGAACGTCTCCTTCTTGGCGCAGCCCTACCCCTCTCCCTCCTCGTCTCTTGCAGCACTTGGCGAAGCCCTGCTGGAGTCCCGCACTCCTCCACCACCACCACGCCGTCGTGCTGCTGTTGGATGGAGTCTTCCCAACCTCTCCCTCTCTCCTTGCTGGATCAAGGCGTGGGAGACGTCACCGGGCTGCACGTGTGTTGAACGCGGAGGCGCCGTCCGTTCGGCGCTAGATTGGATCTTCCGCGATTTGAATCGCCGCGAGTACGACTCCTTCATACGCGTTCTTGCAACGCTTCCGCATCGCGATCTACAAGGGTATGTGGATCCAACTCTCCTCTCGTAGATGTGCATCTCCTAGATTGATCTTGGTGAGCGTAGGAAAATTTTTGTTTCCCATGCAACGTTCCCCAACAGCGACGGGGGAGGATCTCCTGCTCTAGCTCCCATCGCGTCTGATGTTAACGCCACTGTTGTTGAGGACTGCTGCATAGGTTGTGATCCGGCCATAAAGACAGCAACCCGGTTCGGCGGATCGAGGGGGTCCGGAATACTATCTCTCCGGAAGAAGATTCATCGCTGGAATAGACAACAGTCTTGCCGCCAGAATCCGATCCGTCCTCGGTTTGTACCCCATGCACTGCTCCAACGAAGACGTGCTTCACGGTGGGCCGAATCCGGGAAGGTCTCGCACGCTGAGCCGGCTCGAACGATGTTGGGGAAGATGTCCGGCTCAGGGCCCGGTTCGCCGATCTTGCCGATGAAGACGTGGATGCCGCCGAAGGGGACCCGGTACTCGTATTCGATTGAATCGGCCTCGGGGCCCCAGCCGGCATCGTCGATGTAGATCTTGCCATGACGACTCTTAGTCATCCGGCCCACTGCGTAGCCCTTGAGTCCTTCAAAGCTGCCCTTCAAGAACTCGAACCCATCGTGCGATGCCCCACGATGGGCGCCAACTGTCGTGGTTTTGTCACGGCAGATGTCCTAGCAAAAGGACTTAGTCGTGAGGCCATCGCTACGGGTTAGCTTAAAGGGGTTAAAGCGGACAAGGACACATGGATTTTTATACTAGTTCGGCCCCTTCTATGAAGGTAAAAGCCTACGTCTGGTTTGGTGTGTATTGCTAGGGTTTCGATGACCTGGTAGCGAATCCGCTTTGTGTGTGTCTCGAACTGTCATTTTCTCTCTCTGAAACGTCACCGGGTCGTCCCTTTATATAAGAGGTGACGCCCGGTCCGGTTTACAGAGTCCCGAGGCCGGCTCATAAACATATTTGCCTTGGTCTCTGTTCTTTCTATCTTATATCCCAAGTTACATAGTATGATGGTTTACAAATCATGGGCCCTAACACTTGGGCTCTAAACCTCTTTGGGCTGAAATCTCCTACTTCATGCTCCGCTGGGCCTATGATAAAATAATCTTGATAACATAAACCGGCCCCTCCTGGGCGGTTTATAACTAGTAGTAATATCCCTGACAATTTGTGTTGTTATAGGTATTCACACACGTTTCTGATTTCAGACCTTTTTGTCGTGTATCACACACATCTTGTTAAGTTGAACCTTTTCTGTTCTCATCTCTCAACGCAAACCGTTCATCTGAGTGAAACGCATGACGTATATCGCACACACCTTGACCTGGCTGACCATTTCTTTTGTGTTGCCTAGTCACAAACAGTTCATCCGAGTGAACCGTATGCTGTATATCGTGCACACCTTCATCTAGCAGCTCGTTTCTTTTGTTCCTCCTCATCACAAACATTTAATTGAACTAGGATGTATGCCCTGCATCACACACGGAACTAAAATCTGAACCGTGTTTGATGCATCCTCCATTGCAAATGTTTTGCACCTTTTTGGACGGTTTTTACACCCCCGTTTGCGATTATGGCATAGCACACAGTTTCATCAAAGGGCCTCTGATCGTAGTGTCGCGTTAGCAGCATCCTGTAGTAGTGCAAGTACCCTTCATAAAACTCTCATCTCTTGCATTTACGTTATTTGCCATTCACCTCTCGTTTTCCTCTCCCCACTTCTAGAACGATTTTCGAAAACATTTGCCTTTTCTTCGCCCTTTTTCCATTCGTCTTGTTTGCTTGTTTTGTGTGTGCTTGTGTGTTGGATTACTTACCTTGTTTCTATAGATCAACCAAAAAACTCTGTTCCTCACCTTAGGAGGTTGGAAGAAATTGAAAATAATGTTAGAAACTTCATGTCTTTGCAATTTGTGCACACTAATTTCTTTAGAAATGAGCTCAAGGAGCAGAAAAGTTTCATGGAATGTATGAATAAAGAGCTCGATGATATGTCTAAGGAATTTTATGGTCTGAAATCTCAATTTACTCATCTTGAAAATTTAGTTGGCCAAATCTCTGATAAGCAAGCCACCTTAGTAAATAAGATGGCCGCTAAACCAGAATCTAAAAATAATGATGAAGATCTTAAAGTGATTGATGCGACCCCTATTGAATCTTTTTTTTCCAATATAAATCTTGATAAATATGGAACTGGAGATGAGTCAACTTTAGTTAAAAGGTGTCTCAATGATTCAGAATTTTTAGATCATGATGCAAAAATTGATAAAACTGGGATTGACAAGGTCAAAACTTCAAGTAGCAATGAACCCACTCTTTTGGATTTAAAGGAACTTAATTATGATATATGTTCTTTAATAAATTGTATTTCCTTGTTGCAATCCATGTTGGTTTCTCCTCATGCTTACAATCAAAATAAAGCTTTTACTAAACATATCATTGATGCTATGATGCAATCTTTTGAAGAAAAGCTTGAATTGGAAGTTTCTACTCCTACAAAACTTTATGATGAGTGGGAACCTACTATTAAGATGAAGATTAAAGATTATGAGTGCCATGCTTTGTGTGATTTGGGTGCTAGCATTTCTATGATTCCAAAAACTTTATGTGATGTGTTAGGTTTCCGTGAATTTGTTAAGTGTTCTTTAAATTTGCATCTTGCAGATTCCACTATTAAGAAACCAATGGGAAGGATTAATGATATTCTTATTGTTGCAAATAGGAATTATGTGCCCGTAGATTTCATTATTCTTGATATAGATTGCAATCCTACATGTCATATTATTCTTGGTAGACCTTTCCTTAGAACAATTGGTGCAATTATTGATATGAAAGAAGGAAACATTAGATTTGAATTTCCTTTAAGGACGGGCATTGAACACTTTCCAAAAGAAAAACATTAAATTGCCTTATGAATCTATTATGAGAGCTACTTATGGATTGCATACCAAAGATGAAAATACCTAGATCTATTCCTGTTTTATGCCTAGCTAAGGGCGTTTAACAATAGCGCTTGTTGGGAGGCAACCCAATTTTATTTTTGCTTTTTAAAATTTTGGTTCTATTTTTCAATATTCACACATTATTACTTATGTAGTAATTGTGTTTTCGCGTTTTAATTAGTGTTTGAGTCAAGTAAGACCTTTGGGATGGCTTACAGTGATCGTTGATTTGATTTTGCTGAAAAACAGAAACTTTTGCGACAGTGCAGAAAATTCAATAATTTGCTGGTACGTGAAAATCTTCTGAAATTTTTACACACAATTGATGTATAAATTCCCCACGTCTTCCTAATTTTGTTGAATTTTTAGACTTACAGAAGTATGCAAAGTTTTCAGATTGCTACAGATTGTTTTGTTTTTCATAGATTCCATTTTCTATGTGTTGTTTGCTTATTTTGATGAATCTATGGCTAGTATCAGGGGGGGGGGTATAAACAATGACAAAGTTGGAATACATTAGATATTACACTAATATAAAATAATAATAAGATCACAACAGTACCTTCAGTGGTTATTTGCTTTGTTTTAGTCATGGAGCTCACGAGATTTTTGTTGAGTTTTGTGTTGTGAAGTTTTCAAGATTTGGGTAAGGATTTGATGGACTATGGAATAAGGAGTGGCAAGAGCCTAAGCTTGGGGATGCCCAAGGCACCCCAATGTAAAATTCAAGAACAACCAAGAGCCTAAGCTTAGCAATGCCCCACGAAGGCATCCCCTCTTTCGTCTTCGTCTATCGGCAACTTTAATTGAGGCTATATTTTTATTCACCACATGATATGTGTTTTGCTTGGAGCGTTTTGTATCATATGAGTCTTTGCTTTTTAGTTTGCCACAATAATCCTTGCTGTACACACCTTTTGAGAGGGACACACTTCAATTGTGATTTATTAGAATACTCTATGTGCTTCACTTATATCTTTTGAGCTAGGAAATTTTGCTCTAGTGCTTCATTTATATATTTTTAGAGCACGGTGGTGGTTTTATTTTATAGAAATTGTTGAACTTTCTTGCATCACTTATATTATTTAGAGAGTCTTTAAAAAGAACATGGTAATTTTCTTGGGTCATGAATTTTGTCCTAATATGATAGGCATCCAAAGGAGATATAATAAAAACTTTCATATATAGAGCATTGAATACTATGAAAAGTTTGACTCCTTAGTTGTGAGATGTTAAGACGGTAATATTTGAGTCATGCTAGTGGTAGTTTGTGAAGTTAAAGAAATAATTGTGTTAAGGTTTGTGATTCCCGTAGCATGCACGTATGGTCTACTAACTATGTAATTTAATTGGAGCACATTGTATCTTGATTGTTTATCTTTGCGTGAAGGTCGGGGGCACGCGATGGTTAACTCCTACCAACCTCCCCCCTAGGGGCATGCGTCGTAGTACTTTGCTTCGAGGGCTTATTTTTTTTCCAGCAATAAGTATGTGATTTCGTTATGACTAATGTTGAGTCCATGGATCATACACACTCTAACTCTTCCAGCGTGGTAGCCACTTCAGTGCCACGCAATTTTCGCCGGTGCATCAATCCACCTTATATCCTTCCACAAAACAGCCACCATACCAACCTATTATGGTATTTCCATAGCCACTCCGAGATATATTGCCATGTAAATCCACCGTTCATTTATTATGACACACATCATCATTGTCATATTGCTTTGCATGATCATGTAGTTGACATAGTATTTGTGGCAAAGCCACCGCTCATATTTTTTTTATACATGCCACTCTTGATTATTCCACATCCCGGTACACCACCGGAGGCATCCATATAGAGTCATATCTTTGTTCTAGTATCGAGCTGTAATATCGAGTTGTAAGTAAATAAAAGTGTGATGATCATCATTACTAGAACATTGTCCAATGTGAGGTTATAAATAAAGAGGCCGAAAGAGTCTCCAAAAAGATGAAGAGAAAGGGGTCTCCAAAAAAAGGAGCCTAAAAATGAGAGAAAAAGAGAGAAGGGGCAATATTACTATCCTTTTCCACACTTGTGCTTCAAAGTAGCACCATGTTCTTCATGATAAAGAGTCTCTTATGTTGTCACTTTCATATACTAGTGGGAATTTTTCATTATAGAACTTGACTTGTATATTCCAACCATGAGCTTCCTCTAATGCCCTAGGTCTTCATGAGCAAGCAAGTTGATGCACACCCACTAGTTTTCTTTTGAGCTTTCATACACTTATAGCTCTAGTGGATCCATTACATGGCAATCCCTACTCACTCACATTGATATCAATTGATGGACATCTCCATAGTTCATTGATTTGCCTAGTTGATGTGAGACTTTCTCCCTCCTTTTGTCTATCACCAACAAGGACGAGCAGGAATTAAGCTTGGGGATGCTTGATATGTCTCCAACGTATCTATAATTTTTTTTGAATATTTACTATGAGGCAAAGCCCCACATCCCTTTATTAAAGATCAACAACTATACAAACAAAGAGAAAAAATGAGTATGTACAAGGGCTAAGATACAAGACTACAACTACCTACCTGGACAAGTTAAACTAAAGCATTAATACAAACAGTCAACTTGGTGCTGGTGTCATCCTTAAGCCTATGAGCTAGAAGGGAAAGATCATGTACAAAATTACATCTCCAAGAAGCAAAAGTAGCTGGCACCCCTCTAAAAGTTCGGCCATTCCGGAGGATCCAAATATTCCAGGCTGCAATGAGCATTACTTCAAAGAAGAAGTTATGCTTGAACCTGGATCTTGCATGTTGGATACATTGTTGGATGTCAGGGCCTCTGGACCAGTCTATACAAAGATAGCTCCAAACTCTGCGACTGAAATTGCAGTTGAAAAATATATGCAATCTATCCTCATACACAAATTCATTACAGATAACACAAAGGTTATCATCTAGAGGAGATCTCCAATGCCTGTGTATCAAGATATCTTTGGTGTTAAGCCTATCAAAGAAAAGAAGCCAGCCAAAGACTTTGATTTTCATGGTACATCTGCTTTTCCACAACCATGTACAAGGTTGAATTGTGGGAAAATGTGAGTGCATAATGGTGTAGAAACTCTTGGCAGAAAAACTCACAGATTTGCCTGGCCAAACCCAAACATTTCGTATGTTGGTGTCCTTGTTTAAAGCCATGATCCAGCCCTCCAGCACTTGCAGCTCCAATGCAGCCTCATGAGACAGGGGCAGAAAGAACATGGAGAAAACATCCTGTGATATGAGGAATTCATGCACTGAAACTATATCATTCTTAACAAAAGAGAAGAGCCTTGGAAGCCTCCAACATAAGGGTCTGGAAGAACCACCTATGAACCAAGAATCAGTCCAGAAAAGGGCCGAATCACCCATGTTTATTTGCAATGAGGCAATCGCTGTATATGCATCATATAGGTTGAGAATATCTCTCGACCAAAAGGAACCCACTGGGGTTGTAGCACATGGAACTCCATCAACATAATAGCTGTTCCCGATCAGGGTCACCCAGGGTATATCAGCCTTATGAAAAAATTATGCAGATGCTTGAGATGAGGCCCTTGTTTTCAATGTTTAGGTTGATCACCCCAGGGCCTCCCTTGTCCTTTGGCCTACATACTAAGTCCCAAGCAGCCAAAGATTGCTTTAGAGCATCACTATTCCCCCTCTAGAGGCACAGTGTGAAGATTCTGTCGAATTGCTTGATAATACCAGGCGGGATTTGCAAGATGCAAAGAAAGTAGATTGACATAGAGGTCAAGACCAAAGTTAGAAGCTGCAAACGAGAGCCTTTGTTCAACATGCATGAGCTAGCAGTCAGCCTCCTTTCCAAGGTGTCCACTAAAGCCATGGGGTCCACAATCCTTGGCCTGGTAGTTCTAAGAGGCAACCCTAGATAGGTGAAAGGAAGTTGCCCAATCTTGTAGCCCACCACAGCAACTAACCTGTTTGCTTCAGCTTCATCAATATTTAGTGGGATCATGGAAAATTTTGCAAAATTAACCTTGAGACCAGTGGACTGCTGAAAGGTAAGCAACATGTTCTTGAGAGCTACCAATTCCTCTTCTATGACTGTTAGGAACATGACAGTGTCATTACATATTGTATGATAGGAAACTCCTGATCATGAGTTGGAATTGGGAGGGGTAGAGTGCCATGTGCCAACATTTGATTAACCACAGATAGTAAAAGGTCAGCGGCTATGAAAAATAGAGAGGTGATAAAGGATCACCCTGTCCGACCCCACATTTTCATTTGAACTGCTTGCCAGGAATGCCATTAAGCAACATAGAAGAAGATCATGTAGAAAGAATTTCCTTGACCCAACCAACCCATTTATCATCAAAATCCTTGTGCTTGAGCATCTGCAAGATGACCTCATGTTCCACTGTCTCAAAAGCCTTGGCAAAATCCAATTTCAGAATGATATGTCTCTTGGACTGTTTGCGTTGACGAATGTATTCAAAACTCCCAGCCAAATAGTCCTGAATTGATACAATTCAAAATCATACTGATTGTTATGGATACAATTCAAAATCACCTTTTACAACATGTTGGCCAACAACTTGGTGAAAACTTCAAGCAAGTATTGGTTAAAGACATAGTCCTAAAATCATCCAGCCTTCAGGAGATAACATCTTTGGGATGAGAGTAATGAGAGACCCATTGATATTTTCCAAAGACAACTTCCCTTCATAAAAGTTGTATCAGACGCAAGAAATCCTTCTCGATGATGGGCAACAACGTTTGACAAACATGCCATTAAAACCATCAGGTCGTGGCACCCGATCTGGAGGTATATCCCGCAAAACCTTCTTAATCTTAGCATCAGAGAAGGGAAGAGACAACTCCTCCAAGCTAGGGACAGGTTGGATAAGTGTGTCCAAATCATAGCCCATTGAGATGCCTTGGGCCTGGCCCATTCTATTTTTAAAAGAAGCCCAAAGAATTCCCGCCATTTGGGTATGATCAGATACTGGGTCATCCATCCCCGTGGTTTTCAGACTAGCTATAGAATTCTTCCTGATGCGCTCAGAAGCCATGGCATGGAAGAATTTAGAATTTTCCTCTCCCACCTTAATGTATCTGATTGTGCACCTCTGCTTCCAATAGATATAGTGAAGTTTCAACAGATGCTCATAATGTAACTTGATAATTTTTTTGAAGTTAAACTCAGGCCTCAGAAGTGGTCGGAGCTCCTCTAACTGATCAAAATAGAGAATAACCTTGCGGCAATCCATGGTTAACTTCTTGAGGTAAGAGAATTTCTTACTCCAGACCCTTAAGGCATACCTGAGACGTATAAATTTCCTAGTTAAAATTGCAGATGCAAAGAGGTCAGAGAATACCGAGGCCTCCCAAGATTTTTTGACACAATCCATAAAACCTGGCATATCCACCCAGAAATTTTCAAACCTAAAAACGTTGGGCTTGGGAATTTTTGTGTCAATTGAAAACACACATGGCACATGATCCAAGGCAGTTTTTGCCAAGGGAAAGACCACAATATTAGGGTAGCGAGAAATCCAATCTGCGGTTGTGAAAAACCAATCAAGCTGCTCTAGTAGAGGAATTTGCTGCATATCGGACCATGTGAAGCTTCTTCCCTTTATAGGCAAGTCCAGAAGACCTAGTTGGCCAATAATTTCATTGAAAAGGAAGATATCATTTATATCGCCTCCTGGTAAATTTCTGTTATCTAGAGAGCGAATGAAATTAAAATCACCCAGGAGGAGCCAATTTTCCTCTAAAGGGATGGTTAAGTAGTATAACCAACTAACAAAATCATCTCTAGGCTGGACCTCACATGGCCCATAAACTGAGACCATAGTCCATCGCTCAAAGTTATGAACAGACTTGAAAGAAACAACTACACCGAAGTTGTCGTGGAATTAGCACGGCAGATGTCCGGTTTAACGGACTTAGTAATGGAACCATCGCACGGGTTAGCTTGAAGGGGTTAAAAGCACACAAAGGACACAGATGGTTTATACTAGTTCGGCCCCTTCGATGAAGGTAAAAGCGTACGTCTAGTTCGGTTTGGTATTGCTTGGGCGTCGATGAACAGGGAGCGGATCGCTTGCCTGTGTCTCGACGGGTTGTTTCTTGTCCTTGAACCGTCGCCGGGTCGTCCCTTTATATAGAGGCGACGCCCGGTCCGGTTTACAGAGTCCCGAGGCCGGCTCATATTTGTGTCCGCCTCGGTCTCTGCTCTTTCTTCCTTGTATCTCAAGTTTACATAGTAGGACGGTTTACAAATCGTGAACTTTACATATGGGCCCTAAGCTTTCATGGGCCGTAACCTCTACTGAGCTTACAATTATACAACTATATTATCATAATCCGGTTTACTCTAGCCGGTTTACACCTGCTAGTAATATCCCTGACATTAGGCCCCAAAATGATTTGAACTTGTTCATGTCAGTCTTCTCGATCTTGCATAACCTTCTTTCTTGTATCTTCTCAATTTTTGTAAACCGGCGATGACGTCATCCCTGGAAATTACTTGATTCGATCGTGACATCACTTCCACATTTATCGTGCACAGCTGTTTATTATCTTTGCTTTAAAGGCCATCCCGAGAATCGAGGCGACAGGGAATCTTTATCCAATCTCTTTCTTCCTCAAATCCCGCGCTTACCGTTTCGTCTCTCCTCGGCCTATAAATACCGCTGCGGCCCATCTCTTTTCCCTTCTGCTTCTTCTTCCTCCGTCTCCGCACCCGAGCTTCCGCCGTCGTCCGTCGAGCTCGCCGTCGCCTGCAAGTCCGGCCGCTGCATCAACCTGAACGCGGCCAGATAACTCGCCGCATGTCGTTTCCTTCTGCTTCAGGTATTCCTTTTTCCCTCGCTGTAGATCTGTAGCTTAGGGTTTCACTATGTTTCCGCCATTAGACCTCAAAGCTTCGGCTGTTCGTCCTATACGCCATGCTTGTAATAGGCTCAATCTTAATTTTATCTTCGAAACTTGCTTCCGCTCCGCTGCCTTATGCTTAGATTTTGGCATTAGATTCAATTCTTAGATTCATCCGCTCTGTACAAGACCCCCGTAGTTCTTCTGTAATATACCTGCATAAGTTTTCTCTTTTTCTTACCGCTCAGATCTGTTTTACCTTAGCCTCTTGTAGAAACCTGTTTCTTCACCCTCATAGATCTGTAAGATACTCGCCGATTTAGTCAATCATGCATTTGTTTCTGCAACGTATCAACCATGAACCGACGGTTTAGCTTCTTTCTTTTTTATTGTCATAAACCGGTAGCAGCTCGTTTCTCGTTTTCTTCCGGATTGTCAACGCCATTAGTCCCTTGTCTAAACCGTCGTTGTGATTTTGCATATGTGATCCGGTTTATACCTCTGTACTTGAATAATCCGGATTTTACACTTCACCTTTTCAGCACTTTCCTTCTGCTAACATGTCTGCCAAGCAATTCGTTTCCTGTGACTGGGTTCCTTCCGTTATTACGGAAGAAGACTTAGTTAATGCCGCTGCAATTGGCACTCTGGGCCCTCAAGCAGTTCTAAAATGGCGGGCCCCAGGAAATGAATGCCCCCTACTCCCAAAGAAGGAGAAGTTATTGTCTTCTTTGACCATATGGCCCGGGGCTTTAGTCCCCCCGGTTCAAAGTTCTTCCGGGATGTGCTTGCTGCTTTTCAACTTCACCCTCAGGACATAGGTCCAAATTCCATATCAAACATCTGCGATTTCCAAGTTTTCTCCGAGGTGTATCTTCAAGAAGAGCCATCAGTTGACTTGTTCCGGGATTTTTCTCATTTGAACCGGCGAACTGAATTTACTGGTGGACCTCACCAAGAACTGGGTGGGGTTAGCATTCAAAAGAGAAGAGATGCAGTCTTTCCTCACGCCGCTCTCCATACACACCCCAAGGATTGGAACAAGTCTTGGTTCTATTGCCACGGCACTTCACCTGAAGGAGAGAACCCACTGCCGGGTTATCGCGAACATCGTCTACCTGAAGATCATCCACTGCCGCAGCGTCTTAGCTCCTCAGAACGGCCCCGGTTTGCCTCTCAACTCGCCAAACTCAAAGCCTTTATGGCCAACGGATTGACTGGAGTTGATTTTATGCGTTGCTGGCTTGCCTGGAGTATCCTCCCTCTGAGCCGGCGCTCCAGTCTGATGTATCAATATTCCGGAAAGCCGGATGATCCTCAGCGGTTTACCGACATAGTACTTCCTGAAAAGGAAGTTATTGAATCTGCAAAGAAAATGCTCAACATCTCTTTGGAGGAATGTAGCAAAACCGGTCTGGCGCCATATTATAAGAGGAACAAACTGCCAGCGGTAAGTCTTAATCTCTTCTGTCTGTTTCTAATCCGTCCATTTAAAATTATCTTCCATTTATCTTTCCTCTTGTATACAGGCCGATGATCCCTTTTGGAAAAGGAAACCTCAGGACAAGTCAGGCAAACATCCACGCCGAAAAACCTGTGCTGTTAAGAAGAAAAAGGCAGCTGCTGGCTCCGGTTCACATGCTGAAGAAGATGATCCAAATTCTGAGGTATGAGTTAATCCGGATATGATTTGTTCACTTTTATCCAGACTTGTGTTAACGGTGTCTTTTCACAGGATTTGGCTGAAGGGGATAAAGCGGCAGAAACTGAGGTAATCGCTCTTTCTTCCGATTCAGAACCACCTCCACCAAACATTCGTCGAGTAGTCCGGAAATATCAGTTTTCTCATCCTTACGCTCAATTGGACCCAAATTTTCTTTTGAAGAAACAGCAACACGAATCCCGCCGGACTACACGCCATAGCGGCCATGTAGTCGAGTCTTCCGAAATATCCCTTACTCCGGCTCGGAGGCGCCGCTCTGAGGTTTTACTTTCTCCAACTCTTCTTCATCCCAAGGCCGGAACCGTCTGATCCTAATTATCAGGAGACGCCTTTATCGTCTTCCGGCGAATCAACCGCCACACAGGTCCCAACTCTGAAGACTGTCCCTGGGTAAGTCCTTTATCCCATCCGGTTTACCTTTGTATTTGCTTTTATGACTCTGATTTCTCTTTCAATTCCCGTCAACAAACTTAAGCCTAGCAAAAGGGCCAAGGCCAACAAAACGGCTGCTGAGACTGCCAATGATGATCTGGCGGCTGATCCGGATACAGTCATCCCTCCAGAAAATGAGCCTACAGTTCAACTTGAAGATCCCGCTCCCATGGATCATAATTATACCACTGCCCCTGAGAATCCCAACGCTGAAAATGTCCATGAACTGGCGGGTCCGGCCCGGGCCAAACCTCCTCGGACTAGCCCAGCTCCCGCTAGTCGGGTTCATACTGCTACACCACAACCGACCGCTGCCTCTTCTCCGGAAATTCAAATAACTGGCACCGGTTTTACCGCTCCTGCTGAGCCTGTCGTTTTAGCCAAGCATACTGCTAAAGCGGAGAAAATCCAGCAAGAGAAGGGAAAATGGAGTACAGACTTGTCCAGTTATATCGAGCTGAGTGCCCAGGAGCTTTATTCCGGGTATTTGAACCGGCTGCATACCAGTCGGGATTATGAAGCGGGCTTGGTCAATCTGATGAAAGATAAATACGAGGTAGCTTACTTGTCTTTTGCTTTTGCCTTTGTTATATTTCTGTCTATATCATGGTAGCACCCAAGTTCCGGTTTAGCTTTGTTGAAAGGTGAACCGGTACTTTCAAATGTGAACAAATGATCTTACATTAGCCCCCAAGTGCCAGGGGCATAACTCGGTTTATGTGCCTGGGACTTGTCTGAATCTTTCTTTCAATGCTTCAACTGCCCATTAGCCCCCAAGTGTCAAGTAGACAACTTGTTTGTGTGCTTGAGACTTGTCTTTAATTGTCACTCTTTGATACTTCAATTGCCCATTAGCCCCCAAGTGTCAAGTGGATAACTTGGTTATGTGCTTGAGACTTATCTGAATTTTGTCATTCATTCCACTTGATTTCCCTTGCAGGCTGATTTGAACCAGAGGGCTGAAGAAATAATTGAACTCCGGAATAGACTTGCTGAAACTGAATCTGCTGCTGCCAAGGCCAAAAAAGATATGGCGCTGAGTTTAACTACTGCTGAACAGTTGAAGAAATATTTTGAATCGGAGCGGTCAACCTGGGAGGTGCAGAAGAACGCTCTTGAAAAGAGAGCAAAGGATGCTGAGGAGGCTCTTAACTCGGTGACACAAGAGCTGACCGATTTAAAGCAGCAAATAGAGCTGATGAATTCTGTCGTCTTTGGTAAATACTTAACTTGCATGTGTCTTCATCTCTGCATCCTTTGCTCCGTTCCGGTTTTAACTATGATAACCATATGCAGGGCGACGCATCACCCATCTTGGGGATGACCTTCGGAAGAAACTCAAGGCTTCTTATACTCTTGTTGAGCAGATGTATTCCGGCACTCAAAGGATTATAAGTGCAATGTCTTTTAATAAACCGGCCCCCACCACTATCCAAGGTACTCTGGAGAAGTTATCTATCTTGCCTGCACGCTTGGAAGAGGTGAAGAAGTCTGCTGCCTGAGCCGGTTCTCTTGTAGCGCTCACCAGAGCCAAAGCGTGGGCTCCAGATTTTGATCCGGAAGAAGCCCTGAATGGGTATCCGAGCACCAAAGAAGACAGATCGGCTTTCACTGGCAAATACCTTCATGCTTTGACTAAGGAGATGCGTCCTCTTGCTAGCAAGCTTGCTGTTGAATCAGACTTGACCAGGTATCATCCGGCGTACGATTTAAAGAATGAGCGGGTGGATCGGCCGGTTTATGATACCGAAAATCTAATCCCACCAGTGCACCCCCACACTTTCGCCCCAGATGTTGATCCGTCTGACCTGATTACTGAAGAGATGTACTTCCGTGCTTTGTCAAAAATCGATTGGCGTGTTCCCGACTTTCAGCCGCTTCAAGAAGACGAAGAAGCTCCGGAACAGGTCGATCCTCAGCTGTCGCAGCAGGAGGAAGCATAGGCTGCACAGTTTATTTTTGTAGCCGCGTTATTATTTTGGCGGGAGAACTTTAATCTGTTCAGGCTTGCTATGCCTTGTAATAGGATAACTTGAAAATATTGTCCATCTTGATCCGGATGTCCCAACTTTGCTTTGGCATCTGCCAATTTGAATCCTTTGTCTGATATGGTTTATCTTGCATACTATCTGTTTCTGCATAGATAACAAAAAAGATGTCATAGCCGTTTACCGCCGGACCGATTAAATCGTTCTCATATATAGCAAATGAATGTCTGCGTTATACCGAAAATAATTTCATACCTTGGATTAAGTATGCTTGACCTCCTTAATCCGGTAAACTTTGTAGTTTTCTGAGGGAGCTCTTGGCTCTGTTGGGATAGACCCAATTAGAATTACGGGTTTACAAAAGCTACCGGTTTAAATAATGCTTGAGCTCTATGTCCAGACTTTTGAAGGATGTGGTCAACTCTGAAGTTATCTAGCTCCGGATTAAAAAACCATATAAACACATGAAAACTCCAACACAAAAACACAGGTTTGCAAATAAGACCATGTAGTCGAGGCTTTTTGTGAGCTGCCAGGCTCTATATCGAAGCGTCTGATTTGAATATGATCAGTAAAACCGGACCAAAGGGGTTAAGCTAATATTCGAATACGATCTTGTGGCTCCCAGTGGTTTTAAGATTTTGAGCCAATCAATGGATTCGAATATGACCATGTAAACCGGAGCACAAGGGGTTGAGCTAGGATTCGAATACGACCGTGTAGCCCCCTTGTGTCCGTGAAGATTCGAGCCAATCAATGGATTCGAATACGATCCAAAGGGCCCATGGTTCGAATACGACCATGTAAACTGGAGCACAAGGGTTTGAGCTAGGATTCAAATACGACCGTGTAGCCCCCTTGTGTCCGTGAAGATTCGAGCCAATCAATGGATTCGAATACGATCCAAAGGG
>LR738712.1:553239015-553317714 GCA_902687465.1 Secale cereale
GATCCAAAGGGCCCATGGTTCGAATACGACCATGTAAACCGGACCACAAGGGGTTGAGCTAGGATTCGAATACGACCGTGTAGCCCCCTTGTGACCGTGAAGATTTGAGCCAATCAATGGATTCGAATATGATCCAAAGGGCCGATGGTTCGAATACGACCATGTAAACCGAACCACAAGGGGTTGAGCTAGGATTCGAATACGACCGTGTAGCCCCCTTGTGAATTTGGCTATGTTCTCTTTGGTTCGAATACGACCTATGTTTGAACAGGAATGGCTATGTTCTCTTTGGTTCGAATACGACCTATGTTTGAACAGGAATGGCTATGTTCTCTTTGGTTTGAATACGACCTATGTTTGAACAGGAAGCCTTTAGTGAGTTTAGAAGCACAGCGCCTATATGGGAATTGCACCTTGCGGAAAAGCCCTCTTTGCTCCCTTATTGTCAGGACCCCGATCCTAAGTCACACCGATCTAGCTGTAACACGTCATATCACTTTGCGGCCTCACGCACGGTAACCCCACGGGTGCCACCTTACCTGGCCCCGGACCGTTTGCGCATTTTGGCACACGTATATGACAGTGTCGCTAGCATCCATATGATAGAGAACCCGGGCCGACATGGCTAGTTATAAACCAAAAGTGGCACTAGATTACAGAGACATGCATCCATGACCCAGCAACGAACGTGTCGGTCATCAACGTATGATCCCAAGTCGTAGCAAGCTACATGGACTTAAAGGAATAACGCGTGACATTTCCCCTAAGGGACAGACACAGGAACGAAGAAGGACACATGCCGGCCAGCCTACGTGTTCCGAGCAGTAGCAAGCTACCAAGGCTCATTGGAATCACTAGGAGGCATTTCCCTGTAAGGTAGGCTACCAAAGGAAAACAACTAGGTGTCGGATCCCACACATACCAAGCATTTCAAACATACACGCAATATGCTCAATATGTGCAAATACAACATTGCATCACAACAGAACTCTATGACTCAAAGTACTTTATTTAAAAGGCTCCAAGAGCCATACATAACATATCCATATAGGTAGGGGTCACATGACCCAACACTCAAGTCATACAGTCATACAAGCACAAGCGGAAGCTACATGTCTGAGTACAGACAACTTAGAAAATAAAACAGGCTTGGTGTAGCCTGACTATCTACAAGGCCCTTCACAAGCTCCATATCTCCGTCTGGGTGTCAAGCTACTCGTCGACGTCAACGTCTATGTAGAACCCATCAGCAGGGGCAGGGTTCTCCTCTGCAACAGTTATTAAGCAAACATGAGTACAAAGGTACTCAACAAGTCTTACCACAGAACCTATCATACATGCAACATTATCAAAGGGGGGGGGGGTAGTGGAGTTCATAGCAGAATGCCAGCTTTGACCTTGGCTAACCTATACTACAACTCTCAACAGATTGCAAGATGTTATTACGAACACGAGTCCTCTACTCACCACATCAATACACTACCGAGGATCCTCTTCCGTCATCCTACGGAAGGGCGATCCACGGCACTCACACTTATCTTGAGGCTTTTAGTAGTATCCATCAACTTGTCTATGAACTGTAAGAGTAACCAAGTAGTCCGTACCGCGAACAACGGCTATTCGAATAGTTTGATAACCCTGCAGGGGTGTACTTCTTCACACATGTTTTCACCACTTAGCGTCTGCACACGACATGTGCTCGACAGACTTCAAGCGAAAGCCGACGTGGGTGTAGACCACGACCTAACCAACCACTCAAGTCTCTCGTCCAGGTTTATCGCCTATTTGGGTTCCATCCGTGGGGAGATCTGGCCGGGGTGTCGCTCACGGCCCCAAACGATGTGTACAGGGTTCCCGAGTCACCAAACGGGCAACCGGTACACCGTGCCACGTACCTGTCGCATCATAGCCCACCCCGAGGGTCAGCGCTGTGCACGACCTCCAGTAAACTATAAACACCAGAAACTAGTTGCAACTCCTGGACAGAGTACAAGGGCAGTCAATAAGTCGAGCGGGGTCATATTTCAGGGCCCAATGTGTGGTAGTAACTGTAACTTGGGTCACACACACAGATCTCGGGTCCTATGGACGATTCCAATGAAACAACCCACCACGTACTCCTACATGGCCTTTCATCGATACCTTTACCAAGCGTATTCCACACTTCCTTCTCTTTATTGATATGATCATTTCACTCTGATCCATCACCCAGATGAACCAGACCAGACACAACTCTAAGCATAGCAGGCAACATAAGCAAATAGCATGGTGGATCACACATCACATGGCTCAATCAACTCCTACACATGCTAGTGGGTTTCAACTATTTACTGTGGCAATGACAGGTCATGCAAGGGAATAGGGTTCATCTACCGCAACAAGTAGCAGTTCACACGCTGTTGCCTTAATGCAGTAAAAGAGAGCAGGAGCGAGAAGATTGGGTTTGTATCGGAATGATCAATGATTGCTTGCCTGACAAAGTAGTTGTCGGGTACTGCTCTTCAACTGGATACGCAACAGTATCCTCGGGAGCAGGACCTAACACAGAGAATACCGGCGATACAAACATTAACAAACAAATGCAACAATATGATGCTTGCTCATGACATGGCAAGATGCATGTGTGTTGGCTAATGCAACTAAACCCAGAAGGGTTTGAACCTATTTGAATCAAAGATTCAAATTGGAGTTCAAACTATTATTTAAATAAGTGCATTATCATGTTTTTGATGTATACAGCAAGTTAACTTGTTCAAACATGCATGAAACCAGTGCCATTGGAAAGATTGGATTTTTCTGATCATTTTTCATATATAAATCTTTTCCATCTGAGCTATGGTTGATTTTATATGATTTTTAGATGTTTTGGGTATTTTCTGGAATTTCCTGAATTATTTTTAAATCTAAAATCCCAGAAAATCCTTTACTGCATCAGCATGACATCATGCTGACGTCAGGTAGTCAATAGGGCCAGTCCAAGTCAAAAACTGACCAGTGGGACCCACTGGTCAGTGTCACAGTTAACAAATTAACTAATTAGAATTAAATTAACACCTAAACTAGGTTTGACTTGCGGGCAGGGCCCACATGTCAGTGACCCAGGGGGTCAAACCCGTGGTCAAACAGGTCCATCTCGCCGGCGTTTAGCCGCCGGCGAGGCCAAACACGGCGGTGGGGTGCGGGTTTCGTGCTCCGGCTGCCAAATCGACGGCGGAGCACACCTACGGGTAGCTGGAGGCAAACCGCATCGAGTGGAGGTGGTGGCTGGCCTCGGGGTCGCCGGAGATGACGCCGGCGACGAGTCCAGCGGCGGCCGGAGTTCGGCGAAGTCGAAAACGATGGTGCGGTGCTCGTTGAGGAGCGTGAAGTAGTCCTACAGCATCTACGTGTGATGGTGAAGCTGATAGTCACGGTGGCCGGACGAATGGATGGCCGGAGCCTCGTCGGCGACGAGCTCCGCGGCAGTGCGTGCAGGTGAGCTTTGTGCGGTGCGTTCCAGGGCATAAGAGTGCCAACGTAGAGGGGGAGGACGAAGCTGGGCTCACAAGGGTTGCAGCAGGCGCCGGAGCGAGCTCGGGGGTGGTCGGAGCTGAGCGGGACGGCGAGGGGGATATCCGCGGCCGGAGTTGGGGAAGAAGAGGTCGGGGGCGTCTCCAGGGCGGGCGAGCGCTCGGGGCTCGGCCTGTTCGAAGTAGTCGAGGACGGCGGAGACGACGGACACCAAGGCGGGGCTCAGGGACGACGGTGGGCGCGGCTTCTACGACGGTGCGAGCACGACGGCGTCGGCCATGGCGCGGGGAGAGCGAGGGAGAGGAGCTGGGGAGAGGGGGAGGTGTCTGCGAGGTCGGGGACGACGTGTATGACTGATCCAGGCTTCCAGGGCGGCGAGGGGAGGAAGCAGGGCGGCGGGCAGCTGCGTGGCGCGCGGTGCGGTCGCCGTCGAGCACCTGCCTGCCTGCCTGGCCGAGCCAAGCAGCTCGCTGGAGCGGCAGCTGGGCTGGGCCGGCAGGTGGGCCGGGTGGGGCGCCAGGTAAACTTCTTCTCTCTCTCCTTTTTTTCTATTTCTTTTCTGTTTCATTTATTTTGCAACTTTGTTTAATTAAATAAAATGCCAGAGCATTTTTATAACTCATAACACTTGTCATGCCTACTGTATATAATATGAACAGTAGGAAACATTATAGTTTATGATTATTTGAGCATTTAAAATATTTTATAGCATTTAAATGCCCAAATTCAAATACCATATGATTTAATCCAGTGACCTTGGATGTCCTAGAAAATTATGCACCATTTTTAGCAAAGGTTTGAGACCAAGGCAGAAATGATGAACATTTTTGAAGGGCATTTTGGGTACATTGGAAAATATTTTATCATACCCTAGTTGATAGAAGAGGGGTGCTGGGGTTTCTGTCTTTCCCATTTCAAATTTCTTTGAAAAGTTAACATGATGCACACACCAACTAACCCTAATGCAAGTGCTAACTAGGGATGTGACAACTCACCCCCACTTAAAAGAATCGCGTCCCGAGATTCGGGTTCCTCCGGAAAGAGGGTGGGGTACTCAAGTCGAAGACGATCCTCCCTTTCCCAAGTAGCTTCACTCTCGGAATGATGTGACCATTGAACCTTGAGAAATTTGATATTGTGGCGTCGAGTGGTGTGCTCGGTTTGATTAAGAATACGAACGGGGTATTCTCGATATGTGAGATTGTCCTGGAGATCAAGCGTTTCGTGGTCCACTCCGCGGATAGGATCCGAGAAGCAACGCCTGAGTTGAGAAACGTGGAACACGTCATGAACTCTGGAGAGGTGCGGAGGTAGTTCCAGTTGGTAGGCAACTTCTCCTCGTTTGGCAAGAATGCGAAAAGGACCGATGAAACGAGGGGCCAATTTGCCTTTGATACCAAAGCGATGGGTTCCCTTAAGAGGAGTAACCCGAAGGTAAGCCTTATCGCCGACTTCAAAGGTCACAGCCTTATGATGACTATCATATTGGCTCTTCTGGCGAGACTGGGCTGTTTTCAATCTCTCACGAACGATGCGAACTTGCTCTTCTGCTTCCTGGATCATATCCGGGCCAAAGAATTGTCTTTCCCCGGTCTCTGACCAGTTAAGAGGTGTTCGACACCTTCGTCCATATAGAACTTCGAAGGGAGCCTTGCCTAGGCTGGCTTGATAACTATTGTTATAAGCGAATTCGGCAAATGGAAGACATTTTTCCCATTCCATACCGAAAGAAATGACAGAGGCTCGAAGCATGTCTTCCAGAATTTGATTGACTCGTTCCACTTGACCACTTGACTGGGGATGGAAGGCGGTACTGAAGGAGAGATGAGTTCCCATAGCATTCTGGAAACTTTCCCAAAATCGTGAGGTGAAAAGACTTCCACAGTCTGAGTTAATCTCCAACGGCACACCATGAAGTGATACTATCCGAGAGACATACAAATCTGCTAGCTGGCTAGCGGTAATACTCTCTCGAACAGGCAGGAAATGAGCTACTTTAGAGAGGCGGTCGATAACGACGAAGATAGCATTATTCCCTTTCCTGGTCCTGGGAAATCCGGTAATGAAGTCCATACCGACTTTGTCCCATTTCCATTCAGGAATAGCTAAAGGTTGAAGGGTGCCAGCAGGCCGTTGATGCTCTGCTTTGACTCGACGACAAATGTCGCAGTTAGCAATGAATTGAGCGATTTCTCTCTTCATCCTAGTCCACCAGAATCTCTGGCGTAGATCCTGATACATTTTGGTACTACCGGGATGAATCGTGAGAGGAGATTCATGAGCCTCCTTAAGGATTAACTGCCGTAGATGGTGGTTCTTGGGAACCACTACACGGTTCCCAAAGAAAACAACACCTCGATCATCCATAGAGAAACTTTTAGCGAGTCCGCTAGCAATGTTCTCTTGGAGTCGGGATATACCTTTATCACGCTTCTGGGCAGCTATAACTTGATCCATAAGGGTAGGTTTCGCCACCAAGGTGGAAAGGAATCCTCGAGGAACAATGTGAAGGTTAAGCTTACGAAATTCCTCATGGAGAAGTGGTTGACCTTGTTGTAACATTAAGTTGTTACAATATGACTTACGACTTAGTGCATTAGCCATGACATTGGCCTTTCCAGGGGTATAAGTGATTCCTAATTCGTAGTCTGTGAGCAACTTAACCCAACGTCTTTGCCTGAGATTTAGATCCGGTTGGGTGAAGATATACTTCAAACTTTGGTGATCAGTGAAGATTTCACAGCGATTACCAAGGAGGTAATGTCGCCATGTTTTGAGTGCATGGACTACAGCTGCAAGCTCTAGATCATGAGTAGGATAGTTATCCTCATGTGGACGCAACTGTCGGGATGCGTATGCAATCACTTGACGATCTTGCATGAGTATGCAACCTAGTCCTTGTCGCGAGGCGTCGCAATAGATTATAAAATCCTTGGAGAAATCTGGTGGTACCAGTACAGGTGCAGATGTCAGGCGTCTTTTCAGTTCCTGAAAACTGGACTTGCACTGTGGGGTCCACTCAAACTTTTTATCTTTCTTGAGAAGTTCAGTTAGAGGTTTAGCAACTTTGGAGAAATTCTCGACGAAACGTCGGCAATAGCTCGCTAAGCCAAGAAAGCTCCTAACTTGCTTGACCGATTCAGGAGGAGTCCAATCAAGGACGGCTTGAACTCGCTCGGGATTGACGGCAATACCCTTGCCCGAGATCACATGACCTAAATAGGTTACTTCTGGCAACCAAAATTCACATTTAGAGAATTTGGCATAAAGGCGGTGCTCTCGAAGTTTCATCAATACCAGCCTTAAATGCTCGGCATGATCTTCCTTGTTCTTGGAATAGATGAGTATATCATCGAGGTATACCACGACGAATTTATCCAAATACTCCATGAATATAGAATTCATTAACCGAGAAAAGGTAGCTGGGGCATTGGTTAATCCGAAGGACATAACGGTGTACTCATATTGGCCATAACGAGTAACGAAAGCCGTTTTAGGAATATCCCCGTTCTTGATTTTGATTTGATGGTAGCCCAACCTCAAATCCATCTTAGAGAAGACTGAGGATCCAGCGAGCTGATCATACAGGTCGTTGATCCTGGGGAGCGGATACTTATTCTTTATGGTGACCAGATTAACAGGTCGGTAATGTACAACCATCCGCTCCGTTCCATCCTTCTTCTTGACGAAAAGGACAGGGCAAGCCCAAGGGGAAGAACTAGGACGGATGAAACCTTTTTGCAAGGACTCATCGAGTTGTTTCTTTAGCTCAACTAATTCTAGTGGTGCCATCTTATAAGGTCTCCTAGAGATTGGGACAGTTCCAGGGATAAGATCTATCACGAACTCGACATCTCTGTCAGGTGGAATTCCTGGCAGTTCTTCTGGAAAAACATCCGGGAAGTCACGGACTACCGGGATATCTTCGAGTTCTGGTAGAGGGCTGGCATTAAGAGAGTAGAGCTGACGCTCAGCCATTCGAGTCAAGACATTGACTATCTTGCCGGATGGATGTGTAAGTTGAACGGTCCTAGTAAAGCAATCAATTTTGGCGTAATGAGTTGTCATCCAATCCATACCCAAAATGATGTTTATGTCCGAGGACTTGAGGGCGATTAAAGATGCTAGGAAAACATGTCTATCGACAAGGATTTCATTTCCATGGCTTACCCTAGAGGTTTGCCACTTTGAACTAGGAGTTTGAATAACCATGGAAGTAGGCATGTCACAAAAAGTCATGTTGTGCAATCGAGCATAGCTCTCAGATATGAACGAATGGGATGCTCCAGTATCGAAAAGAACAGATGCCGGATGGCAGTTTACGAGAAGCGTACCAAGGACGACGTTAGGATCCTCATAAGCTTCCTCGGCAGAGACATAGTTGACATGACCACATGTAGTGGGGATTGGCTTGACATAATTCACCTTGCCGGTTGGTTTACCACGGCCAACGGGTTTTCCTGGTTGGTTCTGAGGACAATCATGCATGTAGTGTCCCGGTTCTCCACACTCGAAACATGTCACAGTGGTGGTGTGTGGAGCAAATTTGGAAGGTGGTCCTCCATAGGTCTTAGCAGGTGCAAACTGTTGAGTTGGGCGAGGTGCCTCATAGGATGGCCTCGGTGTGTACTTGGGTGGCAGAGCAGTGTTAGGAACCCACACACGGCGCTTGTGAGAGACAGAGCCGGATGAGGAACCAAAGTCTCGAGTATGCTTGCGGGTGGCCTTGAAGTCGGTCTGGCCTGTTTCAGCACTGATAGCCTTGTTTACCAACTTCTGGAAGGAAGTGCACTCGTGCAGACGTAGGTCTCGGCGGAGTTCAGGGCTGAGTCCCTTGCGGAACCTCGCCTGCTTCTTGGCATCGGTGGATACTTCCTCAGGTGCATAGCGTGCCAAGTTGCCAAACTCGCGACTATAGCCATCCACAGTTAAACGGCCCTGGGTAAAATTGCAGAATTCCTCCCGCTTGCGATCCATGAGACCTTCCGGAATGTGATGTTCACGGAATGCCTCACTGAACTCAACCCAGGTAGTGACTTGGCCAGCAGGACGCATAGCTTCAAAGTTTTCCCACCAAAGACTGGCAGGGCCCTCAAGATGGTAGGCGGCGTAGATAACCTTGTCAGCTTCGGCCACACGGGCAGAGTGTAGCTTGTGGGTAATACTACATAGCCAGTCATCAGCATCCAGAGGTTCAGTGGAGTGATGGAACTTCGGTGGACACATCTTGATAAAGTCGTGGATTGACACCACGTCATTCCTCTGACGGAACCCAGTGTTCTGCTTTATGCGTTCCAGCAGACGGTTTGTCTCTCTCTTGTTCCGTTCTGCTTCGAGCATAACTTCCGCCAAGGAGGGTGGATGGGACAGATTCCCATCTCTAGCCCCACTAGCCTCACCCTGCTCCTGAGCAGCAGGAGTGTTGCGAGTGTTGACCATCCTAGGAAAACAAAACAACGGTTTAGACAATGATGGCAAAAATTTGACATAGAAGTGCAGAATGTAATGGATGACACAGAATGCAAAGATGTTCATCCGTACGACATGGTAATATAGGAACTGCTATATATACACCGGTGGTCATACACACCATACAAAGTTTAGTACAAGCCAAGGCTAAAGTACAACTGCGGTGAAAGACGATACATCACATCAGAGGCATTCCAAGCTCCTATACATTATTTAACTACACCTCCGGAACTCAGTACACACTAAGTCATATTCCACAAGACGCGCAGGACTGTGGAAATACAACTACTACAACCACGGCCTAACTCAGACATTCGCGTAGTAATCCTCGTAAAGATTACCACCGTAGCCTGGAAGTGGAACAGATGGATCTTGGAACTCGCGAGCACTCGAAGGTTGTGGACCATAGGGACATGGATGTGGCCTCGGTCCCGATGCTGGTGGTAAGCGACGCCCACGTGGAGGTGTAATACCCCCAACGTCTCGCCAATCCATGCGATCAGGCAGACGAGTCCGCACGGGGTACAAATCCCGCATATCCAGATATCCGGCGTGCACAGCAGGTGCAAGCCGTGTCAAAGTAGTCCAATGAGCGGCTCGAGTGTTATACAGCTCCATTCGGAGGGCACGGACCTCACGGTCCCTATCCTCCAACATCTGAACAGTAGTCTGAAGCAGTGGCTCTTCATGAGCAGCATCAGTATACAGACCAGTGTAGTAGCCTTCCTCTCCGGGAAGTGAGGCTGGCATGTAACAGAACTCAGTGTTCAGCAACAGGGCATGCCTAGCATGGAGAATGGTCATCATCGAATAAGCGGCATCCTGCACTGCCATCTCGATGGTAACCCCGAGTCCATAAGACCAATGGATGGGGTCATTAGCTCCAGGATATGAGGGGTATATCCGGACTGTGCAGAAATACTGACTCTGATTGAAATCCCGGTACTGTTCCTCCACGGTGTACTCAGGATACCAGCGATAACCGGTCTTAGTCAGCACACGGACTAGCATGGCCGTGTGACCGGGCACATTAATGCACCGAGTCAAACGAACCACTTGGTGAGGGATGCGGCCAGACATCTGAAACACGGAATAATGCAAAGGCATTAGTGTTTCTGGAAGAAATCGGGCCGCATAACAACTGTAAATGCTCAAACAAAGATTTGAGACATCATACAAATGATAGCATAGCCACTCAACAATCCATATCAAGGTTCTAGGTCCAACAATCATCATACTAAAAGGATAGAAACTGAACTGAGGCTTGAAACCAACAATCCTAAGAGTCTACGGATTAGTAACACGTGAACCTAATAAGGATAAGAGGCCTAGTCCTAAATCCCCGTAGAAAGAACAGACTGACTCAGATCAGAAGGGCATGAGGTAAAGGAGTAAAAAGAGCCTTACGTTCCCTTCCACAATCAATTCCCCTACATATAACTAAGAATTTTTCTAGACTCAACATCGACCAGTTTGGCTTGAGAAACCTACAGGCAGTCCAGCTCTGATGCCAACGCTGTCAGGACCCCGATCCTAAGTCACACCGATCTAGCTATAACACGTCATATCACTTTGCGACCTCACACATGGTAACCCCACGGGTGCCACCTTACCTGGCCCGGGACCGTTTGCGCATTTTGGCACACGTATATGACAGTGTCGCTAGCATCCATATGACAGAGAACCCGGGCTGACATGGCTAGTTATAAACCAAAAGTGGCACTAGATTACAGAGACAGGCATCCATGACCCAGCAACGAACGTGTCGGTCATCAACGTATGAACCCAAGTCGTAGCAAGCTACATGGACTTAAAGGAACAACACGTGACATTTCCCCTAAGGGACAGACACAGGAACGAAGAAGGACACATGCCGGCCAGCCTACGTGTTCCGAGCAGTAGCAAGCTACCAAGGCTCATTGGAATCACTAGGAGGCATTTCCCTGTAAGGTAGGCTACCAAAGGAAAACAACTAGGTGTCGGATCCCACACATACCAAGCATTTCAAACATACACGCAATATTCTCAATATGTGCAAATACAACATTGCATCACAACAGAACTCTATGACTCAAAGTACTTTATTTAAAAGGCTCCAAGAGCCATACGTAACATATCCATACAGGTAGGGGTCACATGACCCAACACTCAAGTCATACAGTCATACAAGCACAAGCGGAAGCTACATGTCTGAGTACAGACAACTTAGAAAATAAAACAGGCTTGGTGTAGCCTGACTATCTACAAGGCCCTTCACAAGCTCCAAATCTCCGTCTGGGTGTCAAGCTACTCGTCGACGTCAACGTCTATGTAGAACCCATCAGCAGGGGCAAGGTTCTCCTCTGCAACAGTTATTAAGCAAACATGAGTACAAAGGTACTCAGCAAGTCTTACCACAGAACCTATCATACATGCAACATTATCAAAGGGGGGGTAGTGGAGTTCATAGCAGAATGCCATCTTTGACCTTGGCTAACCTATACTACAACTCTCAACAGATTGCAAGATGTTATTACGAACACGAGTCCTCTACTCACCACATCAATACACTACCGAGGACCCTCTTCCGCCATCCTACGGAAGGGCCATCCACGGCACTCACACTTATCTTGAGGCTTTTAGTAGTATCCATCAACTTGTCTATGAACTGTAAGAGTAACCAAGTAGTCTGTACCGCGAACAACGGCTATTCGAATAGTTTGATAACCCTGCAGGGGTGTACTTCTTCACACATGTTTTCACCACTTAGCGTCTGCACACGACATGTGCTCGGCAGACTTCAAGCGAAAGCCGACGTGGGTGTAGACCACGACCTAACCAACCACTCAAGTCTCTCGTCCAGGTTTATCGCCTATTTGGGTTCCATCCGTGGGGAGATCCGGCCGGGGTGTCGCTCACGGCCCCAAACGATGTGTACAGGGTTCCCGAGTCACCAAACGGGCAACCGGTACACCGTGCCACGTACCTGTCGCATCACAGCCCACCCCGAGGGTCAGCGCTGTGCACGACCTCCAGTAAACTATAAACACCAGAAACTAGTTGCAACTCCTGGACAGAGTACAAGGGCAGTCAATAAGTCGAGAGGGGTCATATTTCAGGGCCCAATGTGTGGTAGTAACTGTAACTTGGGTCACACACAGATCTCGGGTCCTATGGACGATTCCAATGATACAACCCACCACGTACTCCTACATGGCCTTTCATCGATACCATTACCAAGCGTATTCCACACTTCCTTCTCTTTATCGATATGATCATTTCACTCTGATCCATCGCCCATATGAACCAGACCAGACACAACTCTAAGCATAGCAGGCAACATAAGCAAATAGCATGGTGGATCACACATCACATGGCTCAATCAACTCCTACACATGCTAGTGGGTTTCAACTATTTACTGTGGCAATGACAGGTCATGCAAGGGAATAGGGTTCATCTACCGCAACAAGTAGCAGTTCACACGCTGTTGCCTTAATGCAGTAAAAGAGAGCAGGAGCGAGAAGATTGGGTTTGTATCGGAATGATCAATGATTGCTTGCCTGACAAAGTAGTTGTCGGGTACTGCTCTTCAACTGGATACGCAACAGTATCCTCGGGAGCAGGACCTAAAACAGAGAATACCGGCGATACAAACATTAACAAACAAATTCAACAATATGATGCATGCTCATGACATGGCAAGATGCATGTGTGTTGGCTAATGCAACTAAACCCAGAAGGGTTTGAACCTATTTGAATCAAAGATTCAAATTGGAGTTCAAACTATTATTTAAATAAGTGCATTATCATGTTTTTGATGTATACAGCAAGTTAACTTATTCAAACATGCATGAAACCAGTGCCATTGGAAATATTGGATTTTTCTGATCATTTTTCATATATAAATCTTTTCCATCTGAGCTATGGTTGATTTTATATGAGTTTTAGAAGTTTTGGGTATTTTCTGGAATTTCCTGAATTATTTTTAAATCTAAAATCCCAGAAAATCCTTTACTGCGTCAGCATGACATCATGCTGACATCAGGTAGTCAACAGGGCCAGTCCAAGTCAAACCTGACCAGTGGGACCCACTGGTCAGTGTGACAGTTAACTAATTAACTAATTAGAATTAAATTAACACCTAAACTAGGTTTGACTTGCGGGCAGGGCCCACATGTCAGTGACCCAGGGGGTCAAACCCGTGGTCAAACAGGTCCATCTCGCCGGCGTTTAGCCGCCGGCGAGGCCAAACACGGCGGTGGGGTGCGGGTTTCGTGCTCCGGCTGCCAAATCGACGGCGGAGCACACCTACGGGTAGCTGGAGGCAAACCGCATCGAGTGGAGGTGGTGGCTGGCCTCGGGGTCGCCGGAGATGACGCCGGCGACGAGTCCAGCAGCGGCCGGAGTTCGGCGAAGTCGAAAACGACGGTGCGGTGCTCGTTGAGGAGCGTGAAGTAGTCCTACAGCATCTACGTGTGATGGTGAAGCTGATAGGCACGGTGGCCGGACCAATGGATGGCCGGAGCCTCGTCGGCGACGAGCTCCGCGGCGGTGCGTGCAGGTGAGCTTCGTGCGATGCGTTCCAGGGCATAAGAGTGCCAACGGAGAGGGGGAGGACGAAGCTGGGCTCAGTGGGGGTTGCAGCAGGCGCCGGAGCGAGCTCGGGGGTGGTCGGAGCTGAGCGGGACGGCGAGGGGGATCTCCACGGCCGGAGTTGGGGAAGAAGAGGTCGGGGCGTCTCCAGGGCGGGCGAGCGCTCGGGGCTCGGCCTGTTCGAAGTAGTCGAGGACGGCGGAGACGACGGACACCAAGGCGGGGCTCAGGGACGACGGTGGGCGCGGCTTCTACGACGGTGCGAGCACGACGGCGTCGGCCATGGCGCGGGGAGAGCGAGGGAGAGGAGCTGGGGAGAGGGGGAGGTGTCTGCGAGGTCGGGGACGACGTGTATGACTGATCCAGGCTTCCAGGGCGGCGAGGGGAGGAAGCAGGGCGGCGGGCAGCTGCGTGGCGCGCGGTGCGGTCGCCGTCGAGCACCTGCCTGCCTGCCTGGCCGAGCCAAGCAGCTCGCTGGAGCGGCAGCTGGGCTGGGCCGGCAGGTGGGCCGGGTGGGGCGCCAGGTAAACTTCTTCTCTCTCTCCTTTTTTTCTATTTCTTTTCTGTTTCATTTATTTTGCAACTTTGTTTAATTAAATAAAATGCCAGAGCATTTTTATAACTCATAACACTTGTCATGCCTACTGTATATAATATGAACAGTAGGAAACATTATAGTTTATGATTATTTGAGCATTTAAAATATTTTATAGCATTTAAATGCTCAAATTCAAATACCATATGATTTAATCCAGTGACCTTGGATGTCCTAGAAAATTATGCACCATTTTTAGCAAAGGTTTGAGACCAAGGCAGAAATGATGAACATTTTTGAAGGGCATTTTGGGTACATTGGAAAATATTTTATCAAACCCTAGTTGATAGAAGAGGGGTGCTGGGGTTTCTGTCTTTCCCATTTCAAATTTCTTTGAAAAGTAAACATGATGCACACACCAACTAACCCTAATGCAAGTGCTAACTAGGGATGTGACACTTATAGGATCGTCCTGCATAGCCAGATAGGCTGATCAAAGCATCTTATTTTCTTAATGAAAATGATATATAACAAGAGAAAAAATACTGTAGATGGATATCACCATGAGATAGTTATATTGGAAAAAGGGTTGATCCCCTGGTTTATCGAGGGCACCGGTTTATTCATTAATCATAATATATACATAGGATATAGCAGAGCTCATGGCTCAAGTATAGTAGGGCCGCAGGAGAGCGATGTTCCACGGCCTCTTTGTCTCTTCTTCGGATGTTCGTGAGTCCTTGTGTTCTCGAACGTCCACCAGTTAATATGAACCGTTGTGTAGATTCTTGCTGACCACAAAGGGCCCTTCCCAAGGCGGGGATAGTTTGTGCATGTCTGTTTGGTCTTGGATGAGCCGGAGTACCAAATCTCCCTCCTGGAATGTCCTGGTTTTAATCCGGCGGTTGTGGTATCTGCGCAGGTCCTGTTGATAAATCACGGACCACGCTGCTGCTATGTCACGCTCTTCATCTAGCCGATCCAAACTGTCATGTCTTGCCTGCTCATTGGCCGCTTCAACATAAGCCGTTACCCGTGGCGAATCATGACGGATATCACTTGGAAGGACCGCTTCAGCACCATACACCATGAAGAAAGGTGTATAACCTGTGGACCGGTTCGGCGTAGTATTGATGCTCCAGAGGACAGAAGGTAACTCCTCAACCCAGCACCCTGGTGTTCTTTGCAAGGGAGTCATAAGCCGGGGCTTGATGCCTCGTAAAATCTCCTGATTAGCCCTTTCAGCTTGACCATTGGATTGAGGGTGAGCTACAGAAGACACATCTAGGCGAATATGCTCCCGTTGACAAAACTCTTCCATCTCTCCTTTAGATAAATTGGTGCTGTTGTCTGTGATGATGTTGTGTGGAAAGCCAAACCGGAAAATTACCTTTTTGATGAATTTAACGGCTGTTGCCGCATCACACTTGCTCACAGGCTCTGCCTCAATCCATTTTGTAAATTCATCCACAGCCACCAGGAGATGAGTTTTTTTGATCTTGGGATCGTTTGAAAGGCCCAACCATATCGAGCCCCCAAGTCACAAACGGCCAAGTAATCGGTATCATCCGGAGCTCCTGTGCTGGAACAAGAGCATGTCGTGAAAATTTCTGACAAGCATCGCACCTCCGGACTAGATCTGCTGCATCAGCATGGGCTGTCAGCCAATAGAACCCATGTCGAAAAGCTTTAGCCACCAAGGACTTTGA
The DNA here is from genome assembly GCA_902687465.1 of Secale cereale. Taxonomy (NCBI): domain Eukaryota; kingdom Viridiplantae; phylum Streptophyta; class Magnoliopsida; order Poales; family Poaceae; genus Secale; species Secale cereale. The sequence goes on from LR738712.1 coordinate 553,254,812, forward strand.
ACCGGCAAGATGACCACAATCCCCTTCATGGATCTCATGAAGGATATCACACCCTTCCTCGGATGACACACACCGCTGAAACGCTCCAGAAACACTACGATGGTGAAGTTCTCCGTTTGCAATTGTCATGGATTTGGAGCGCCGGATTATCTGTCTTGCTTCAATCTCATTATCTGGCAACTCTCCACGGCTTAGATATGCCAAGTAAGGGAGTGTCCAATCCGGGGTAACATGAAGTGCCGCAACTAGCTGTGCTTCCGGATCAGGAACGGCCAAATCCCCCTCCGACGGTACTTGAACTGATGGACTGTGTAACTCATCCAAAAAGGTATTCGGCGGTACCGGTTTACGTTGAGAACCCAGCCGGCTTAGAGCATCGGCCGCTTCATTTTTTCGCCGGTCTATGTGATCCACCTGATATCCTTGGAAATATCATGCGACTGCTTCAACTTCTCGCCTGTAAGCTGCCATGAGGTGGTCTCTTGAATCCCACTTGCCGGATACTTGTTGTGCCACTAAATCTGAATCCCCAAAACACTTGACCCGGCTCAAGTTCATCTCCTTAGCCATCCGCGGGCCATGAAGCAATGCCTCATATTCTGCTGCGTTGTTAGTACAAGGAAACATTAGACGGAGGACATAACAAAACTTGTCTCCTCGCGGGGAAGTTAACACCACTCCAGCCCCCGAGCCTCCTAATTGCTTTGAACCGTCAAAGTGAATTGTCCAGTATGTAAGATCCGGCTTCTCCTCTGGTGCTTGCAGTTCTGTCCAATCATTGATGAAATCCACCAATGCTTGGGATTTGATAGCGGTGCGTGGCACATACTTCAATCCGTCTAGGCTAAGCTCAATGGCCCACTTCGCCGCTCTGCCAGTAGCTTCCCTGTTCTGGATTATATCCCCCAATGGTGCTGAACTGACCACAGTTATTGGGTGGCCTTGGAAATAATGCTTCAACTTCCGGTTTGCCATAAACACGCCATATACCAGCTTTTGCCAATGCGGGTACCTTGGTTTGGATTCAATGAGAACTTCACTGACATAATAGACTGGACGTTGAACCGGATATTCCTTTCCTGCTTCCTTGCGCTCAACCACGATTGCCACGCTGACTGCCCGTGCATTGGCGGCAACGTATAACAGCAATGGCTCATTATCAACGGGGGCAGCGAGGACCGGCGGCTCTGCCAGTTGCCGCTTCAAATCCTCAAACGCAGCGTTTGCCTCATCGCTCCATATAAACCGGTCCGTCTTTTTCAGCATCTGATAAAGCGGAATTGCCTTCTCTCCCAGACGGCTGATGAACCGGCTCAACACTGTGATCCTGCCAGCAATACGCTGAACATCATTGATGCAAGCCGGTTTAGTCAAAGACGTGATTGCCTTGATCTTCTCCGGATTGGCTTCTATTCCTCAGTTTGACACCAAGAATCCAAGGAGTTTTCCCGCCAGAACACTGAAAGCACACTTCTCTGGATTAAGCATCATTTTATAGGCTCGAAGGTTGTCAAAGGTCTCCTTGAGGTCCTCTATCAGCGTCTCCTCCTTCCTTGATTTCACCACAATATCATCCACATAAGCATGAACGTTTCTCCCTATCTGCCCCTTAAGACAATTCTGCACGCAATGCTGGTAAGTCGCTTGAGCACTCTTGAGCCCAAAAGGCATAGACACATAGCAAAAAGCACCAAAAGGAGTTATGAAGGCCGTCTTCTCCTGATCTTTGACTGCCATCATGATCTGGTGATACCCTGAATATGCATCCAAAAAACTTAGCCGCTCACATCCCGCCGTAGCATTAATGATCTGATCAATACGAGGGAGAGCAAAAGGGACAGTTGGACAAGCGTTGTTTAGGTCTGTGTAATCCACACACATTCTCCACTTTCCATTTTTCTTTAACACCAGCACCGGATTAGCCAACCACTCCGAATGAAAAACTTCAAGTATGAACCCTGCGGCCAAAAGTCTGGCCACTTCTTCTCCTATAGCCTTGCGCCTTTCTTCGTTGAAGCGGCGCAGATATTGTTTGATTGGTTTAAATTTCGGATCAATGTTAAGGCTGTGCTCAGCGAGTTCCCTCGGTATACCTGGCATGTCAGAAGGTTTCCATGCAAAGATATCCTGATTCTCACGGATGAACTCGATGAGCGTGTTTTCCTATTTAGGATCAAGGTTAGCGCTGATAGTGAACTGCTTGGATGAATCATGACGAATATCACTTGGAAGGACCGCTTCAGCACCATACACCATGAAGAAAGGTGTATAACCTGTGGACCGGTTCGGCGTAGTATTGATGCTCCAGAGGACAGAAGGTAACTCCTCAACCCAACACCCTGGTGTTCTTTGCAAGGGAGTCATAAGCCGGGGCTTGATGCCTCGTAAAATCTCCTGATTAGCCCTTTCAGCTTGACCATTGGATTGAGGGTGAGCTACAGAAGACACATCTAGGCGAATATGCTCCCGTTGACAAAACTCTTCCATCTCTCCTTTAGATAAATTGGTGCTGTTGTCTGTGATGATGTTGTGTGGAAAGCCAAACCGGAAAATTACCTTTTTGATGAATTTAACGGCTGTTGCCGCATCACACTTGCTCACAGGCTCTGCCTCAATCCATTTTGTAAATTCATCCACAGCCACCAGCAGATGAGTTTTTTTGATCTTGGGATCGTTTGAAAGGCCCAACCATACATAAGTGTACACAGAAAGTTGGCAAAGTGGTTGACAGGTGGGGTCCAGTAGCTCGGTTGACCTAGTCAACATTTGATTGGTCAACATGTGAATAGTAGAAGTGGATCCTGCATGTCATAGGCTTACATTTTTCTAATATGATTTAACCTTTTAATTACTAGTAGTGTCCACACGTCTTTCGGCTATACCCAATTGCTAATTAGCCTAACCAAGCTAAACTAACAAGCCGGCCTCATCCAGAGAGCCAGCCGGCCATGCACAAAGGCTCAGGCCAAGGCCACCCACGTCCACCAGTGGTCTGAAGGTGCCAGCGGCCTCAACCACCAGCAACCGCAGCTATGGCAGTAGAAGCAGCGGAAGTAGTAGCAGCAACAGGAAGCAAGTAGCACTACAGAGCAGCATCGACAGCAGGTAGCAGCTGCAAAGAGCAACACCATAGAGCGGCAGCAACAGCCAGTAGCAAACGTGTGCGGGGCAGCGGCCACAGGGAAGGGAGCCCCGACGCGAGCGCAGGCAGCAGCAGCAACGTACGGGCGCCCGTGGCGAGCGGCGCGCGCGGAAGTAGCCGACATCGGCCGCGGGAGCAGCAATAGCAGCGAGCCGCGACGACTCGGGCAGCTAGGGAGCATGGCCCGGGCGGGCGAGGCCAGCACCCGCGTCGGCAGGCGCCGTGCGCGCGCGAGCGGCCGGGCATGGGCGTGGGCACGCGGGGTGAACGGCGCGCGAGGCGCGGACGGGCCGTGGCGCACGAGCGCGGTCGGGGGTGTTCGTCGGACGCGGTGACCATGGGGGGAAGAGAGGGAGCACGGGGCGGTGCTCACGTGCGTTGGAGGGGAGTGGGGGCGACGAGGCGTGATGGCGGCCGTCGAGGACGAGTCGGAGGAGGTGGTGAAGGGTGGCGCCGGCGGGGAGGTCCGGCGACGGGGAGGCCTTCAGGCGGCGGCGGGCGGGGCGCCGGGTGGTGCCTCGATCCAGATCTCGATCGGGTGGGGGGAGGGGGAAGGGATCATGGGGAGGCGAAGTGGGGGTTCAGGTTTTCGTCGGTCGAGGATTAAGGCGAGCGAGGAGGGCCGGCTGGGCCAGAGAGAGGGAGCTGCGCCGGATGGCCCAGGTGGCTGGAGGTTTTCCATTATTCATATTTTCTCTTTTCTTTTATATTTTCAATCTCCTTGTTTCTATATTGTTTTACTTTTTACTTCAATACTAAATTAAATGATATGATTACGAAATTTGGTCCAAAAATATTAGGCAAAGATTTGAGCTTCCACACAGTTTCAATTTATTTTGAAAAGTTTGCATGTTTAATTAAACCGGAAAGGTCCATTTAATTGTTGCTGGGCTAGTTTTAAATAGCTTAGGTACATTTTAAGTTTTTGTAAAACGTTGATTCTCACATGAAAATTAGTTAGTGAACATTCGGAACCCATCGAACATTATTATTTAGCAGTTTGAAGAAATACAAATTTGACTTTATTTTAAATTTGAAAATTACTTTGATTTTTTTTATCAAGTTGAAATTTGGCTTAGCAAATTGTGATGACATGGCATCATTAGCATGGGATCACTGTAGCATGATTCTCGGGGTGTTAAAAATCTCCTCTACTACAAGAAATCTCGTCCCGAGATTTTAAGAGGTGGAGTAAGGGGAAATTTTTGGTTACGCAAGTCTAACGGATATTCTCGTTCTTGGTTGCTCTTCTCGCAGAAGTTGATCCATAATGTTGATGTCTTCAATTCGCTGCATCAGGGCATCATGATGAAGTCCTCATCCTTTCTTCGAGATTTTAATCGTACTTACGGATGGGGTATAAGGGAAAAGCTATAAGGGCGGGTGTGTGAAAAGATCAGCATCCAGTAGTTATCTCAATGAATGAGATTTTAGAAGCAACAGGAAACATATCGAGAGTGCTATAAGGAGGTTCAACGGGTTCAACCAGGCAGGCATCCAGTTGATGCCTAACCAAGTGATGAAGGAGTTCCAAAGCAAATTAAGAATAATGTTGCCTCTGATACCGGAATGAAACATGGTGGGGAAGTTTGCTCGTGAATTACATACTAAGCCAAGTGTGAGGAATAACCTTGGAAACAGGGGTGTACACGAGAGTCAGGTTTTGATCCTGTGGAACTACGGGTTATGGGCCCACCATGTGGGTTAACCGTAGGAAGGGTGGTGACGTCCTGCATGATCATGTAAGCAAGGCATGTCAGAGGATAGCATGTCAGTTATGCCAACAACAACATCGGTACCAATGGTGAGGGATGAAGAGAACCATTTTCCTGCTCGTTGAAACGAGGCGGACCAAATAGGCAAAGTTCTCGTCCATCGGTGGTTACCGGAATGTTATCAACAATAGTAACAGGGTCTTACCGACAGACTTGTACGCCAAGGTGTTTACGTAAGCAGAAGTTTATTACTGCTTAGATTATATGTAGATCAAAGAAAGGTTAAGCAAACAAATGGGAAGGAAAATGTGTTTAACACAATGAATAGGAGTATATCATTCCCAAGATTAAGCTGGGCACGATATATGTGTCAGGAGATTAAAGTCAAGACCAAATAGATAAAAAGGGTAAGAAGAATTATGATATGTACCCACACACCGATGTTGGATAGTTGATCAAGAAACATTTAGCATTGCGCTTACAATGTTCTTGTGGATCTTCAGAGTACCACAGACTTGCTTCGAGATAGTACCAACGTGGTCATTGGGTAAAGATCAGACCTTGAATACACAAAGGATCCATCAGGAAAAACTTGTAGAAAAGTCTTACATTTTCAGTAATGAAAAGATGAGGATGTGGCCGACGGGCTCAACAACAATTTATCGAGATTCCCATAAGCATGGATTTCTACATTCAAGTGAACAAGATGATAACATTGGACATACCGCAGTATGTTAGAGGAGAACATCCATAAGTAAACATTGAATGGAACGTGCACCTGGAAAATGGACTAAGTAGCACGATCAATGTTATAATGGTGATTCAGTAACCAAAACACCGAGAATGAGACTGTGGACCATTCACTTCAAAGCAATAGGGTTGCTAGAAGTTTTTAATTCACACGTCATACTTCACTTGTTGGGCTTCCGGTTAGAAATAACACGGGGACCAAGGAATGAACGGATATGGCAAGAAGTATCACCTGTATAAAGAATTCTGAAGAGGTGGTGAAACTTTCATGACATTCTTGACATGAAGGATGGTAGTACTCCAAGGTAGAGCATATCATAAGTCAGATAACAAGGAACTCAAGGTATAACACAAAACAAGAACAGGTTTGTGTTGGAGGGAATGCAAGAATGTTGTTAATGTTAATACAAATCATCGAGGGGAAATGATGGTATTTCCCATCATGACTTCGATTCACAACTTAGAAGAAGGAAAATCATTGTTGAGGATGATCACGACACCTTTGTCGAGAGATTTCATTAGGATGTAATCGATCGGCGATGACACAATTCAAATAAATGATGGAGCAAAAGGTTATTGAAACCACTAGTACAATACAAACTTGAAGTCAAGCTAGTTGTTCAAGGCGAAATGATATGCCGAGGAAGATCGGCGTAAGCTTAGCTCATTGTCGAAATTGTGCTCCGAGAAGAAGGACTAGGTAGCACAGTTAAATAGATGCACGATAATGATATAGCCGTTCAAGCTAGATATGACTTGAAGAATTAATAAACTCATAAGCAATGGAGATTACTTAGAGTTATTGAATCGGAGTGAGGAATTGATTCACTTATCCGTGTCCTTGAGCGTCTAACAACTCAGAACCCGGGGAAAATTGGAATCGGTGAGAAGTAATACTTGAAGAACTCATAAGAAGTAATATGGTTCTATGACATTATTGAGATACCACGAGGTAATACTCTAAGGTAGAACATAATAGAGGTTGGACAGGTGCATTAACCTGCAGAGGACAAGTGGTTTAACTTGTCCGGGAAATGGTATTTAAAGGAGAGCATGGTCGGAACCACGATTGCAAAAGGTCAGATCTCAGATATAAGATGAATTTATATCAAGGGGATAATTAATTTTAAGAGAAGCCTTACTGATGAGATCTACACCGGGTCCATGGGCATGAACAGATAGTTCAAGGTTGACTCCCATTTCTTCAATGTATAACCTTTCATTCACTTCTTGTTTCAAAAATGGCATTAGTGTTGAAATTTTATCTGCCATAACAATAGTAGAGTATGACCTGTAGTAGTTTCCGGGTTCATACAGATTAGAAAAAGCATAGGTTCAACCCATCAGGGTCTCTTAGGAACAGATACCACAAACTTCAGGAGTAAACAACCCATGCTCGAAAGCAGAGTATGCTCGTCAAGGCAGAGGATACAATTTACCGAAGGCATTATGTATCAGGGAAAGAACTCACAAGGTTTTTTTGTATACGAAGGACACCGTCGGATGATAATTCAACAAAGATCGGACAATCCAAAAGGGAGATGATGTGAGCATCAGCACACAACCAGAGGAAGAAACAATGCAATGCATTGGATCATAGAAACAACTGACTAATTCAAAGCTCCAATGTGAAGGGACTATGATTTCCAATTCAAGTGATCAAAAGCAAACGCTCTGATAAAGGATGGATAAGTAGAATAGACTTAGGGGTACAATCGACGGAAATTTGATTGGTTGAGAACCAACTCAGGTTCGGAAAGACGTCTGAGCCGGAAGATAATTTATAAGGATCAGCTGATGATTGCAAGTACTTGAAACCTATTGGATCAATAAGATTAGAAAGTCAATCACAAAGGATTTTAATGAATATTGATATACATATGGAATTAACCATAATGCAAGCAGGTAAAACTTTCCAGAGCAGTAGGTTGCTGAGGATTTTGGAAGATTGAAAAGCGTCTCAAAGACCCTTGTGAAACGCATGAACAACTTGGGATGAACGAATCACCGATAAGTGTGAGGAATTATTTGTAGGGGTATTTAGGCGGAAAAGAGCTGCAAGGTAGTCCGAAAAAGGATTCTCGAAAGTCGGAGAATACTTTCGGGTATCTTGTAATAACAAGAACAACTAGGGATGGAAGTATGAACGGCGAGGGTACGCAGTTATCCATAAGGATTCAATGGTATTAAGGACTGCAAAAGAAATGAACACAAGTTCTCGGGAGTAGATCGGAGAGTATGTTCGAAGTCTTTTGGTGAAGCGGCAACCATCTGGAATGAAGGGGCCCTCCAGGGGAAGTCGTTACGAGAACCTAATGTAGTTAGTAAATTCATTTAACCCGAGTAGAAGAGAGATCAGAATCCCAGAGTATAGACGAGGAATAAAAGATCCTACTACAACCCAATGGCGACGTGGGCCCGTAAGCCACACAACCATGTTAGTAAACTAGTTTTTTTTCAAAGACTAGACTCAACTTCGGCCAAGGAGTTGGAAAGGGGGTTCCTACAGGCAGTCGGCTCTGATACCAACTTGTGACGCCCCCGATTTGACCGTACACTAATCATGCACGCAAATGTGTACGACCAAGATCAAGGACTCACTGGAAGATATCACAACACAACTCTAGACACAAATTAAAATAATACAAGCTTTATATTACAAGCCAGGGGCCTCGAGGGCTCGAATACATAAGCTCGAAAACACAAGAGTCAGCGGAAGCACAATATCTGAGTACAGACATAAGTTAAACAAGTTTGCCTTAAGAAGGCTAGCACAAAACATCAACGATCGAAAAGGCAAGGCCTCCTGCCTGGGACATCCTAACTACTCCTGGTCGTCAGCTGTCTCCACGTAGTAGTAGGCTCCGTCGGAGTAGTAGCAGTCGTCAAGTGTGGCGTCTGGCTCCTGGACTCCACCATCTAGTTGCATCAACCAGCAAGAAGAAAGAAGGGGGAAAAGGGGAAGCAAAGCAACCGTGAGTACTCATCCAAAGTACTCGCAAGCAAGGATCTACACTACATATGCATCGGTATCAATGAAAGGGGGTAGTATCTGTGGACTAAGCTGCATAATGCCAGAATAAGAGGGGGGAAGCTAGCCCTATCGAAGACTAGCATCTTCTGGGAAGCACCGTCTTGCAGCAAGAAGGGGAAGTAGAGTAGTGTAACATAAGTCATATTTATGTTGTTGTTCCAACGCTCCGAGATCCTTTCTCGACTCCCGAAGCAACATATCCAAACAATGCCTCAGCATCCAGTTCTAGTTGTAGCGATCGGGATACAACTCCAAGTGTCCGTTACCGTAGGACAGGCTATCGATAGATGTTTTCTTCCCTGCAGGGGTGCACCAACTTACCCAACACGCTTGCTTAACTCCGGCCGGACACACCATCAGGTCATGCCCGCCCTCGGCCAAACAATACGCCGCAACCTGACCTAGGCTTAATAGAGAGCTCATGCACGCCGGACTAAACCCTATGCTCCCAGGGGTCATGGGCCAATCGCCCCGGGAACTCCTGCATGTTGCGTACGCGGCCGGTGAGCAGACCTAGCAACCACCTTTAAAAAGGTACGAGCCTAACCAGTCCAACCCGGTGCGCGCCGCTCAGTCGCAATGACGTCAGTTAAGCTTCGGCTGATGCATACGACGTAGAACGCCCATACTATGCCCACGTGATGGTTAGTGCTATCAGGCTAGAGGCCCCTCGGATCAAATATCCAAACCGTTTAGTGTCTTGGGAACGCGCGGTAACGAGCAGAGACTCACGATAATGTGACCCCATCGCCCCGTCTCGAGAACTTGCGGCAAGGGCGAGTGCCCGGCCACGCCTCGTATTTAACTCGCGGGCACCTTCCAGGTCAACCCGACTACACATCACTCGCAATTAAGCTCGCGCAGGTACCCCTCAGGGTCGACCCGTCTTTAGTAACCAGGTTCAGTGTAAGGTCATAGTAACCATAGTAACTGTGTGTCTGACACCAAAGGAAAACATGAGGAAATCACCCTCGATGGGATTCCACCTGATGTTTATCGTCAAGGTGAACGAAAGAGGAGTCACCCTCGAGGTCCACTCTTGATGAGTTGCATGACAGTGTTGTTATCGGGAGTGGAGAAAAAGGAATCACCCTCGATGACCACAACCGATGAACTAACCTACAAGGTTAACATCAGAAGTGCTGATGAGGTCTCACCCTCGGCACTCGATAGTAACCCAGTAGTGTCGAGCAACTAAGGGGAAAGTGATGTGCGGTGCCGGGTCCTGGTCTTCGATCCCGTTGATCGGGCCTTCTGATAATCCAGCGGGGCAGTCGGGACAAGGTAGGGGGGGTCACTGGTGGATCTCTAACCAGCCTATACTAAGCAGTTTAGTATAAACATGTAAGGTATGAAAGCAGTATCAACAACAGGCTATGCATCAGAATAGGATCATACAATAAGCAGTAGCAGTTCTAATGCAAGCATAAGAGAGAAGAGAATGGGCGATATCGGAATGATCAAAGGGGGTTGGCTTGCCTGGTTGCTCTGGCAAGAAGGAGGGGTCGTCAACACCGTAGTCGATCATCGGGGCATCATCGGTCTCGGGGTCTACCGGAGAGAAGAGGGGGAAGAAACAGTAAATATAAAGCAAACAATTGCAATAGAGAAGCACGACAAGTCAACACGCAGTGCTAGGGTGTTCTAACACGGTGCTACACGTTACCGGCGGAGGGGGGGATAACACCCGGGAAAGTATCCCCGGTGTTTCGTGTTTTCGGACAGATGAATCAGAGGGGAAAAGTTGCATGTTCGCCATGATAGGGATGTGTGGCGGACGAACGGACCGCGTATCCGGATTCATCTCGTCGTTCTGAACAACTTTCATGTACAAAGTATTTTCATCGGAGCTACGGTTGAATTTATATGAATTTCTGAAGTTTAAACAATATTTTGAGATTATTTATTAATTCGAAAATAAATTGGTAAATGTTATGGGTACACATAAGTGTACACAGAAAGTTGGCAAAGTGGTTGACAGGTGAGGTCCAGTAGCTCGGTTGACCTAGTCAACATTTGATTGGTCAACATGTGAATAGTAGAAGTGGATCCTGCATGTCATAGGCTTACATTTTTCTAATATGATTTAACCTTTTAATTACTAGCAGTGTCCACACGTCTTTCGGCTATACCCAATTGCTAATTAGCCTAACCAAGCTAAACTAACAAGCCGGCCTCATCCAAAGAGCCAGCCGGCCATGCACAAAGGCTCAGGCCAAGGCCACCCACGTCCACCAGTGGTCTGAAGGTGCCAGCGGCCTCAACCACCAGCAACCGCAGCTATGGCAGTAGAAGCAGCGGAAGTAGTAGCAGCAACAGGAAGCAAGCAGCACTACAGAGCAGCATCGACAGCAGGTAGCAGCTGCAAAGAGCAACACCATAGAGCGGCAGCAACAGCCAGTAGCAAACGTGTGCGGGGCAGCGGCCAAAGGGAAGGGAGCCCCGACGCGAGCGCAGGCAGCAGCAGCAACGTACGGGCGCCCGTGGCGAGCGGCGCGCGCGGAAGTAGCCGACATCGGCCGCGGGAGCAGCAACAGCAGCGAGCCGCGACGACTCGGGCAGCTAGGGAGCATGGCACGGGTGGGCGAGGCCAGCACCCGCGTCGGCAGGCGCCGGGCGCGCGCGAGCGGCCGGGCATGGGCGTGGGCACGCGGGGTGAACGGCGCGCGAGGCGCGGACGGGCCGTGGCGCACGAGCGCGGTCGGGGGTGGTCGTCGGACGCGGTGACCACGGGGGGCAGAGAGGGAGCACGTGGCGGTGCTCACGTGCGTTGGAGGGGAGTGGGGGCGACGAGGCGTGATGGCGGCCGTCGAGGACGAGTCGGAGGAGGTGGTGAAGGGTGGCGCCGGCGGGAAGGTCCGGCGACGGGGAGGCCTTCAGGCGGCGGCGGGCGGGGCGCCGGGTGGTGCCTCGATCCAGATCTCGATCGGGTGGGGGGAGGGGGAAGGGATCATGGGGAGGCGAAGTGGGGGTTCAGGTTTTCGTCGGTCGAGGATTAAGGCGAGCGAGGAGGGCCGGCTGGGCCAGAGAGAGGGGGCTGCGCCGGCTGGCCCAGGTGGCTGGAGGTTTTCCATTATTCATATTTTCTCTTTTCTTTTATATTTTCAATCTCCTTGTTTCTATATTGTTTTACTTTTTACTTCAATACTAAATTAAATGATATGATTACGAAATTTGGTCCAAAAATATTAGGCAAAGATTTGAGCTTCCACACAGTTTCAATTTATTTTGAAAAGTTTGCATGTTTAATTAAACCGGAAAGGTCCATTTAATTGTTGCTGGGCTAGTTTTAAATAGCTTAGGAACATTTTAAGTTTTTGTAAAACGTTGATTCTCACATGAAAATTAGTTAGTGAACATTCGGAACCCATCGAACATTATTATTTAGCAGTTCGAAGAAATACGAATTTGACTTTATTTTAAATTTGAAAATTACTTTGATTTTTTTTATCAAGTGGAAATTTGGCTTAGCAAATTGTGATGACATGGCATCATTAGCATGGGATCACTGTAGCATGATTCTCGGGGTGTTACAGTGAACCGCTATGTGACGAAGTTAGAGCATGAGGTATTTGTAAAGTGTCAACCTTTGTGTGGAGGTCGGGGGCGCGCGATGGTTAACTCCTACCAACCTCTCCCCAAGGAGCATGCGTTGATTCCTTTGTTTTGATGACTCGTAGATTTTTGCAATAAGTATATGAGTTCTTATGACTAATGTTGAGTCCATGTATTATACGCACTCTCACCCTTCCACCATTGATAGCCTCTCTTGTACCGCGCAACTTTCGCCGGTGCCATACACCCACTATATATCCTTCCTCAAAATAGCCACCATATATATTCCTCAAAACAACCACCATACCTACCTATCATGGCATTTCCATAGCCATTCCGAGATATATTTCCATGCAACTTTCCACTGTTTCGTTCATATGACACGGTTCATATTGTCATAATGCCATGCATGATCATGTAGTTGACATCGTATTTGTGTCAAGGCCACCATGCATAATTTTTCATACATATCACTCTTGCTTCATTGCACATCCCGGTACACCACCGGAGGCATTCATATAGAGTCATACTTTGTTGTAGTATCGAGTTGTAATATCGAGTTGTAATGAAAGTGTGATGATCATCATTACTAGAGCATTATCCCATGGGAGGAAAGGCTAAATCAATAAAGCCCCTCCACAAAAAAAAGAGAAAGGCCAACAAAAAAAAAGAAAAAAAAGAAAAAAAAGGGACAATTGCTACTATCTTCTTTCCATACTTGTGCTTCAAAGTAGCACCATGTTCTTCATGATAGAGAGTCTCATACTTAGTCACTTTCATATACTAGTGGGAATTTTCATTATAGAACTTGGCTAGTATATTCCAATGATGGGTTTCCTCAAATGCCCTAGGTCTTCGTGAGCAAGCAAGTTGGATGCACACCCACTTAGTTTCTTTTGTTGAGCTTTCATACATATTTAGCCCTAGTGCATCCGTTGCATGGCAATCCCTACTCACTCACATTAATATCTATTGATGGGCATCTCCATAGCCCGTTGAAACGCCTACTTGATGTGAGACTATCTCCCTCCTTTTTGTCTTCTCCACAACCACCTCTCTATTCCACCCATAGTGCTATGTCCATGGCTCACGCTCATGTATTGCGTGAAAGTTGAAAGGTTTGAAAGAATAGAGTATGAAAACAAGTGCTTGGCTGAAATCGGGGATGTGCATGATATGAATATTTTGTGTGATGAAGAGGGAGCATAGCCAGACTATATGATTTTGTTGGGATAAATTTCTTTAGCCATGATATTTTGAGAAGACATGATTGCTTTGCTAGTATGCTTGAAGTATTATTATTTCTTATGTCAATATAAACTTTTATCTTGAATCTTTCAGATCTGAACATTCATGCCACAATTAAGAGAATTACATTGAAAAACTATGTTGGTTAGCATTCCACATCAAAAAATATGTTTTTATCATTTACCTACTCGAGGACGAGCAGGAATTAAACTTGGGGATGCTTGCTACGTCTCCAATGTATCTATAATTTTTGATTGTTCCATGCTATTATTTATGATGTTTTGGATGTTTAATGGGGTTTGTCATACACTTTTATATTAATTTTGAGACTAACCTACTAACCCAAAGGCCCAGTCCAGATTGCTGTTTTTTGCCTGTTTTAGGGTTTCACAGAAAAGGGATATCAAACGGAGTCCAAATAGAATGAAACCTTCGGGAGAGATATTTTTGGAGAAAATCACGCACGGGAGACTTGAGAACCACGGAGTAGGGGCCACGAGGTGCCCACGAGGGTGGGGGGCGCCCCCCTAGGGCGCGCCTCCTGCCTCGTGGACCCCTCGTGAGGCCCCCCGGTGTCCTCCTTCCTCCTATATAAGCCTACGTACCCCGAAACCTTCAGAACAACAGAGAAAACCGAGTTCCACCACCGTAACCTTCTGTTCCCGTGAGATCCCATCTTGGGGCCTATTCCGGAGCTCCGCCGGAGGGGGGATCCATCACGGAGTGCTTCTACATCATCATCATCATCGCCCTCACCATGAGTTGTGGGTAGTTCACCACAGACCTTCGAGTCCATAGCTAGTATCTAGATGGCTTCTTCTCTCTCTCTGGATCTCAATACAAAGTTATCCTCGGTCTTCGAGGAGATCTATTCGATGTAATATGTTTTTGCGGTGTGTTTGTCGAGATCCGATGAATTTTGAGTTTATGATCAAGATTACCTATGCGAAATATTTGGTTCTTTTCTGAACTCTTTATGTGTGCTCATAATATCCTTGCAAGTCTCTTCGAATTATTGGTTTGGTTTGGCCTACTAGATCTATAGTTCTTGCAATGGGAGAAGTGCTTGGCTTTGGGTTCAATCTTGCGGTGTCCTTTCCCAGAGACAGTAGGGGCAGCAAGGCACGTATTGTATTGTTTCCATCGAGGATAAAAAGATGGGGTTTATATCATATTGCTTGAGTTTATCCCTCTACATCATGTCATCTTGCTTAAGGCGTTACTCTGTTCTTATGAACTCAATACACTAGATGCATGCTGGATAGCGGTCGATGTGTGGAGTAATAGTAGTAGATGCAAGCAGGAGTTAGTCTACTTGTCTAGGACGTGATGCCTATATACAATGATTATGCCTAGATAGTCTCATAATTATTCGCTTTTCTATCAATTGCTCGACAGTAATTTGTTTACCCGCCGTAGAATATCACTATCATGAGAGAAGCCACTAGAGAACACTATGGCCCCGGGGTCTATTCTCAACATATCAATCTACATCTACTTTACGTTTTCCGCTTTTATTTTCTGTTCTTATAAACAAAAATACCAAAAATATAAACTATCATCTCTATCAGATCTCACTTTCGTAAGTGACCATAAAGGGATTAACAACCCCTTATCGCGTTGGCTGCGAAGTTCTTATTTGTTTGTGCAGGTGCGAGGGACTCGCGCGTGGTCTCCTACTGGATTGATACCTTGGTTCTCAAAAACTAAGGGAAATACTTACGCTACTGTGCTGTATCTCCCTTTCCTCTTCGAGGGAATACAACGCAAGCTCGAGAAGTAGCAACCACACAGCCCATAGGCAAGCGATACTACCGCTTCAGGAGCGGTAGTACTGTTTCTAGGCGCGGTACTATAGCTACAGGAGTGGTACTACCGCTCCTTGAAGAGCAGGGGAAGACCAAAGTAATGGGCAGTGGTAGCCGCAGTAGTCGGGATGGTACTACCACCACAGCTACCGCTGCTACAGCCACCTATTTTCTATGGACAAACAAGTAGCACGATAGTACCCTAGAGGCGCTGCCATTCAAATCTGACACGAAAAATTGTGGTCCCAACCACGAGCGGTACTACGAGACCAGCATCGCCGTCAGTTATCATTAATAGGATAGGGGATGCATGTTCGACGGAATTTTCTATTACCTCTAGGGCGTCGGACACTTCATCCGGGTTGCCTTCTTCATCCAGCCCTATATATCACGCAAAAACTCCAATTCCTGTTATCATTAATAGGATAGGGGATGCATGTTCGACGGAATTTTCTATTACCTCTAGGGCGTAGAACGCTGTACTATAGCCCGCGTCCTTGGTTTCTTCCGGCCACTCCTTCTGTCTCTTGAAGATATGCTTCCAGATCTCTTTGTGCGTAAAGCCAAAGAGATGCTTCAGAGGCCTATCTCCTGCCGGATCGAACTCCCGTAGGGAGGAGTCCCGGCTTTGGCAAGGAAGGACAAGCCGGGCCAACAATTCCTTTACCATGGTCTAGAGCTGATAGCCCTTGGAAATCACACCGGACACACGGCTCTGGAGTGCCGTCACCTCAACCTGAGATCCCCAGTCCAGACTCTTTTTGGTCTAGGAGGTCAACCTCTCCGGGGGTCCAGATCTGAAAGCAGGTTCCACCACCCATTTGGCATCGCATGGTTTGGTGATATAGAACCACTCGTGCTGCCAGACCTTGTTCGTTTCCACGAACGACCCTTTTGGCCAATTGGCATTCGGGAGCTTGCTAATCATTGCGCCCCCGCACTCCACGTGTTGCCCGTCCACCACCTTCGGCTTCACGTTGAAGGTTGTGAGCCATAGGCCGAAGTGAGGAGGGACGCGAAGGAAAGCTTCACACACCACTATAAAAGTGGAGATGTGAAGGATTGAGTTCAGAGCTAGATCGTGGAAATCTAGCCTGTAGAAAAATAGCAAACCCCGAACAAAGGGGTGCAGCGGGAATCCTAGCCCCCTAACCAAGTGCGAAAGGAACACGACTCTCTCGCCCGCCTCTGGGACGGGGATCACCTGGCCCTTGGCAGGGACTCGGTGCACGATGTCAGCAGCGAGATAGCATGCACTCCGAAGATCCTCCACGGTTTTCTCAGTGACCGTGGAGGCCTCCCACTTGCCCCATGCACCAGATCCAGCCATTGTTGGGGAAGGAAGTAGTAGTGGAGGAACGGAAAGCGGTGGGTGCAAGAGATGAGGATGCTGGGGCTAGGGAGATTGGAGAGCTCGAGCTTGAGGAAAGCATGGGGATGATGAAAGGAATTGGCATCCTTTTATAATACTATGAATACAGAACGTCCCCCCACTTTAGCCATAAACCTCGCCGGTTCCCAAAGCGGCCGTGCGTAATGCGCAGTGTGGATGCTCATGTCACATTGATAAGGATCCCACAATAAGCGGGCACGATCTCTATCCCGATGAGACATGTCAATGAGGATATACCTCGAAACGCGAAACCAGGACCAAATAAAACGGTTCGATATGTTAGTGGGGTGGACGCGACGCTTCATCAAAAAGTTTTCAGTAAAGACACACTATTCATTTTCTTTCAAAAGCCTTGCCTTCAAGGCTAAGGGTTGTACTAACCTTGCAGAGCCGGACACAGTATGTTTATTGCAGAAGATATGTTTGGAAGAAGGAACCCGCCTTGCAATGCAGAAAACAATACGAAAGCCGAACTCGCCGACATCGAAGACAGGTTCACGGGCTACTGAGGGAGTCCTGGATTGAGGGGTCCATGTGTGGTTGTATAGCTTGTGGTGGGATAGACTGGTGGGCCGTCAAGATCATTGTTGAAGATCGTCTCTCGTATCCGGATAGGACCCCTGTATTCATATAATGATAGGTTTTAGGTTCGGGTGTAATCTTTCCTTCCTCCACAAGTCAGTTATGAACAAACCGTAGGCCCTCCGGTGAATATATAAACCGGAGGGTTTTTAGTCCGTAGAGGCTAATAGAGAAGAGAATCATAACATCTTCATAGGCTAGACTTTAGGGTCTAGACATTACGATCTCGAGGTAGATTAACTCTTGTAATCTTATCCATCCATATTAATATAGCAGGAAGTAGGGTATTACTTCGATCGAGAGGGCCTAAACCTCGGTAAACATCGTGTCCCCAGCCTCCTGTTACCATCAATCCTCAGACGCATAGTTCGGGACCCCCTACCCGAGATCCGCCGGTTTTGACACCGATAATGGTCAATATGACCACTAGTTTCAAGAAGGCTAAGGGAAAGAAGTGGAACTTCAAAAAGAGTGGCAAGAAATTTTCTACTTGATGTCTACCATGCAACCTTCTTCTTGTAGACTCATGTTGGGCCTTCAAGCGCGGAGTTTTGTAGGACAGTAGCAAATTTCCCTCAAGTGGATGACCTAAGGTTTATCAATCTGTGGGAGGCATATGATTAAGATGGTCTCTCTCAGACAACCCTGCAACCAAATAATAAACAGTCTCTTGTGTACCCAACACACCAAATACAATGGTAAATTGTATAGGTGCACTAGTTCAGCGAAGAGATGGTGATACAAGTGTAATATGGATAGTAGATATAGGTTTTTGTAATATGAAAATATAAAAATAGCAAGGTGGCAAGACGGTATTGCAATGCTAGGAAACAAGGCCTAGGTTTCACACTTTCACCAGCACAAAATCTCTCAACAATGATGACATAATTGGATCATATAACAACCCCTCAACATGCAACGAAGAATCAATCGAAAGTTCCTATCGCGGAGAACATAAGATGAAATTGCTTGTAGGGTACAAAACCACCTCAAATTTATTCTTTCTGATCAATCTATTGGGCTATTCATATAAGTGTCACAAACAACCCTAGAATTCATACTAAAATAACACCACATGACACACATCAATCAACCCTAATGTCACCTTGATACTCCAATGTCACCACAAGTATCCGTGGGTCAATTATACGATATGCATCACACAATTTCGGATTCATAATATTCAATCCTACACAAAAAACTTCAATAATACCCCAACATTTCTATCGGAGAAAAGAATATGAAAACATGTATCAACCCCTATGGATAGATTACCCCAATGTCACCACATGAATCTGCAAGTTGATAACCAAAACATACATCAAATGGATCCATAGAACATCCCATTGTCACCACGGATATCCGATCACAAGACATACATCAAGTGCTCTCACATCCATAAGATTTAATCTGACGTAACAAAACCTCAAAGGAAAATATTTAATTCATCACAAGGTAGAGAGGGAAGAACACCATAAGATTCAACTATTATAACAAAGCTCGCAGTACATCAAGATTGTTCCAAATCAAGAGCACGAGAGAGAGAGAGAGAGAGAGAGAGAGAGAGATCAAACACATAGCTACTGGTACAAACCCTCAGCCCCGAGGGTGGACTACTCCCTCCAAATCATGGTGGCCGCCGGGATGATGAAGATGGCCTCGGGTGATGATTTCCCCCTTCGGCAGGGTGCCGAAGGGGGCTCCCGAGAGGTTTTTCGTGCCTACAGAGACTTGTGGCGGCAGAACTTCTGATCTAGGTTTCTTTCTCGGGGTTTCGCGATTTATAGGAATTTTTGGTGTCGGTATCACATCAGGGGGATGCTCGAGGGTCCCACAAGCCGTACGGGCATGCCCTGAGGGGTAGGGCGTGCCCCCTAGCTGGGCCACTTCCTGTCCCAGCTCCGATGCTCCGGGGATCTCTTTTGGTCCATAAAAAATCACTGTAAATTTGCAGCCCATTGCGAGAACTTTTATTTCTGCACAAAAAATGTCACCGCGGTAGTTCTGCTGAAAACAGCGTTAGTCCGGGTTAGTTCTAATAAAATCATAAAGAAACCATATAATTTTTTTGTAAACTTGGCATGAATACTTCATTAATTATAGATATGTTGGAGACGTATCAGCATCCCCAAGTATAATTCCTGCTCGTCCTCGAGTAGGTAAATGATAAAAGAAATAATTTATGAAGTGTAAATGCTAGCATAGTGCATAAGTTTGATCAATGATAATTCCAAACACTTTTTCTAGCATTAATATATATCATAAACATTAGCTCATCTCATAAACCTTCTCATGATCAAGTAGCAAGCTATTCACATGTTAAAGTATAGACCATAAACTTTCTTGAAAACTAACAAACTACGTTCTCAGTCATTAAACAATAGCAATTCATCTTATTTCAGGAAGGGTCTATGTAAGAGCTTTGATTTAGGAAATTCCACATACTCAACTACAATATAGTCTTACATCATTGCTACCACTCAAAGCATATTTTTAGAACAAATAGGATCCATCGAACACAGAGAAAGATAGGGGCTTAATGTTTCGCCTCCCAACTTATTTATCATATAGATAATTGTCAACAATAATAATTCATGATCAAATATATTTCAATGTCCATATATGCTTGGATAATACCTCACGGTTCTCCTCTTGGTCCGGACTCTAATTTGCATGATTTAATGAAACTAACCTCGGACAGACGTTGTTTTCAGCAGAATTACCATGGTGTTGTTTTTGTGTAGAAATAAAAGTTCTCGGAATGAAACGAAACTTTGCAAGGATTTTTTATGGAATAAAAGAGAACTACTGGAGCCAAGACCCAACAGAGACGGCCCCCTGGGTGGGCACAACCCACCAGGGCGTGCCCCCCTCTCCTGGCGCGCCCAGGTAGGTTGTACCCACCTAGTGGCCCCGCAGACGACAACCCTGACCCTATAAATTCCTATTTTTGGAGAAAAAAATCAAGGAGAGAGAATTATCACGATCCACGAGACGAAGCCGCCATCACCGCCTGTTCTTCCTCCAGAGGCCAGATCTGGAGTCCGTTTGGGGCTCCGGAGAGGGGGATCTTCGTTCTTCATCATCACCAACCCTTCTCCATTGCCAATTCCATGATACTCCCCACCGGGAGTGAGTAAGTCCTTTGTAGGCTCGATGGTCGCTGAGGAGTTGGATGAGATTCATCATGTAATCTAGTTATTTTTATTAGGGCCGATCCCTTGTATCCATTATGTTCTGAGATTGATGTTGCTATGACTTTTCCATGCTTAATGCTTGTCACTTTGGGCATGGGTGCCATCATTTCCGATCTGAACCGTTTATGATATTATCATTATGTTCATGTTTTAGATCCGATCTTGCAAGTTATAGTCACCTACTACGTGTTATGATCCGACAACCCCGGAGTGACAATAACCGGAACCGATCCCGGTGATGATCGTAGTTTGAGGAGTTCATGTATTCACTATGTGTTAATGCTTTGTTCCGGTTCTCTATTAAAAGGAGGCCTTAAAATCCATTAGTTTCCAATATGGACACCTCTGGCACGGGAGGGTAGGACAAAACTTGCCATGCAAGTTCTTTCCGTAAGCACGTATGACTATGTATGGAATACATGCCTACATTATATTTATGAAATGGAGGTAGTGCCGTATCGCCCTTGGTTATGACTGTCACATGATCAATATCATCCAACAAATCAGCGATCCAATGCCTACGAATTTATCCTATATTGATCTTGCTAAGTTACTACTGCTATTGTTACTGCTACACTTGCTACAAAACTACTGCTACCACTGTTACCGTTACTGTTGCTGATGTCACTACTATCAAAGCTATCATATTACTGTGCTACTGATCACTTTGCTGCAGATAATTAATCTCAAGGTGTGGCTGAATTGACAACTCAATTGGTAATACTTGCAAAAATTCTTTGGCTCCCCTTGTGTCGAATCTATAAATTTGGGTTGAATACTCTAGCCTCGAAAACTGTTGCGATCCCCTATACTTGTGGGCTATCAAGACCTCTTTCTGGCGCCGTTGCCGGGGAGCATAACTATATTTGTTGAGTCACTGGGGATTATTATCATATTATCACTATGAAGAATCTGAAGGATCCAAAGACAAAGAGATTTCCCTCAAAGACAAGGGGAGATATGGAACTGCCATCCAGTTCTGCTTTAGATTCACCTTCTGTTATGAGTAAACTTGCAACACTACCACATGCTATGAATTCTAATATGTTGCAAGTTATTGATGATGCTACTACTACTATGAATGATGCTTATGATGATGCTAGTACCTTGCTTGATAATGATGATGTGCCAGTTGGTGAATTTCTTGATGAACAAATTGCTAGAGTAATACAACATGATGTTGTTGAATCTGATGATGAGCTAGAAACCGAAACTCGTGAAACACCTGCTAGAACTGTCCTTCCTAGATATGATTTTTCCAAGGCACCGGAAGGTTATGTTATGAGTGAAGAAGCAACTAGAGATATTCTTGCTTGTAATGATAGAGATGATCTAGAATGAAATGTGATCCTAAGTTTGCTACTTCACCTATCTTTATTGATGATAAGAATTATAAATTCTCTGTCGACCCAGAGTTAATCACTTTGGTTGAATCTGATCCTTTCCATGGTTATGAAACTGAAACTGTTGTGGCACATCTTGCTAAGTTAAATGACATAGCCACCCTTTTTACTGATGATGAGAAAACTCGTGACTACTTTATTCTCAAATTATTTCTATTCTCATTAAAGGGTGATGCTAAAGCTTGGTACCACACTCTTGCTCCTGGTTGTGTGCTTAGTCCCCAGGATATGATCTATTACTTCATTGAAAAATATTTTCCTGCTCATAAGAAATAAGCTGCCTTACAGGAAATATTTAACTTTGTGAAAACTAAAGAAGAGAGTCTCCCAGAAGCTTGGGGGAGGCTTCGCCAATTACTTAATTCTTTTCCTGATCATCCTCTTAAGAAAAATGAAATACTTGATATCTTCTATAATGGACTAACCGATGTTTCTAGGGACTTGCTAGATAGTTGTGCTTGTTGTGTTTTCAAGGAACAAACTATTGGACAAGCTGGAGAATTTTTGAATAATATATTGAAGAATTATGATGATTGGACTCTTCCTAAACCACCGCTATCGTGGAATTGTCACGTCAGATGTCCTAGTGTGAGGACTTGTCTTGAGGCCAACACAACTAGGTATTAGCTTCAACGGGGTTGATCGGAATTGAGAGACGCAACACAAGACAAGGGTTTTACACAGCTTCGGGCCCCGGGAAACATCATCCAGTAATAGCCCTATATGATGTTTGTGGCTAGGTCTCATTATGATCATGAGGGAATTGTTATATAAGTTGGCTCCCCTTTGTTGTATCTAGCCTTAGCGATTATTTCATGTCCGTCTTGGGGTGGCCTGCCCCTCCTTATATAATTTGAAGGGGCGGGTTACATCTAAAGTCCTAGTAGGATTAGCACTAGTATATTCTCCATTACAAGTCGGATATAAGTCCGGGTCTTGATTCCTTGTAACAAAAATATTCATCATGCCTTTCCTCTTAAGTCGGCCCACCAGAACATAAGTCGGCCTTCCCGCGAGTCGCCTTCTGGGCCGTTGAGTCTTGTCGATCTTCTGACCCGCCCGTCGGGTTACTAATAAGCCGCCGAGGATCGGGCGGGTCTCCAGTGAGACGCCAAGTGTTAGCAGGGTCTCTGGTGAGCCGCCAAGTCTGGCCGGGTCATACCGCGGGGTATATCCCCGACATTAGCCCCAAGTTTAATTTGGATTTATCCATGTTAAACTGATCCAGCAACATAAACACAAGAACAAACTTGACAGGTTGTGCTTCGGGTTAAGAATTCTTGTAAGGCGGCACCCGATCATCCTTAATTCCTTGTGATTTCCTTCTTCTCGAAAATCTAGGTCAATATGCCAGCTTCATAATCAATTTGTTGACGTTTGTTTCTCATTGAAAAATATTATGAAGAATAATTCATTTGATTCAGCTCCCAATTCTTAACAAAATATTGGTCTTTGAAATACTCATCTGATCTTCAGCCGGCTTGAAGACGTAAAACTTGGCGGTTTATGCTACTTCTTGAGCTTGCGTTGTATTCCCTCGAAGAGGAAAGGGAGATGCAGCACAGTAGCGTAAGTATTTCCCTCAGTTTTTGAGAACCAAGGTATCAATCTAGTAGGAGACCACGTGCGAGTCGCTCGCACCTGCACAAACAAGTAAGAACTTTGTAGCCAATACGATAAGAGGTTGTCAATCCCTTTATGGTCACTTACGAAAGTGAGATCTAATAGAGATGATAGTTTATATTTTTGGTATTTTTAGTTTATAAGAACAGCAAATAAAAGCAAAAAAGTAAAGTAGATGTAGATTGATATGTTGAGAATAGACCCAGGGGCCATAGTGTTCTCTAGTGGCTTCTCTCATGATAGCGTTATTCTACGGCGGGTAAACAAATTACTATCGAGCTATTGATAGAAAAGTGAATAATTAAGAGACTATCTAGGCATGGTCATTGTATATAGGCATCACGTCCGAGACAAGTAGACCGAAACGATTCTGCATCTACTACTATTACTCCACACATCGACCGCTATCCGGCATGCATCTAGTGTATTGAGTTCATAAGAATAGAGTAACGCCTTAAGCAAGATGACAAGATGTAGAGGGATAAACTCAAGCAATATGATATAAACCCCATCTTTTTATCCTCGATGGCAACAATACAATACGTGCCTTGCTGCCCCTACTGTCACTGGGAAAGGACACCGCAAGATTGAACCCAAAGCCAAGCACTTCTCCCATTGTAAGAACTATAGATCTAGTACGCCAAACCAAACCAATAATTCGAAGAGACTTGCAAGGATATTATGAGCACACATAAAAAGTTCAGATAAGAACCAAATATCTTTCATACATAACCTTGACCATAAACTCACAATTCATAAGATCTCGACAAAACACCGCAAAAAGAGATTACATCGAATAGATATCCTCGAAGACCGAGGAGAACTTTGTATGGAGATCTAGAGAGAGAGAAGAAGCCATCTAGATACTAACTATGGACCCGAAGGTCTGTGGTAAACTACTCACAACTCATGGTGAGGGCGATGATGATGATGATGAAGGCCTCCGCGATGGATCCCTCACTGGTGGAGCTCCGGAACAGGCTCCAAGATGGGATCTCCACTGGAACAGAAGGTACGGCGGTGGAATTAGGGTTTTCTCTCTGTTCACGGAGTTTCTGCGATACGTAGACTTATATAGGAAGAAGGAGGGCACCGGGGGACGCTCGAGGGGGCCACGAGGCAGGGGGCGCGCTCCCCACCCTCCAAAAATATCTCTCGCGAAGGTTTCATTCCGTTTGGACTCTGTTTGATATTCTTGTTCTGCAAAACCCTGAATCATGCAGAAAAAAAAACAATCTGGACTGGGCCTTTGGGTTAGTAGGTTAGTCCCAAAAATGATATAGAAGTGAATGATAAAGCCCATTAAACATCCAAGACTTCATAAATAATAGCATGGAACAATAAATAATTATAGATACGTTGGAGACGTATCAAGCATCCCCAAGCTTTATTCCTGCTCGTCCTCGAGTAGGTAAATGATAAAGAAAGAATTTTTGATGTGTTATGCTAACCAATATAATTTTTCAATGTAATTCTCTTAATTGTGGCATGAATGTTCAGATATGAAAGATTCAAGATAAAAGTCTATATTGACATAAGAAATAACAATACTTCAATCAGAGTAACAACGCAATCATGTCTTCTCAAAATACTATGGCTACAGAAAGTTATCCCTACAAAATCATATAGTGTGGCTATGCTCCCTCTTCATCACACAAAATATTCATATCATGCACAACCCCGATTTCAGCCAAGCATTTGTTTACATACTCTATCTTTTCAAACCTTTCAACTTTCACGCAATACATGAGCGTGAGCCATGGATATAGCACTATGGGTGGAATAGAGGTGGTTGTGGAGAAGACAAAAAGGAGGAAGATAGTCTCACATGAACTAGGCGTATCAATGGGCTATGGAGATGCCCATCGATAAATATCAATGTGAGTGAGTAGGGATTGCCATGCAACGGATGCACTAGAGCTAAATATGAATGAAAGCTCAACAAAAGAAACTAGTGGGTGTGCATCCAAATTGCTTGCTCACGAAGACCTAGGGCATTTGAGGAAGCCCATCGTTGGACTATACAAGCCAAGTTCTAGAATGAAAATTCCCACTAGTATATGAAAGTGACTAAGCATGAGACTCTCTACAATGAAGAACATGGTGCTACTTTGAAGCACAAGTGTGGAAACAAGATAGTAGCAATTGTCCCTTTTTCTTTTCTTTTATTTTTCTTTTCCTTTTTTCTCTTTTTTTGGCCTTTCTTTTTTTTTCTTTGGCCTTTCCCTTTTTTTTCTTTT
This sequence comes from Secale cereale, assembly GCA_902687465.1. Lineage (NCBI taxonomy): Eukaryota > Viridiplantae > Streptophyta > Magnoliopsida > Poales > Poaceae > Secale > Secale cereale. The sequence goes on from LR738712.1 coordinate 553,280,502, forward strand.
TTTGCGGAGTGGCTTTATAGATTTAGCCTTTCCTCCCATGGGACAATGCTGTAATAATGATGATCATCACACTTTCATTACAACTCGATATTACAACTCGATACTACAAAGAAGTATGACTCTATATGAATGCCTCCGGCGATGTACTGGTATGTGCAATGAAACAAGAGTGACATGTATAAAAATTATGCATGGCGGCCTTGCCACAAATACGATGTCAACTACATGATCATGCAATGGCAATATGACAACATGATGCATGTCATATGAACGAAACGGTGGAAAGTTGCATGGCAATATATCTCGGAATGGCTATGGAAATGCCATGATAGGTAGGCATGGTGGCTGTTTTGAGGAACAATATGGTGGCTTGTCGGGGGAAACTGTCCGCCACGAACACCTATGGGACCGGAGCCCCTTGTCTGTGCGGTACGAGGGCGGAGGGAGCACGAAGAGTAGATCGTAGCGAGCACGCGGGCAGTTTTACCCAGGTTCGGGCCGCGGTAGACGCGTAAAACCCTACTCCTGCTTAGTTGTGTATTGAGTTGGAGAGCTCGGGAGCTTGAAGAAGCAGCTACACCGAGCGTATGAGTGATCTAGGTTCCGAACCCCCTCCACGTTGTGCATGGGCCTCCTTTTATAGTGCAAGGGGTCACCGACAGGTGTCAACGTAGGAGAAAGGGGTAAAAACATAAAAGAGGTGGTAGTTGTAACAGTGCGGGAACAGTGGAGCTACAGTGCGCGAACAGTGGTCGCTACCTACTTTGACAGTGGGGGACAAGGGCATTTAATACCCGTCGCCGTCGACCCCAAAAGCTCCCGCCCTTGCGTCTCCGTCTGCCACGGCGATGGATCCACCACCGTGGAGTGCCACCGTGTCCCCCAGGCTGCACAGCCATCCGCCACGAGTCCCTGGATAGGCCCCAGGGCGACGCGTGGGCCGATGAGCTGGAGCGCGGGCACACAGCGCAACTCTCCCGGCAAGCACCTTGCCGGGGCCTTGATCTTGCCGGGCCCGGGAGCTTGCCGCTCCCCGGGCCCTCGCCGGGGCGCGTATAGCGCCGAGGCGTGTCTTCTATGATGGAATCTTCTAGTCTTCCTGGCAAGCTCCTCTTGCCAGGGCCTTGTGTCGGCGAGGTAATCTTGAGCCTGGTACGGCCTTCCCGGCAAGCTCCACTTGCCGGGGTCTCGATCTTCTGTCTTGCATACTTTGTTTTTGAATGGTTTGATATGGAGCAGGAAGGTCTCCGGCGAGCGCGTGGTAAACCCTGCCGCGGGAAGCTGCAACTGCCCATGCACAAGTTGGGGTACTGGGGTACCCCTACCTCAGTACACCGTCAGGAGCCCCCGGGCCTGGGCCACACACGGTGCCGAGCGCTGTTGGGCCAGGCCCAAACAGTGCACGGGCGCACGCGGCCCACGGCGCGCCGAATCCACTTCCGTATCCGCCGCATCCCCCTGTAACGGCACGCGTCGATTGCGGCGTCGTGGGATGGGACGTGCCCACGTTCTCTCAATGGGAAGAGCGAAACGTCCCCCACTTCCCCATAAAAAGCAGAGGAAGCAGGAGCGATTCCCCTCCTTGCGCTTTCATTGCATCTTCTTCTTCCTCCAGAGATCCCTTTGCGCTCCGCCTCCACACCTCCGCCGCCGCCGGACTCTTCGTCCCCCTTCTTCCGCCGCGTCCGCCATGGCCCCGAAGACCGACAAGGCGAAGGCGGAGAAGGCCAAGAGGGAGAAGTCGGAGCAAGCGGCGAAGCTCGCCGCGTATCGGAAGCGGAACCTCGTCTTCCCGCCGAAGCTCGGCGCGCGGGAGCTCTGGAACAAGTACTACTTGTTCTGGGCCAAGGAAACCAAGGCGCACCCCCGCACTCGAGCTTATCCGGCCGCCGCCAAGGACAACTACCCCGGCAGGTACTACTTCTTCGCAGCCTTCTTTCACTGCGGTCTTTGCCCTCCTTTCTCTGATTTCTTCTGCGACGTCATGCACACCTATGGCCTCCACCTTCTTGACTTCACCCCCAACGCCATCCTCACAATGGCGGTTTTCGCACACATGTGCGAAAACTTCATAGGAATACACCCAAACGTAGCGCTGTTTAGGCACTTCTTCACTCCTAGAGCAGAGGCCGGCGCCCCCCTCTCCGGAGGAATTTCTTGGGTATTTCGTCTGAACAAGAAGGAATCGTACTTGCCGGGGGAGCTCCGCGGCAAGTGGGAGGAGTGGCGTGCAGACTGGTGCTGGATCGTTGAGGACGAGCCGCAGCCCTTCACCGCGCCGCGCACAACACCCATCGTGCGCGGCAGGGATTGGAGCGAGCTGGACTCGGACGACATCAAGCTCGACGTCGCCCTCGTCCGGATTCTTCGTCTTCGGACCGCCAGGCTGTCCGTCGCTGAAGTAGGCGCAGACTTCCTCCGCCGCCGCATCGCCCCTCTCCAAGATAGGAAAAGGCCGGCCTGGGAGTACGGCAACCCAGCGGATATAATGAGGCTGCGCCCCGGGCTGAACTTCAACTTCACGATGCTGGAGCTGAAGGGGATGGTCCGGGAACTCTTCAAATATGACCCGGCCCACCCTGAGTGGTTCAGACCTCCCCGGGGAGTGGTGCCCCTCTGCAACAACACTGCTTGTGATCCTCTCCGCGCCATGATGCCTGCTTGTGATTCGCACGGCGTGGACCGCACGTGGATTCCGCCCAAGCCCATAGACGTCCTCACCTTCTTCGACAACCTCGTGGAGGTGGCGAAGAACAAGGATGACATCAAGGAGCACACGCGGGACACCACCGACCAGGAGCTTGCATACATGGCTTCTCGGGCTGAAGAGGCCGCTGCAGCCGCAGCGGCAGGAGATTTTGGATATACGCCTGACGAGGCGGAGGCTGCGGATGCGTCCAGCCAGGCGGAAGAGGCGGAGATCCGTAGACTGCTGCAGCTTCCTCCCGACGCGCTCGCCGGGGTCCCCTCTCTGAGGCACTCCGGGATCCATGGGATCGTGGCCGAGGCCGCGGCAAGGGATGGCGCTGCCGGAGGGAACAGAGGCGCCGCGGGGAGCGGAGGCGCCAGAGGAAAAGAGGCCGCAGCGCAGGGCGTTGGGCCCAACGAGCCAGCCGGGGAGGAGGAGGAGGAGGAGGAGGCCGAGGACTCCGACGGATCTACGGAGCTCTACGCCGACGACCTCTCCTCGTCGGAGACCTCCCCGCCCCCGGCAAGCCCAAGGCGGTCTCCGCCGAAGCGTCTCCGCAAGACGGCGACGGGAGAGAGGGCGCAGGCGCCCCGGCAACAACCAGCTCGCCGGGCAGCTCCCCGGGGGAGCCAAGCTGCGCCGGGGGCGACCGGCGCACCAGCCACAGCGGAGGCGGCCCGCGCACGGGCCGCGACGGAGGCGCCCCGCAAGCAGGCATCGAGCCGACAGGGGTCTTCTCGGAGCGGAGCAGCGGCTCCGCCCGCTCCCCGGGCTCCGGCTACCACAGGGGCTGGGTCTTCGCATCCCCCAGCCCCAGGGACCGCCAAGCGCCCGAGGGAATCTTCGTCTTCCGCTCCTCGTGCAGACGCGCCCCAGGTGGAGTATGACTTCTCCGCCTTGAGCGAGGACGACGAGGAGGATCAGGAGTAAGAATCCGAGATCTTACACCTTCTCAAGTTTCGTCTTGATTATTGTTGATGCTAATTTTGTTTGTTGCTTTGATTTCAGGACCTTGGTTCAGCGCATGTCGAAGAAAGCCAAGGCGCTTGTGGTCGAGGTCGCGGAAGACTCGGCCACCGCGGCAACTGGGGACGCGTCAGAGCCAAGCCTGCTGGACCCGAGCGCTGCTCCGAGGAGCAGCCCCCAGCGCAGCCCCCAGCGTAAGTCTGGGTTCTATCCTTCCGCTTGTCGGGACGCGCTTGGGGATTTTATCTTGTTTTAATATCTTGATGTCTTTGTCTTGACTTGTGCAGAGGTGGAGCCACAGCCGCAGGAGCGTCCGGAGGCCGCCCTCGAGGAGCTGCAGGCCCCGCCGTCCCCGCCAAGGCCGAACTCCCCGGCAAGGGAGAGCGCTCCACCAAGGGCGGGTACTCCGCCAAGGGCGAGTACCCCGCCAAGGGCGAGCAGCCCGGCGAGGGCGGCCACTCCGCCAAGGAAGAGCTCCCCGGCGAGGGAGCCCGCCGCTGATGACGTCCGCCAAGGTAGGTCTTGTAATTTTGTCTTCTTGGCGTTGTCTCTTTTTGGATTTTTGCTTGAACTTCTTTTTCTTCTTCTTCCAGATCTTCCTCCCCCCGAGCCGATGGAGACGGAAGTCATCAACATCGAGGAGGAGGAGGGCGCGCAGGGCGGCGGCGGCGACGTCCCTGTTGCCGAGGACACGGCGAGAGCCGCCGAGCCGGCCGCGCAGGAGACCGCTCCGGCTGCAGACGCAGCGGCCGGGGAGGGGGACGGCGACCGTACCGCCGACCCGGAGGCGGCGGGAGCATCAAGTGCTGCGCCGGCCGCCGACCCCTCCGCCGGCAAGGAGCAGGGCTACTATCTTGAAGCCCCCAACGGCGTCTTCATCCAGGTGCCGTGGGGTTCTTCGTCGCGAGCTCCCGCGGAGGGCGAGGAGTTTGACGGGGAAGTCCTCGCCTCCGCGGGCTTGAAGATCGTCGAGGCGCCCGGCGGGAGTGAAGGGCCCGAGGAGGCGAAGCTGCTTCACCAGCTCCTGGCCCTTTACCGGGCCAGGCAGGCGAAGCTTGCTTCCCGGGAAGCCCTTGCCGCCAAGGCCGCCGCGGAGATGGAGAAGCGCGTGGCGGAGCTCAGCGCCGCCAACCAGGCGGCCCTCCGCGAGGTGGCGGAGGAGCGCGAGCGACTCGCCGGCGAATACCAGGAGTGGGTGCTGGAGAAGGCCGAGGCCGAGGAACAGCAGCGGCTCGCCGGGGTGGAGCTGTCTCGGCGAGAAGGAGAACTCGCCCAGCGTAAGGTCAACCTCGACTCCCACGAGGAGGACCTTGCCGCTCGGGAGGAGGCCCTTGGCGGGGAACTGAAGGAGGCAAAAGCCGCCGCGGCTGCCGCGGAGACCGCCAAGAAGGAGCTTGCCGCCAAGGTCGCGCAGCTGGAGAAGTCGCTGAAGGTGAGCGCGGAGAAGGTCGCCGCGCTCATCACGGAGCGTGAGAAAGACGCCCACACCAATTCAGAACTCCAGGTGCGTCTTTCTGAGAGGGGCGACGAGTTGAAGGCCGCCAAGGACTCCATCGAGGACTTGGAGTTGAAGGTCTCTACACTGAAGGATTCACTCGACGCAGCCCGGGCTCGGGAGACCAAGCTGAAGGAGGAGCTCCGCAAGGAGCGGACCCTGGTGGACAGCGCCAACAAAGCGGCTGAGCTCTTCCGCAAAACTGTCGAGGTATGGACCGAGGACTTAGTATCTTGCGCGTCCAACATCGACCAGGAGCTGCTGGCGTTGAAGCTGGAGCACCTCATCTACTCCCCGGATCCAAACCTCCCTCACAGCGCCAAGCTCAGCCTCTTCTTCAGGGGAATCGCGCCGGCCCTTGCAGATCTGCGGAAGAAGATCCCCGCGCAACTGGCCGAGGAGACGCGCCTACTCTGCACGGGAACTCTGGAGCGCGTGCTGACGAAGATCGTATACCGCAACCCGGGCATAAACCTCACCAACGTTCTTCGCAGCTTGCCGGCTGACGCGGACATGGAGGCGCTGAAGGAGCAGGTCGCCCACATCATTGCCAAGGTGGCTAAGATCTCCAGGATCGAGGGCGACCGCGTAGATTAGGCCTCCATTATCTTTATCTCTTTTTGTTGCTGCATAGGGTGTTACGAACTCATTAATCATTGCGACAATCTATCTTTTGTAAGATATTTATCTCATTTTGATCAATCAGTGCAATGTTATCTTCCTTGTCTTAATCCTTGACTTTGTATGTTTTTCACCCTACGCTCCCGGGGAGCTTGCCGGCAAGGGGCCTTTGCCGCGAGCGCTGAGTGCTGGACTCTGAGCAGCCTGCTGGCCAAGGTCTCACCGGCAAGCAACCTCGCCGCGGCTAGTCACAACGCACTTAACTTGCTGAGTGTACTCGGAAACGAAGCAAGGGCGCGACACTTGTCGCAGCTCACTTAAATCGTTGAGCGAACTCGGAAACAAGATAAGGGTGCGGCAAGCTACGGGTAGGTTCCTCCGCGCACAGGTTTTCCATACAAAGTGTGATTGTTCAAGGAAGACAACTAAAATTTTAAAAATTTGAACTGGTCAAATTCTAATAACTTAGCTTTCATATATTGCTTGCTTCCCGGTAAGGCTTCTCTTTCTTGAACAGCACTTGGTTCCTCCTCCACTTCCTTCCCCCCCGGCAAACTTGTGCGCGAGGAACGTTCCTTCTGCTTAGGAGGCAAGGAAATAGAAGAGGGAAACAAATATACGGCCTTTCGGCGTGCTAATGCTTACCGGTTACTTGAGTGTTGCACCAAATGCCAAACAAAATATGCAAATAGCAAAGAAAAGCATGCAAAAGGCAATCAGCGCAAAACACAAAAACTTTACTGATGCACGGGGTCTGCGCCCGGCTTTGTACAAAGGGTTACATGCAATAGCGGCAAAGCTTGTACAAAAGGTGGTTGCCGGAGCGGATCACGGCAACCGCGCCTTATGGGTGAAACTTGCGAAGATGCTCTATGTTCCAGGAGTTGCTCACCGGTAAGCCTTCTTCGGTCTCGAGGCGGACAGCGCCGGGCCTCGTGACTTGTCTCACCCGATAAGGGCCTTCCCACTTCGGCGTCAACTTGTTGGAATTCTTGGCGGACTGAACACGCCGAAGAACAAGGTCGCCTTCCTCGAGACTCCTGGCCTTGACCTTGCGGCTATGATAGCGGCGCAAGGCTTGCTGGTATCGAGCAGCTCGTACAGCAGCCTGGAGACGTCCCTCCTCGAGGAGCAACGCGTCATCTTGTCGCAGTTGCTCTTGCTCGAGCTCATCATAAGCGAGCACTCGAGGAGATCCGTATACGAGTTCCGTGGGGAGAACTGCCTCTGCTCCATAGACTAGAGCAAAGGGTGTCTGTCCGGTGGCTCGACTTGGTGTCGTTCTGATTGACCAAAGAGCCGCCGGTAGCTCCTCTATCCAATTTCTTCCGCACTTGCGCAGCCTGTCAAAGGTTCTCGTCTTGAGTCCGCGCAGCACTTCAGCATTGGCCCTCTCCGCTTGACCGTTGCTCCTCGGGTGAGCAACAGAAGCGAAACAGACCTTGGCGCCAAGGTCTTGGACGTACTGCATGAAGGTGCGACTAGTGAATTGTGTACCGTTGTCGGTTATGATCCTGTTAGGGATCCCGAAACGGCAAACAATCGACCTGAAGAACCTGACTGCTGACTGTGCTGTCACCTTTCTCACTGGTTCCACTTCTGGCCACTTTGTGAACTTGTCGATTGCAACGTACAAGTACTCAAAGCCCCCGACAGCACGAGGGAAAGGGCCGAGGATATCGAGCCCCCAGACCGAGAAGGGCCAGGACAAAGGGATTGTTTGGAGAGCTTGAGCTGGCTGATGAGTCTGCTTTGCATGGAACTGGCACGCTTCACACTTGGTTACTAGTGCAGTTGCATCTTGGAGGGCTTCTTGCCAAAAGAACCCTTGCCGGAAAGCTTTCCCGGCAAGCGCCCTTGCGCCAATGTGGTGGCCGCATATGCCTCCGTGTATTTCTGCCAGCAGCTTCTGTCCATCTTCCCTGGAGATGCACTTCAACCTGACACCATTGAGCCTTCTTCTGTACAGCTCGTTATCCACGAACTGGTACATACTTGACTGCCTGGTTATCTTCCCTATTTCTTCTGGGTCGTCGGGAAGTTCTCCAGTTTGAAGGAAACGGACGATCCGCTGCGCCCATGCCGGAGCCTGAGGCTCGACAGCAAGGACTAAAGGCTCGAGGGCCGCTGCGGGAACCTCAGCTTCTACGGCAAGGACCTCTGGTTCTGCCGGAGCTGATGGTCCCCCGGCAAGCTCGCCGGGGCGAGGCTTGTCGGGAACACTTGCTTCAACTGTACAGATCCGAGGATCTGCAGGAGCAAACTGTTCCTCAGCGTTCTGGTTGTTGATCTTAGGGACCTTGGCGGCGGTTTCAGGAAGATCCGCCGGCAAGTAGTCGCCGGAGACCAACTTTCTCTTCTTGGACTGCCCAACTGATGGTGTAACGGATGGTTGAGTCAGCTTGAGCAAGAAGGTCCCTGGTTCCACAGGTAACTTCATCGAAGCACACTTTGAAAGGTCATCTGCTATTTCATTCTGAGCTCTCGGGACGTGCTCCATTTTTAAACCTTCAAAGTGCTCCTCAAGCTTCCTCACTTCATCGACATAAGCTTCCATCAAAGGGCTTTGATAGCTCTTGTTAACTTGTCGGACCACCAACTGAGAATCTCCCCGCACAATCAGCTTCCTGATCCCAAGTTCGGCCGCAATCCTGAGACCGGCAAGCAAGCCTTCATATTCGGCAGTGTTGTTTGCCGCTTGCTCCCTGGGAAAGTGCATCTAGATAACATATTTGAGGTGCTCTCCGGTGGGCGCGATGAGTACCACGCCAGCACCGGCGCCTTGCAGCGAGAAGGCACCATCGAAATACATTACCCATTCACTTGTCGCTTCTTGTACGGGTGCACTTGTTTCTTGGACTTCTTCATCGGGCGTTGGGGTCCACTCAGCTATGAATTCTGCCAAAGCTCGGCTCTGTATGGTTGAAGTACTTTCAAACTTGAGTCCAAAGCTTGACAGCTCCAGTGCCCACTCAACGATCCTGCCTGTTGCTTCCGGGTTGTGCAATATCCTCTTCAGCGGAAAGCGAGTGACCACTGTTATCTCATGGGCTTGGAAGTAATGGCGCAGCTTTCTCGAGGCCATGAGGAGGCCGAAAAGCAATTTTTGCACACCAGAGTATCTTGATCTAGCCCCCTGGAGGAGGGAACTCACAAAATACACTGGGCGCTGCACCATTTTCTTCCGCACCTCATCCTGTTCCTGCGCAGAGCTGTCCTTGTCGAGGCCAGAGCTTGCCGGAGCAGCCCCCTGCTTGTCGCTGGATTCGCTTGCCGGTGGTGCTGACTCCTCGTCGGACTCCCTCTCCGCTACTAACGCAGCACTAACCACCTGGTTGGTTGCCGCTAGGTATAGCAACAACTTTTCCTGTGGTCTAGGTGCGACAAGTATTGGAGTGGAGGACAGGTACCGTTTCAAATCCTGCAGCGCTGCCTCCGCTTCCGGAGTCCACTTCATGGGACCTGCCTTCTTCAAGATTTTGAAGAAAGGTAGGGCACGTTCTGCAGACTTCAAAATGAACCTACTGAGGGCAGCCACACAACCTGCAAGCCTTCTGACATCCTTGACGCGCTTTGGGGCCTGTATCTGCTCGATGGCTTTAATCTTGTCAGGGTTGGCTTCAATCCCCCTCTGCGATACAAAGAACCCGAGAAGCTTGCCGGAGGGGACTCCAAAGACGCACTTCTCGGGGTTCAACTTGAGCTGAATTCTGCGCAGGTTCTGAAATGTCTCTTCCAAATCCTGGATCAGGGTTTCCTTGCTCTTGCTCTTCACCACGATGTCATCCATGTAAGCTTCTACATTTCTGTGGATCTGTGGCTCAAAAGCGGTGTATACTACCCTTGCAAAGGTTGAGCCTGCATTCTTCAATCCAAATGGCATGCGTATGAAGCAATAAGTGCCACATGGAGTAATAAATGCAGTCTTCTCTTCATCCTCTTTGGCCATAAAGATCTGATGGTAGCCTGAATATGCATCAAGAAAACAGAGTAGCTCACATCCGGCGGTGGAGTCAATGATCTGGTCAATGCGCGGCAAAGGGAATGGATCCTTGGGACATGCTTTATTCACATCGGTGAAGTCTATACACAGTCTCCACTTCCCATTGGCCTTGCGCACTACGACTGGATTTGCCAACCACGTCGGATGGATCACACCTCTAACTAGGCCTGCTGCCTCTAGCTTCTTGATTTCTTCGTTGATGAATTCTTGGCGCTCCACGGCTTGCTTCCTCACTTTCTGCTTGATGGGCCGCGCATGAGGACAAACAGCAAGCTTGTGCTCAATTACCTTCCTGGGAACACCGGGGATGTCAGATGGTTGCCAGGCAAACACATCAACATTCGCCCGCAGGAAGGCAACGAGCGCGCTTTCCTATTTGCTGTCAAGTGTGGCACTGATGGTGAAGGTACCACCAGTGCCGTCCTCCTTGGCGGACACTTTCTTGGTTGCTGCAGGAGCGGCCATCCCTTTCTTACTCTTGCCGGTGGAGCTCGATGGGACGTCCTCGACGGCAGCGCAGCACTCCGAAGAGGTGCGGTTGCCGGAGTGGGCCCCAGAGCACTTGCCGGACTTGGTCTTCGTCTTCTTCCCCCCGGGAGCTTCAGCGGCAAGTGTGTCCTTCTCTGCCGCGGCTGCCGCATCCCGGTAGATCTTGTCGGCGCAGACAAGCGCATCCTTCTTGTCGCCGTGGACAGTGATGACGCTTATCGGCCCCGGCATCTTGAGTACGTTGTAGGCATAATGGGAAGCTGCCATGAACTTGGCGAGGGCAGGACGGCCAAGTATTCCATTGTAGGGTAATGGAATATCGGCGACGTCAAAAGTGATGCGCTCAGTTCTGAAGTTGAGCTCCCCGCCAAAGGTCACCGGCAGAGTGATCTTTCCCTTGGGCTTGCTCCTTCCCGGGTTGATTCCTTGGAAAGAACCGGTTTCTTCGAGCTCGCCATCTGGAATTTGGAGTTTCTTGATCACAGCAGAGGAGATCAAGTTCAGCCCGGCCCCGCCGTCAACCAACATTTTGGTGACCTTGAGGTTGCGGATGGTGGGTGAGACCAGCATCGGCAAGCACCCGACCGCAGTGGTGCGGTCAGGGTGATCCTCAAGATCAAAAATGATGGGCGTGCTGGACCATTTGAGGAGCCTGCGCGACTCCACGGGCGGCTCTGCTGCATTCACCTCACGCACCCACTGCTTGAGCTGGCGGTGGGAGGTGTGCAGAGAGGCGCCGCCGTCGACGCACAGGACCTCCGTGGCCTTCTGGAACTCCTGCTCGCTGTTATCCTCGTCCTCCATGTCTTCGTCGTCGTCTTCGTCCTTGTCGCGGCCCCGGGGAGGTCGATCTCCTTGCCGCTGCTTGGCCTTGCCGCGGCGTCCTCCCCGGCCATTGAACGGCCGCTTCTTGCTTGGTTCTTCCCCGCCACCCTGGGCCTTCTCCTTGTCGCGCCTCTCGTACTCAGCCTTCTGCTGCTCGACGAGATACTCAACGCGCTTGCAGTTGGAGAGATCGTGACCCTTGGTGCGGTGTATCTTACAGTATTGCTTGTCGAAGCCGTCCTGCTTGTCGGCTGCCGCTACAGGGGCAGGCTCCTTGCCGGAGCCGCCAGCCTGTGTTTGCTTGGCGGGAGCCTCCTTGCCGGACTTCTCGACGGCAAGCACCTCTTTCTTGCCCTTCCTTCTGTTATTCCGCCGCCGGCTCTTCTTTGCCGGGGCGGCGTCGTCGCTGTCGCTTCCTCCTGCGCCAGCATCCTCCCCGGGGAGTCTCCTCCCCTCTTCTGCGCGTGCGCACTTGTCAGCAAGAGCATAGAGCTCGCTGACATCCCGAATCTTGGTCATCGCCATTTCCTCACGCATGCGGCGGTTACGCACGTTCTGGTGGAACGCGCTGATAACCGCGGCAGGGTGGACATCGGGGATGTTGTGTTGCACACGGCTGAAGCGTTGGATGTACTTGCGCAGGGACTCTCCTTCCTTCTGGGCCAAAATGTGGAGATCGCTCTCCTGGCCGTGGGGTTTGTGGCCGCCGGTGAAGGCGCCAACAAACTGGTGGCAAAGGTCGGCCCAAGAAGAGATGGAACCTTCCGGCAAGTGCATAAGCCATGAACGGACGTTCGGCTTAAGCACGAGCGGGAAGTAGTTTGCCAAGATCTTCTCGTCGCGCCCCCCGGCAGCTTGCACTGCGATGGTGTAGACGCTGAGGAATTCCGAGGGGTGCGTCTTGCCGTCGTACTTCTCCGGTACGTCGGGTTTAAAATTCTTCATGCTGGGCCACTGGACGCGCCGCAGCTCACGGGTGAACGCAGGGCAACCTGCCGCGTACGGCAAGTCGCCTGGTTCTCCGGGCGCGCGCGCGTCGACAGCGTCCTCAGCCCTCTGGTCTGATTGTCGCCGAGCTTCTCGGCGGCGCTCGATTCTTGTTCGAGCGTCTTCTTGGCGCCGGTCGTCGAGGACCTGGCGCTGGTCTCGACGAGCCCGCGGGTCCGACGATGCCGTGGAGCCATCGTCAGCGTTGTTCCGGCGGGGCGGCGTCTTCTGCTTCCGCGGCGGGGAGTGCACGCTTGTCGCACCCCCGGCGGTCTTGTCGCCGTCGGCCTTCGTCTTCTCAGCTTGCCGCGGCCGCGAGGCCGTCGGTTGTTGTGGAGAATCGTTGTTGGCGAAGGCAATCAGGCTCTGGATGGTGGCCCTCCAGTCCTCGGCCTTGTCTGCCGCTGGAGGGAAGTCGAGGAGCAGTTGCGCCCTTGCGAGCGCTTCTGCTGGAGTGGAGGGGAACGCGGGCGAGCGGTGCGAGGAGCGGGATATGCTCGGACTTCTAACGGCGTTAGAAGGAGCAGGGTCCCGCGCCGGCGCCTTCGCTTTGCTTGTGCCCGGACGGTGGTCCGGGGCGTCCCGCGAGCCTCCGGTTTGGCCTTGGCCCAGCAAACGGATGCCACCTCCTGTGACATGGCGCTGCTGGGTTGTTGTATGCTGGGATGGACGCGGTGCGTCCACGGAGACCGATGTTCGGTCGTCCGTCCTGTTCTTGGATCTGGTGGCGCCGTGAGTGTCCTCGCCGGCGACCACCCTTCCGACGGCGTCTCCCCCGCCCACCGTTGGCTCTGGTGGCGGCGGATGAGACGCAGACGGGCCTCCGACCTCCGAAGCCTTCTTCTTCGGGGCCATGATGCTGTTGCTGATGAAGTTGCTGATGGAACTGGAGAGGTTGATGTAGAATGCGCCCGCGCGAACGCCGGATCAGGTTCGCACAACCTCGACGCCCCCCTACCTGGCGCGCCAAAGATGTCGGGGGAAACTGTCCGCCACGAACACCTATGGGACCGGAGCCCCTTGTCTGTGCGGTACGAGGGCGGAGGGAGCACGAAGAGCAGATCGTAGCGAGCACGCGGGCAGTTTTACCCAGGTTCGGGCCGCGGTAGACGCGTAAAACCCTACTCCTGCTTAGTTGTGTATTGAGTTGGAGAGCTCGGGAGCTTGAAGAAGCAGCTACACCGAGCGTATGAGTGATCTAGGTTCCGAACCCCCTCCACGTTGTGCATGGGCCTCCTTTTATAGTGCAAGGGGTCACCGACAGGTGTCAACGTAGGAGAAAGGGGTAAAAACGTAAAAGAGGTGGTAGTTGTAACAGTGCGGGAACAGTGGAGCTACAGTGCGCGAACAGTGGTCGCTACCTACTTTGACAGTGGGGGACAAGGGCATTTAATACCCGTCGCCGTCGACCCCAAAAGCTCCCGCCCTTGCGTCTCCGTCTGCCACGGCGATGGATCCACCACCGTGGAGTGCCACCGTGTCCCCCAGGCTGCACAGCCATCCGCCACGCGTCCCTGGATAGGCCCCAGGGCGACGCGTGGGCCGATGAGCTGGAGCGCGGGCACACAGCGCAACTCTCCCGGCAAGCACCTTGCCGGGGCCTTGATCTTGCCGGGCCCGGGAGCTTGCCGCTCCCCGGGCCCTCGCCGGGGCGCATATAGCGCCGAGGCGTGTCTTCTATGATGGAATCTTCTAGTCTTCCTGGCAAGCTCCTCTTGCCAGGGCCTTGTGCCGGCGAGGTAATCTTGAGCCTGGTACGGCCTTCCCGGCAAGCTCCACTTGCCGGGGTCTCGATCTTCTGTCTTGCATACTTTGTTTTTGAATGGTTTGATATGGAGCAGGAAGGTCTCCGGCGAGCGCGTGGTAAACCCTGCCGCGGGAAGCTGCAACTGCCCGTGCACAAGTTGGGGTACTGGGGTACCCCTACCTCAGTACACCGACATGGCTGTTTTGAGGAAGGATATATAGTGGGTTTATGGCACCGGCGAAAGTTGCGCGGTACAAGAGAGGCTAGCAATGGTGGAAGGGTGAGAGTGTGTATAATCCATGGACTCAGCATTAGTCATAAGAACTCATATACTTATTGCAAAAATCTACGAGTCATCAAAACAAAGCAATCAACGCATGCTCCTAGGGGGGAGGTTGGTAGGAGTTAACCATCGCGCGCCCCCGACCTCCACACAAAGGTTGGCACTCTACAAATACCTCATGATCTAACTTCGTCACATAGTGGTTCACCATACGTGCATGATACAGGAATCACTAACCTTAACACAAGTATTCCTCAATTTCATAATAACTCCACTAGCATGACTCTAATATCACTATCCTCATGTCTCAAAACAATTATCAAGCATCCAACATCTCATTCTATTCAATGCACTTGGTGTGAATTTTTTTACTACATTGACATTGGATGTCTATCATGTGAAGACAAGTTCTTTTAGCGTAAACACATTACCATGCTGTTTTTATAGATTCTCAAAAGGATATAAGTGAAGCATGAGAGTTCAACAATTTCTACAAGATATTACCACCACCGTGCTCTAAAAGATATAAGTGAAGCACTAGAGCAACAACTATTCAACTCAAAAGATATAAGTGAAGCACATAGAGTGTTCTATCAATTCCTAGGCCATGTTTAACTCTCTCAAATAGGCGTGTCAAGCAAGGATGATTGTGGCAAACTAACGAGCAAAGACTCAAATTATACAAGACGCTCCATGTCGGGGATATACCCCGCGGTATGAACCGGCCGGAATTATAACCCGGTCGGACTTGGTATTTTACTTAAGACGGTTTACATTTGGCAAGTTACTGGTAACCCGGCAGGCGGATCATGGATGACAAGGCCCAAGGCCCATAAGGCCGGTTCATATTAATAGTGGGCCGGTTTATGAAGAAAGCATAAGGGATATTCTCCTATAAAGAAAGCAAGACTAGGACTCCTTGTAATAGATCAATCCTAGTCCTACTAGGACTAGTCATGTAAACCGCCCCTTCAACATATATAAGGAGGGGCAGGGCTCCCCAAAGGGACAAGTTAAACAAGTTTTAGAGGAGAGGTTTAGACAAGTTTCTAGGGTTAGACACAAAGAGCTGGTTTACCGGCGACACCACGAAGATCATAATGAGACATAGCCTCAAACAGCACGTAGGGTTATTACCGGATGATGTTTCCCGGGGCCCGATGCTGTCTAAATCCGTGTCTTGCATCGCGTCTCTCGATTCCGCTCAACCCCTCTCAAGCTACTACATAGATGCGCGGCCTCACCACTAAGTCCGTAAACCGGACATCTGACGTGTTAATTCCACGACAGTTGGCACCCACCGTGGGGCCTGCGCACGGTGGTGTTGAGTTCTTGAAGGGATCTCTCCTAAGGACCGAGATGTTCGTAATTTTCTGGAGGAAGAAAGACTCGCCTTGGAAGAATCTGCGTCAGTTTTGTTCATCAGGTTCAGAGTTACAATCGGTGAAATTTAAATGCTAAAGATGGCGTCTGTGTGCCACCACAAGTCGTCGGGATCAACAAAGCCACCACAAATCACCGAGGAAGACCTGTTATCATTGCTTCCACGTCAAGACTATGATCAGACCGGCGGCGCCATCGCACGTTTCGGCCATGGCGCATCTCGGGCCACCTGTGGCCATAGCCCGCCTTGCCGAATCCGAGTGCCGCTTCTGCCGCGTGTTGCTGTGGACCAAAGTCGCCTCGATCTCGTTTTTTCTTTCACTGTTATACGGCCTCGAAGCCGCCGCAGCCAGCGCGGCTGTCAAGCCGCCTCCGCCTCTGGTTTCAGTCTAGCAATCGGACATCCAAGCCGCCATCGGCCTTGCCGTTCTGAGCTGCCGATATAGCGTCGCCTTCGAGTCAGCAGTTTCCAACTCGGTCTCGTATCAACGTTGTGGAAGGGAGCAAGGAATTAAACTGCTAGCGGACAACTAGTACTTATCGCCCGGAGGGAATAATCTAACGAAGACAGCTATCCACCTACCAAATCGCCGCCGCCGCAAACCACGGGTCTGCAGCAGCCGCTGCTTCGCTCTGTTTCTGCTGCATCTCTGACCGAGCCTCTGGCCTTTGCGGTAGCCAGCTTTGGTGCTCGTCGCCGTCCAGATCAATGCTCCGCGAGGACTTCCTCCTCCTGCTCGTCCCGCGCCTCCCCTCCCTCGACCTCCGCAGCTTCCGCGCCGTCTGCGCCTCCTGGCGCGCCGCCGCGGCCACCTTCGCCAAGGCCGGCGGCCACCCGCGCCCCAACCGCCCCTGTCTCCTCCTCCCCACCGACGCGCCCGACCCGGACTGCCGCCGCCTCATCATCTCCCGCGACCGCGAGGTCCCCGTCGTCACCCTCCCCGCGCGCCTCGGCCGCGCGCACGACCGCCGCCTGTTCCCCCTCGGCTCCTCCCGCGGCGTCATCGTCGCCACCGACGACCGCGGGACCATGCACCTGCTCGACCTCGCCACCGGCAGGCGCGCGCCCGCTACCTCCGCCGGCCTTGTGCCCCGGCAAGTCGCCGCTGTCTCGCATTGGCTGCGAGCCGTTCTGTCCGTTGCTTTTTCAGGAAAGGAAAGCTGGCTCATCGACGGGGAGGATGAGTGCAATGAGTTGTGTATTTTAGTCAAAGAATATAATACAAGATCAAGACAAAAAGGATTATCAGCAGGCCGGCCACGATCCCATGTCCCGTAGTAAAATTGCCCCAAAGGTGCTGTTGATTGTAGTGCACAGTAGGAAGCTCCAAGAAACTCCTCACGTGAAGACGTCAATCATCCTACGCATTTTGAAGACAAGAAGACCAGTATTACTACTCCTCTCAACACGACACGATTGTTCAGATCAAATTTTTTGTCGAAAGCCAAAGCAGCATTATGCAGCACGAGCGTCTGCATTTATCCGACAAAAACAAAATCAGTTTCACCATGGGAATGATCAACTCCGCGATGGATAATTTCCGACCAGACATATCAGGTGATATCTATCCTATTTATTTTTGATACATATTAATTCATCCGAGCAAAAATTCCTCGCCTTGCTGTATTTTATACGCAGGAAAAATCATTCATTATAAAGCGGTATTATACCGCGGAGATGGAGGCCCGCCATAATCATTCGATACAAGTGAACATTGTTACTTAACGGACTCCCGCACCGGTTTACAAAGCCGTGGCCGTCTTACGCGACAGCGCCGGTTTACAACACGGAGGACAACTTGCTCATTTCCGCCGGTTTACAACCCCACAACCGGTTTAACTGTCTGAGCTGCCTCTGATACTGCGGTCGTTTTACTGTCCATCCTGTGATCCGGTCTATTCAACATACCGGTTCAAATTCACTCAGGTGATATCCATCTACAGTATTATTTCTCTTGTTATATATTATTTTTCATTAAGAAAATAAGATGCTTTGATCAGTCTATCTGATTTTGCAGAATATATACTCAGAAGCAATAAAACTCCCTGAAGAGCATGAGGTCACATCCGGTTCAAAAGAGGACGCGTCAAGGAAACCCTCTGGATGTAATGCATCTAGTGATTTGTTCAAGATCTACCCATGACTTCATGGAGCCATGGAAGACTATATGGACAGACGGGTTTACCCGCATCCATCAACCGGCCCTCTGGACAGACGGGTTTACCCGCATTCAGTGATTGGCTAAAATTCTTATGGACAGACGGGTTTACCCGCATCCATCAACCGGCCCTCTGGACAGACGGGTTTACCCGCATTCAGTGATTGGCTAAAATTCTTATGGACAGACGGGTTTACCCGCATCCATCAACCGGCCCTCTGGACAGACGGGTTTACCCGCATTCAGTGATTGGCTAAAATTCTTATGGACAGACGGGTTTACCCGCATCCATCAACCGGCCCTCTGGACAGACGGGTTTACCCGCATTCAGTGATTGGCTAAAATTCTTATGGACAGACGGGATTCCCGCATCCATCAACCGGCCCTCTGGACAGACGGGTTTACCCGCATCCAGTGATTGGCTAATTTTTTTTCTTATGGTTCCTATGGACAGACGGATAATCCGCATCCACCGGCCCTCTGGACAGACGGGATTCCCGCATCGAGTGATTGGCTGAACCTTGCTTTGAGCCTGGCAGCTCGTAAAAAGCCTCGACTACATGGTTTTATTTGCAAATTTGCGTTTTCTGATCTTTATGTGTTATGATTCTTTAATCCGGAGTGGGACAATTCAAGAGATTGACCACGCATCTACAAAGTTAAAAGTCTGGGTCATGAATACCAGCATGAGATAAACCGGTGCTCATTATAACCCAGGTCATCCATCCGGCAAAAAGCCAAGTATAAGCTACAAATTTCTGGACAAAGTTTCAGCGTGATATAAACCGGTGTCTTTTATCGAACCCGGGATTATTATTGGGTCTATCAGAGGCTCCTCAGGAAATTGCAAATTTCGCCAGATTAAGAATAATCAAGCATACCTGATCGCATGTATGAAATATCTTGTTTTTAAATACATATTGGCAGTACATGATCAGTTATAATGACCGGTGTTTATTAAACCGGCCTGGTTTTGACTATAAGTCGCCACTATGAGACAAAATAATGACCGGTGTTTATTAACCCGGCCCGATTGTGATCAAACATCATTGGAACCGGTCTTCAAACCGGATTATATTCTTCAATAGCCAACATGGCTGGATTCTTATTATGCTTAGAAATATTATGATTGAGGTTTTTCAAAGTCGCTTTAAGCGCAATGGATATTATGTCATCAATGAAATTGATTTATTCTATAAAGGAAAAGTCCCGAGTCGCTGCAGGCTTACAACCCTGCACTTGGGGGCTACATTATTCAGACTGAGATTACATCAAATACACAAGTCTCAAGCACACAACCAAGTTGTCTACTTGACACTTGGGGGCTAATGGAAAGATCATTTTCTTCATCTGGAAGTACCGGTTCACCTTTTAAATGTAGCTAAACCGGAACTTGGGGTCTACCAATCGCTCCTGTCACCAATTCAACGTACACAAGTATTCATTCATTATATTGAAGGGTCCATTACTCAGTTGGTAAAGCACAAAAGTTCTTAACCTTATGGACGTGGGTTCAAACCCCACGATGGAAGTTACATCATGTAATGTTGTCTTCAATGATTATATCTACAAAGTCCCAGCTCATTATTGCATAATAACCCTGTACTTGGGGGCTACATAAATATGGAATATTCAGTTTCATAGTGATTGGGATGAATGATCCAGATTTCTTCTTGATTATACAAGGCTATTTTCAATGAAGTATATACAAAGTCCCTGCTCATTATTACATAATGACCCGGCACTTGGGGGCTATAGGTAATATGCATATAAAGGAAGAACATCTTCAAATTTTCAGTTCTGGCAAATCAGATTAAATTGTGTGACCCGGCAATTTTGGCAATCAGATTAAATTGTGTGTCCCGGCAATTTTGGCAATCATAAACCGGCAAGTTCTACATCTTCAAGCCGGCTGGATATCAGTTGAATATTTCAAAGACCAATATTTTTGTCAAGTCAGAGCATTAAAGGCCGATTCAAATGGATTCTTTATTTACAATATTTCTTATGCAAGCAAATTGATTATGAAGTTGGTCTGTTGACCCGGATTTTCTAGAAGAAAGACAAGGACTTAAGGATAGTCAGATGCCGGTGTGCAAGAATTCTTGACACGGAGTACAACCTGTCAAGTTGTTCTTGTGTTATTTTGGAGCATAAGTTTACCATGGACACATCCAAGCTAAACTTGGGGGCTAATGTCGGGGATATACCCCGCGGTATGAACCGGCCGGAATTATAACCCGGCCGGACTTGGTATTTTACTTAAGACGGTTTACATTTGGCAAGTTACTAGTAACCCGGCAGGCGGATCATGGATGACAAGGCCCAAGGCCCAGAAGGCCGGTTCATATTAATAGTGGGCCGGTTTATGAAGAAAGCATAAGGGATATTCTCTTGTAAAGAAAGCAAGACTAGGACTCCTTGTAATAGATCAATCCTAGTCCTACTAGGACTAGTCATGTAAACCGCCCCTTCAACATATATAAGGAGGGGCAGGGCTCCCCAAAGGGACAAGTTAAACAAGTTTTAGAGGAGAGGTTTAGACAAGTTTCTAGGGTTAGACACAAATAGCTGGTTTACCGGCGACACCACGAAGATCATAATGAGACATAGCCTCAAACAACACGTAGGGTTATTACCGGATGATGTTTCCCGGGGCCCAAAGCTGTCTAAATCCGTGTCTTGCATCGCGTCTCTCGATTCCGCTCAACCCCTCTCAAGCTACTACATAGATGCGCGGCCTCACCACTAAGTCCGTAAACCGTACATCTGACGTGTTAATTCCACGACACTCCAAGAAAAACACATATCATGTTGCGAATAAAAATATAGCACCAAGTATAGTTACCGATGGATGAAGACGAGAGAGGGGATGCCTTCCCGGGGCATCCACAAGCTTAGGCTTTTGATTATCTTGAATTTACATGGGGTGCTATGGGCATCCCCAAGCTTAGTCCTTTGCTACTCTTTGTTCCATAGTCCATCAAAGAAATACTCAAAACTTGAAAACTTCACAACACAAAACTTAGACAAAAATTCTCGTGAGCTCCGTTAGAATAAGAAAGCAAACCATTACTCAAAGGTGCAGCAATGAATTCATTCTTTTTTTATATTGGTGTTAAACCTACTATATTCCAACTTGTTTATGGTTCATATCCTCCAATACTACTCATAGATGCATCGGAATAAGCAAACAACACACGAAAAACAGAATCTATCAAAAACAGAACAGTCTGTAGTAATCTGCAGGTTTCGCCTACTTCTGGAACTCCAAAAAATTCAACCTAAATAGGTAAATTTGCAGAATTTGTCTACCAATCATCTGCAAAAATAATCAACTAAAAAGCACATCCAGTAAAATCTGAAGACTACTTTAGTGAGAGCTAACGATTCTGTTTTCAAAGCAAGATCACATAAACTTCACACAAGTCTTTCCAAAGGTTCTACTTGGCACAAACACTAAGAAAAACATGAAACCACATCTAATCAGAGGCTAGATGCAATATTTATTACCTAACAGCAAGAAAAACTAAAAAATATAAAGTTGGGTTGCCTCCCAACAAGCGCTATCGTTTTACGCCCGTAGCTAGGCTCGATTTTAATGATGCTCACACGAAAGTTGGGACTTGAAGCACACAAAGGAGCATCATATAGCATGTGACAAACACATCTAAGTCTAACATACTTCCTATGCATAGGCATTTTATACGCAAACAAATTAACAAGGTAATCAATTTCTAGCATATGCAAGGAAGAAGAAACAAACAAGATCAATCTCAACATGTAGAGAGGTAATTTAGTAACATGAAGATTCCTACAACCATATTTTCCTCTCTCATAATAATTGCATTTAGTATCATATTCAAACTCGACAATATAGCTATCACATAACATATTCTTAACACGATCCACATGCATACGAAGTTGACACTCTTCCAAAATAGTGGGATCAAAATTAACTAAATTCAAGACCTCTCCAAACCCACTTTTATCAAAAATTCATAAGATTGAACATTCTCCAAATATGTGGGATCTAAAGTTGACACTCTTCCAAACCCACTTTCAATATTATTGCAAGCATTATTATCAATCTCATATTCATCATGGGGCTTAAATAAATTTTCAAGATCATAAGAAGAATCACCCCAATCATGATCATTGCAACAAGTAGTGGACATAGCAATACTAGCATCCCCAAGCTTAGGGTTTTGCATATCATTAACACAATTGCCATTATTAGAATTTACAATAACATCATTGCAATCATGCTTTTTACTCAAAGAGCTATCATGAATCAATTCATGTTTTTCTTTCAATATTTCGTCACAATTTTCAGATTCACAAATTTCAAGAAAAACCCCATAAAGATAATCTAGTGCAGTCAACTCACTAGCAATAGGTTCAACATAGTTGGTTCTCTTAAAGATATTAGCAAGTGGATGAGGATCCATACTTTAGCAAGTGAAGATGCATGCTAATTGAGGGCACATAGCACACAAGCAAACGAGAGGCAAGCGAATGATAAACACACGGCGGAAGAAGGGAAAATAAAACGGCAAGGGTGAAGTGGGGGAGAGGAAATCGAGAGGCAAATAAATGTAATGCGAAGGATAAGGGTTTGTGTAGGTACTTGGTATATGACTTTTGCGTAAGCCTCCCCGGCAACGGCACCAGAAATTTTTCTTGCTACTTCTTGAGCTTGGGTTGTATTACCTCGAAGAGGAAAGGGAGATGCAGCACATTAGCGTAAGTATTTTCCTCAGTTTTTGAGAACCAAGGTATCAATCCAGTAGGAGACCACGCGCGAGTCCCTCGCACCTGCACAAACTAATAAGAACTTCGCAGCCAACGCGATAAGGGGTTGTCAATCCCTTTACGGTCACTTACGAAAGTCAGATCTGATAGAGATGATAGTTTATATTTTTGTTATTTTTATTTTATAAGAACAGAAAATAAAAGCGATAAAAGTAAAGTAGATGTAGATTGATATGTTGAGAATAGACCCGGGGGCCATATTGTTCTCTAGTGGCTTCTCTCATGGTAGCGACATTCTATGGCGGGTAAACAAATTACTGTCGAGCAATTGATAGAAAAGCGAATAATTATGAGACTATCTAGGCATGATCGTTGTATATAGGCATCATGTCCGAGACAAGTAGACCGAAATGATTCTGCATCTACTAATATTACTCCACACATCGACCGCTATCCAGCATGCATCTAGTGTATTGAGTTCATAAGAACAGAGTAACGCCTTAAGAAAGATGACATGATGTAGAGGGATAAACTCAAGCAATATGATATAAACCCCATCTTTTTATCCTCGATGGCAATAATGCAATACGTGCCTTGCTGCCCCTACTATCATTGGGAAAGGACACCGCAAGATTGAACCCAAAGCCAAGCACTTCTCCCATTGCAAGAACTATAGATCTAGTACGCCAAACCAAACCAATAATTCGAAGAGACTTGCAAGGATATTATGAGCACACATAAAAAGTTCAGAGAAGAACCAAATATCTTTCATAGATAACCTTGATCATAAACTCATAATTCATCGGATCTCGACAAACACACCGCAAAAAGAGATTACATTGAATAGATCTCCTTGAAGACCGAGGAGAACTTTGTATTGATATCCAGAGAGAGAAGAAGCCATCTAGATACTAGCTATGGACCCGAAGGTCTATGGTAAACTACTCACAACTCATGGTGAGGGCGATGATGATGATGATGAAAGCCTCCGTGATGGATCCCCCTCCGGTGGAGCTCTGGAACAGGCTCCAAGATGGGATCTCCACATGAACAGAAGGTACTATGGTGGAATTAGGGTTTTCTATCTGTTCACGGAGTTTCTGGGGTACGTAGACTTATATAGGAAGAAGGAGGGAACCGGGGGACGCTCGAGGGGGCCACGAGGCAGGGGGGTGCGCCTTGGGAAGGGGGGGCGCCCCCCACCCTCGTGGGCCAGCCCTCTGTCCCCTGACTTGGTTGTCAAGCTCCGCGTGCGTGATTTTCTCCGAAAATATCTCTCGCGAAGGTTTTATTCCGTTTGGACTCCGTTTGATATTCTTTTTCTGCAAAACCCTGAGACGGGCAAAAAACAGCAATCTGGACTAGGCCTTTGGGTTAGTAGGTTAGTCCCAAAAATGATATAAAAGTGAATGATAAAGCCCATTAAACATACAAGACTTCATAAATAATAGCATGGAACAATAAAAAATTATAGATACGTTGGAGACGTATCAGTTTATCATTGCCAAAATTGTCGGTTTGTAAATATTGATGGCACCGGGTCGTAATTGTTGTTAACATCAAGCTCGAAAATGTACCTCCCTTATATGCATATCACTTGTAGCCTCCAAGTCTTAAAAAGGGAGCGTAGTAACAGCTTAAGACTTGCTTCAATAAAAATGTCGCAACCTTGAAGAGATCCTGCTTGTTCATCTCAATCATTAGTCAAAACTGAATATTCCACATATGTAGCCCCCAAGTGCCGGGTTGTCATGCTTGCAGCAACCTGGGACTTGCAATTGCCTTATGCTCATAAAAACTTCAACCAGTGTAGACCCCAAGGGCTGGGTCATTATGCAATAATGAGCAGGGACTTTTGTCGGTATAATCATGTAAACTTGAGCAGCAACATGTAGCCCCAAGGGTCGGCTCGGTAAAGTAATACTGAGCTGGGACTTTATATATACTTCACTGAAAATAACATCATCTGATGTAACCCCCACCATTGGGCTTGAACCCATGTCCACAAGGTTAACAGCCTTGTGCTCTACCAACTCAGCTATCGTCCATTCAATATAATGGATTAATGCTTGTGTACTTTGAATTTTTCATAGGAGCAATTGGTAGCCCCCAAGGGCCGGGTAATTACGATGTGATGAGTCGGGTCTTCAATAAGGCAAGCAAAAATGACCTTGCATTAGCCCCCAAGTGTCATGGTGCATGCTTGCAGCGAGATGGGACCTCCATATTTGGTATAATCATGATTTGAATAATGTAGCCCTCAAGTGCCGGGTCGTATTCCTGTAGCGACTCGGGACTATTCCTTCCATTGTAGATTAAATCATATCCATTGATAAAGAAATAATAGCCATTGCGCTGGAGCGACTTTAAAAACCTCAATCATAATACTAGTTATTGATAAACATAATAAAAATCCAGCCATGTTGGCTATTCTAGATTAGAATAACATAATCCGATATGAAAACCTCAATCATTCAATATCATAATGAAAA
Organism: Secale cereale; assembly: GCA_902687465.1. Taxonomy (NCBI): domain Eukaryota; kingdom Viridiplantae; phylum Streptophyta; class Magnoliopsida; order Poales; family Poaceae; genus Secale; species Secale cereale. The sequence continues at coordinate 553,305,396 of LR738712.1, forward strand.
TCCAGCCAGTTTTGGCTATTAAAGATTTGGATACTTGTAGAATTGGCTCATCCTGCTGGTTTACATCACCATATCCAATGAGGGCAATAATCCAATGATTTATAAGCGCATGATTCCAATGGCGCAATCCAAAATATACTGGCAACTTAACGTGCAAAGCCAAGATGGGTTATCAAACCTCGCATATTCATTTAACAATTTTAAAAATATACCTGTGACATTTGTTAACACTGCCGACTCATCATATGTCGTGCAGTAAGGGTTATAACCCAAATATCGAGAGAACGACGCACTATTCAAATTTTTTATACCGTCGGCTTACAAAGCCGAAGGTAGTAAGGGGTAACATCCCAAAGCTTAGAGCCAGAACTCCAAGCACATAATCATCATACACCTGTTACTTATAGTCCAATACGAGGCCGGGTTAACAAACTCCAGATAGATTCATATAAGACCCATAAGGCATCATAACCTTCATCGGATTTCATCCATGTGTCAACATGTCACAAAATACTTAAATCAAATATACATCAAAAGACAAAAACCAGGCTTTCATAGGCTGCCAAACCTTCAAATCAAGTGTTGTCAAAGGGCCGCACAACCGCTAAGTTAAACCTTTACTTAACCTTATAAGTCGGGCCTCACATGACCAATCATGGGTTTAACTTTGACAAGTTCAGGGTCAGTATAAGATTAACTTGTCAAAAGTACGGCTAGTCATTCCAGTCAATCTGGGCGGAGTGGCAGACTTAAAAGGCTGGATAACCCGGGTTTTTCGGTGAATACACCTCGCTTCCAAGCATAGCTTCCAAGCCTATTACAAGGGTCATAGAAACTCTTGTCCGTTGAACAAAGAGGCCCCAAGTAATATTTCATTCCAGGCGTACAAGCCGGATGAATAGGGTAATCACCGCTATGCTCGATGAGCAGGAAGCCCCAATGTAACTTTCAAATGGGCGTGCAAGCTGGATAAAGAGGGTAGTCATAGCTATGCTCAGTGATCAGGAAGCCCCTAAGTGATCAATAATATGATAAGGCAATAAGGCAGGATACCCATGTTTGAACCGCGCATCATGGCTGCAAGTTCCCTTTGGCAACCTTTAATTTTTCCTGAGAACTCGAACTTGCGAGAGATAGATTCTTCCTGAATCGGAATTTTTAACTAGATATTGAGAGATTGAAAGCTTCGTGAGAGACAAATTTCACTTGAACCGGATTTTAAACCGGATATTGAGAGCTTAAGCGCTTCGTGAGAGACATATTTCCATTGAACCGGATTTTTAACCGGATATTGAGAGCTTTAACGCTTTGTGGGAAACAGATTTCACTTGAACCGGATTTTAAACCAGATATTGAGAGCTTCAGCGCTTTGCGGGAGACAGATTTCCCTTGAACTAGATTTTAAACCGGATATTGCGAGCTTCTGCGCTTTGTGGTAGACAGATTTCCCTTGAACCGGATTTTAAATTGGAATCTTCATTCTGAGCCGAAAATTTTCTGACGGCCTTTATATTTTTCATCAATATAATAGTAGCCTCTGGGGCCAGGTTATTTTTCCCTCCAATGACCTGGAGTTCTTGAACTCACTGAAACCGGCCACTTTTTCCTAGCCAGGTCATTGTAGCCCCCGAGTCTTAAGATGACTCAAGGAGTTGTCTTGAGATTCTCCATATTTGACCGTGATATAAATCGTCATATAGTTGAAGAGTGGAATGCTGTAATATGTTGAATCTCGGTGGTTTATAAATGATCCCGTATGAGTCGTGTCAATAACCCAGCTGATGATTGATCCCAACCAGTTGTTGAAGTTTAAGAAAGTCAAACTGGCAGCGACTTGTGCCCCTGTCCATTGAGCCATCTGGTGAAGGTGGAGGCTGATAATATAATATAATTTGCTCCAAAATTATTGGAATAGACCGGACCACAAGGCGGACAGTAAAGATGACCTCAACATTAGAGATAGCAACGGGCATGGACAGATGAGTTGGTCGTGGCATTATAAGCCGGCGTGGATGGGCGGTCAATCGCAGGCGTGGTAAGTTGGGCCGTAAATCGGTGGTTTGCACATCTATTCGTCGAGCTTGATGGCACGGTCAGATGCTAGCGCATGATAATGGTAGCGCGAGCCATATATCCATGACATGACCATCGCTCTTGAAGTGAACAATTATCCTGCATCAAAAAATATTGCAAGCCAGAGTAATTGTTCTTTGACAAAAACAATATGTGTTAAAAAGATAAATTTAAATAGATATCACCTGAAGTGAACAATCATCCGAAGTGCATACGTGCATACGTGCGCGCAGAGGGAGAGGTGGCTCAATGTGGCCACGACAGCTCAACGCGCGGCAAGTGCGGCTCAACGCTACCATGGCGGCTCGGAAGTGACGGCAACTCATAACACGGACCATTCAGTGATGGAAACCGAGTGGTGGCAAAGCCTTGAGATGGCCGGCAGCTCAATGGCAGGTGATACGTCTCCAACGCATCTACTTTTCCGATCCCTTTTGCCCTTGTTTTGGACTCTAACTTGCATTAATTGAATGGAACTAACCTGGACTGACGCTGTTTTCAGTAGAATTGCCATGGTGTTGTTTTTGTGCAGAAATAAAAAGTTCTCGGAATGACCTGAAAATCCATGGAGAATTATTTTGCAAAATATAAAAAATACCTGCAAGAAGATCCAGACTAGGGGGCCCACACCCTGTCCACGAGGGTGGCCCCCCCCAGGACGCGCCCCTGCCTCGTGGGCCCCCTGGTGCTCCATCGACGTATCCCCAGATCCTATATATTCACTTTCGGGGAGAAAAAAATCTGAGAGGAAGAATTATCGCGTTTTACGATACGGAGCCGCCGCCAAGCCCTAATCTCTCTCGGGAGGGCTGATCTGGAGTCCGTTTGGGGCTCCAGAGAGTGGAGATCGTCACCATCGTCATCATCAACCTTCCCCCATCACAAATTCCATGATGCTCACCGCCGTGTGTTAGTAATTCCATCGTAGGCTTGCTGGACGGTGATGGGTTGGATGGGATCTATCATGTAATCGAGTTAGTTTTGTTAGGGTTTGATCCCTAGTATCCACTATGTTCTAAGATTGATGTTGGTATGACTTTGTTATGCTTAATGCTTGTCACTAGGGCGGAGTGCCATGATTTCAGATCTGAACCTATTATGTTTTCATGAATATATGTATGTTCTTGATCCTTTATTGCAAGTCTATAGTCACCTACTATGTGTTATGATCCGACAACTCCGGAGTGACAATAATCGGGACCACTCCCGGTGATGACCATAGTTTGAGCAGTTCATGTATTCACTATGTGTTAATGCTTTGGTCTGGTACTCTATTAAAAGGAGGCATTAATATCCCTTAGTTTCCAATAGGACTCCGTTGCCACGGGAGGGTAGGACAAAATATGTCATGCAAGTTCTTTTCCATAAGCACGTATGACTATATTCGGAATACATGCCTACATTATATTGATGAACTGGAGCTAGTTCTATGTCACCCTAGGTTATAACTTCTACATGATGAATTGCATCCGACATAATTTCCCATCACCGATCCAATGCCTACGAGGTTTTCACATATTGCTTTTTGCTTATTTACTTTTCCGTTGCTACTATTACAAAAACGACAAAAACATTACCGTTACTTTTATTGCTGCTACCGCCACTATCATATTACTTTGCTACTAAACTACCTTGCTGCAGATACTAAGTTTCCAGGTGTGGTTGAATTGACAACACAGCTGCTAATACTTAAGAGTATTCTTTGTCTCCCCTTGTGTCGAATCAATAAATTTGGTTTGAATACTTTACCCTCGAAAACTGTTGCGATCCCCTACACTTGTGGGTTATCAAGACTATTTTCTGGCGCCGTTGCCGGGGAGCATAGCTCTATTCTTTAAGTCACTTGGGATTTATATCTGTTGATCACTATGAAGAATTTGAAGGACTCAAAAACCAAGATCTTACCCTGAACTATGAGGGGAGGTAAGGAATTGACATCTAACTCTGCACTTGATTCTCCTTCTGTTATGGGTAAATTTGCGACACCTACTCCTGCTATTGAATCTGATATGTCGTATGTTCTTGATGATGCCACTTCTGCTATTATGATGAAACTACTTCTATGCTTGATAATACTGTGCCACTAGGTGAATTTCTAGATGAACAAATTGCTAGAGTTAGGGACAATGCAAATATTGAAACTAATAATATTTATGAAAGTGATGATGAAGCTTCTCCCAATAGATATGAATTGCCTGTAGTTCCCGAGGGTCATGTTATGGATGAAGAAACTGCTAGAGACTTTCTTGCTTGCAACGATAGATATGATCTTAAGAAATTATTAGCTAAACTGAAAGAAAAGTCCTTGAATGCTAGAATGAAACATGACCCTGTTTTGCTACTTCACCTATCTGTGTTACTGATAAGGATTATGAATTCTCGGTTGATCCTGAGTTAATTACTTTGGTTGAATCTGATCCTTTCCATGGCTATGAATCTGAAACTGTTGTGGCACATCTTACTAAGTTGAATGATATAGCCACCCTGCTTACCAATCATGAAAATATTCGTTATTACTATATCCTTAAGTTATTTCCTTTCTCGTTAAAGGGTGATGCTAAGACTTGGTTTAATTCCCTTGATCCTGGTTGTGTGCGTAGTCCCCAGGATATGATGTATTACTTCTCTGCTAAATATTTTCCCGCTCATAAGAAACAAGCTGCCTTACGGGAAATATATAACTTTGTGCAAATTGAAGAAGAGAGTCTCCCACAAGCTTTGGGGAGGCTTCTCCAATTACTTAATGCTTTGCCTGATCATCCTCTTGAGATGCACGATATACTTGATGTCTTTTATAATGGACTTACCGATGCTTCCAGAGACCACCTGGATAGTTGTGCTGGTTGTGTTTTCAGGGAAAGAACAGTTGATCAAGTTGAATTACTATTGAATAATTGATGTCTACGCACGCTTCTACTCTTGTAGACTATGTTGGGCCTCCAAGCGCAGAGGTTTGTAGGACAGTAGCAATTTCCCTCAAGTGGATGACCTAAGGTTTATCGAACTCAGGGAAGTAGAGGTTGAAGATGGTCTCTCTCAAGCAACCCTGCAACTAAGATACAAGAAGTCTCTTGTGTCCCCAACACACCTAATACACTTGTCAGATGTATAGGTGCACTAGTTCGGCGAAGAGATGTTAAATGGCAAGTGATATGGATGGAAAAACAAGGTAATACAAATATGTAATAAAAAGTGCAGCAAGCAAACAAGTAGTAAACGTGAGCACAAACGGTATTGCTATGGTGGAAACAAGGCCTAAGGTTCATACTTTCACTAGTGGCAACTCCCAACAACATTAACATAATCGAATCACATGATATTTCCCATAAAACATGCAAAGGGGACACACTCGGAGATCATTCCTTCGTGGTCAAGAGAGGACGAAAATTATGTAGGGCTACAAAAGCACACCTCAAAGTTCATAGTTCTCGATCTAAGGATTTCCCAATGTCACCGCGGCCATCCAAAGAGAGTCCCACAATCACCATAACATATCTAAAGGATAGTCAAAGACAAGCACCAAGAGACTCTCAATCTTTAGTCAACACACAAGAGAGGAAATCACTCATGAAAATATTGTTCCAATCCATGTCCAATAGACCGCTGTCACCTTGGTCTCGGGGATTATACTAGATAGAGACAAGTGAGTACATCAATCCAATACATAGAGGAAGGGGAAACACCCTAGATTAACATAGCCTATGATCACAACGAAGACCACATCATGGGAGAGAGAATTGACCACATAGCTACTGGTAAGAACCTCAGCCCCGAGGAGGAACTACTCCCGCATCATGGAGGGAGGAAGCAACGTCGATGGAGATGAATCCGGGGGCACTTCCCCGTCCCAGGAGGGTGCCGGCGCAGGAATTCTGGTCCCCCGAAGCTTGATGGCGATGGCGGCGGAGATCGGAATCGCGTCTGGAGAAAAGGGTTCCGGAATCAGGGTTTCCTCGACACGCTTTAAATATATGCCAAAGGGGGGCATCGGAGGTGCCTCGGAGGGCCCAGGCGCCCCCCCGGCGCGGCCCAGGGGGGGGGCGCCCACAGGGCGCCTGGAGCCCCTGTGGGTCCCCCCGGCTGTACTTTGGCCGCACGGTAGCTCCTGGAACACTGATTTTTTATATATTTTTTCTGGATTTTTCCTCGCAGTTCTCGTAATGTGAAAACCTGAAATACAAAAACAGCCGAAACCAGAAACTAGCACTGGGGTGCACTGGATTAGTAAGTTAGTCCAAATATGATCAAAAGTGTATGGAAGTGTATGAATATCATAGCAATATCACCCAAAAGTGGCATGGAGCAAGCAGAAATTATAGATACGTTTTGGACGTATCAATAATATGCTGGCCAATGAAAATAATTGGACACTTCCTGAACCAGCCCCTAAGCCAACCCCGAAAAAAAGAGGTGTTCTATTTCTTAGTCCTGAAGATATGCAAGAGGCAAAGAAATCTACGAAAGAAAAAGGTATTAAAGCTGGAGATGTTAAGAATCTACCACCTATTGAAGAAATACATGGTCTTGATAACCCGACACAGGTAGTAAAGGTGAATTCTCGTTATAGATTTGATGAACGTGATATTCCTTGTTATAAGTCTGCTAGCCAATGCTTAGATGAGTTTGACAATTTTTTTGTGAAACAAGAAAACTTCAATGCTTATGTTGGTAGACAATTACAACACAATGCTTATATGATTGAAAGCTTGAGTGATTATCTGTCTAGAGCTAAAGGTGAACTGAAGATCATTAGTAAACATGCCTCCATGGTCACCACTCAAGTAGAACAAGTACTTAAAGCTCAGAATGATTTGCTCAATGAATTAAATAGTAAGAATAATTACTATGCTGTTAGAGTTGCTACTAGAGGTGGTAAGATGACTCAAGAACCTTTGTATCCTGAAGGCCACCCTAAGAGAATTGAGCAAGATTCTCAGAGAGCTAATTTAGATGCACCTAGTTCTTCTAAGAAGAAGAAAAAGAAAAATGATAGGACTTTGCATGCTTCTAGTGAACCTGTAGCTGACACACCTGAGAATCCCAATGATATATCTGTTTCTGATGGTGAGACGCGATATGGTAATGAACATGAACCTAGTGATAATATAAGTGATGATGTCTATGATGATGCTCAACCTAGCAATTGATCTTGATAACCCACAATCAAAGAATCAACGTTATGATAAGAGAGACTTTGTTGCTAGGAAGCACGGTAGGGAAAGAGAACAATGGGTTCAGAAACCCATGCCTTTTCCTCCGAAACCATTCAAGAAAAAGGATGACGAGGATTTTGAGCGCTTTGCTGAAATGATTAGACCTATCTTTTTGCATATGCGTTTGACTGATGTGCTTAAAACAAATCCTTATGCTAAATATATGAAAGATATTATTACCAATAAAAGAAAGATATCTGAAGTAGAAAATTCCACCATGCTTGCCAATTACACTTTCAAAGGTGGAATACCTAAGAAACTAGGAGATCTAGGAGTACCTACTATACCTTGCTCTATTAAGAAAAACTATGTTAAAACTGCTTTATGTGATCTTGGAGCCGGTGTTAGTGTTATGCATCTCTCTTTATATCGTAGAATTGACTTGAGTAAGTTGACACCTACTGAAATATCTTTGCAAATGGCTGATAAATCAACTGCTATACCTGTCAGTATTTGTGAGGATGTGCATGTTGTAGTTGCAAATGTTACTATTCTAACAGACTTTGTTATACTTGATATTCCTGAGGACTTCATACAAGATAAGTGCCCTCAATACCATGGCTTAACTGATACCTTTGTGAGAAGGTTTAAATTTTCATCTTCACATAATTCTCACACTGTCATGTTTGACCTTTATGATAAATCCTTCACCATGGACTTAGAGGATTTTAATGATGCTTGTAAGCTCCCACGGTGGGGTAGTATGGGTGATCCTCGCAAATCTGAATTTAGAGAGTTTCTTGCTAGTATCACTATGGGGGAATCTCGAGAAATCACACAGGTTACCATAGGGAGCATTCATTTTCCTGCTATTCATTACTTTGCTCTCCTTATTGGTAGATGCATAAATGGTAAAGATGAGGCTTGTCACATGTGTGTCCCAGATCTTAGTGTTCTCAGGAGTGTTGTACTAGGTGATAGACAATATAACTTGGGAGCCATTGTTGCACGTAGGCTACACCATAATGGTATGCACGGAGATTTATTTGGTGGGATTTATGCCAGTCGCATAGCCCGTCGTCTTGGTGTGCCTGTGCACAATAATGACGAACCTGTACCTCCTGCTCATTTGGATTGCCATGCTATGACTAGTCACCGGTTTATAGAGAGGGATGATCAATCCCTCAAGTATCGACTAATCTTTAACAGGCGTCATGCCATCCCTATTGTTCTTCCTGCCCCTACTTTGATTGACTTTCAGGCAAAAGGGAGATACACTATAACCATGAAGGAGGCAAATGCGTATAATAATATGACAGAAGCAGCCCGCCTTCGAGCTGCAGCTCAGCAGGCAGTAGATGCTGCTTCTCAGTACAACCCCAACTACAACTTTGGAAATCCGTCAGGCAAATACTGGCCACAGACCAACTTAGGCCAAAAGCCTAAGCTTGGGCAAGTACGTGTTTCTCACCGACTTTACATTCATGTTCACACTTATTCTAGTTGTCGGTGCTCACACTCTTTCATTGTACCATCCATGTTTAGTTTCAATTTCTTTTTCTTAGTTTTTTTCTCGTGTGCTAGAAAAACCTTAAGAAAAACATAAAAGTATTAGCCTTAGTTTCTAGCTAGTTTACTTTCCTTGTAGTAGTAACTAAAAGAAAACCCAAAAATATATCTCGTTCTTCTTTTTCTTGTTGGCAGCTTTCTCGTGTAAATAGTTTCTTTTCTTTGGGGGTTAAGAGTAGAAGACCATGATTGCAATTGCTTAGTGGCTCTCATATGCTTTATTGTTGATTTGACCTTGAGCCATATTACCTTGTCTTCTCTCTTTTATTAAATGCCTGCAGATTCCAGCTTAGTCCAATGCACGTGCACTATTATTATTATCCACACCATTCGGTCGTGCGAGTGAAAGAGGATGATATATGATGAACTAATTGAGATGAGAAAAGCTGGTATGAACTCGACCTCTCTTGTTTTTGTAAATATGATAGTTTGTAGTTCCTGATTCAGCTTGTTATGAATGAAACATGCTTGCAATGACAATTAGAGATCGTAGCTGCTTATGCCATGCTTAATTAGCTGAGAGTTTATAATGGTTTATCTTGCGTGCCAACATGATATTAAAATGTTTGTGATGTGGTATGATGGGGTGGTATCCTCCTTTGAACGATTCAAGTGGTCTGACTTGGCACATGTTCACGCATGTAGTTGAAACAAAATCAACATAGCCTCCACGATATTTATGTTCATGGTGATTTATATCCTACTCATGCTTGCATTCATTGTTGATTAATTTTAATGCATGTTCATGACAGTTGTTGCTCTCTAGCTGGTTGCTTCCCAGTCTCTTTCTAGCCTTCACCTGTACTAAGTGGGAATACTGCTTGTGCATCCACTTCCATAAACTCCAAAGTTATTCCACATGAGTCCACCATACCTTCCTATATGCGGTATTTACCTGCCGTTCCAAGTAAATTTGTATGTGCCAAACTCTAAAACTTCAAATGAAATTCTGTTTTGTATGCTCGAACAGCTCATGTATCAACTAGGGCTGTCTATATCTTCCATGCTAGGTGGGTTATTCTGACGATGAGTGGATTCCGCTCATCATTCATGAGAAAACAGTTGGTAACCGGGATCTCAAAATCATAATAATTAAACAAAAATCCCCCAGGGCTGTTGCTGTTTTGGACGGTACCCGTTGTTTCGGGCTAGCCGTGGAGTGTGCTTGTTGATGGTAGGGGGAGTATAAACTTTGGCATTCTGTTTGGGAACCGCCTATAGTGTGCGTAGCATGGGAGATATCGAGATTCTTGGTTGTTATGTTAACAATGAGAGTATACCAATCAAAATGTTATTCATCTTTATATAAAAATTGAGCTCTGGCACCTCTACAAATCCCTGCTTCCCTCTGCGAAGGGCCTATCTATTTACTTTTATGAAGAGTCATCATCCTCTTATAAAAGATCACCAGTAGGAGAGCACCTCTGTCATTTGCATGTATTACTTTTAATTTGCATTGAGTATGATCATGACTGGATCTCTTTTACCATGGATTACAATGTCTAGTCAGTCCTTGATCTTTAAAGGTGCTCCGCATTTATGTTTTGCGGCCTCAAAAGGGCTAGCGAGATACCATCTTGTTACATCATATCATGATTGTTTTGAGAAAGTGTTGTCATCCGAAGTTTATTATTTTTGCTCGCTAGTTGATTATGGCATTGATGTGAGTAGACTTGAGACCTGAAAGTTATTGTGAATGTGGTTAGTTCATGATTATTGCTGAAACCCTGAATGCTGGCTTACATATTTACAAACAACAAGAGCAAACAGAGTTTGTCAAAGTTTTTTTTAATCACTTTCAGTTTATCAACTGAATTGCTTGAGGACAAGCAAAGGTTTAAGCTTGGGGGAGTTGATACGTCTCCAACGTATCTACTTTTCCAAACCGTTTTGCCCTTGTTTTGGACTCTAACTTGCATGATCTTATGGAACTAACCCGGACTGACGCTGTTTTCAGCAGAATTGCCATGGTGTTGTCTTTGTGCAGAAATAAAAATTTCTCGGAATGAACTGAACATCCACGGAGAATTGTTTTGGAAAATATAAAAAATACCTGCAAGAAGATCCAGACCAGGGGGGCCACACCCTGTCCACGAGGGTGGGGGCGCCCCCGTAGGGCGCCCCCCCTGGCTCGTGGGACCCTTGGTGCTCCACCGACGAATCCCCATGTCACACCCTGCATTTTGTAACATGTTGTTTGTAACTTTGAAGCATGAAAAATTGGACCAGCAAATTTTTTTAGCATCATTTGGCCTTTATTTGGAATTGAGTTTTCTTCATTTGCTTTTTCATGTGCTCATTAAAGTCAACTATGATCTCTTGTAGATTTCATCTCCTTACCCAAAACTTCTGCCCAATGATCATGCCAAGTGATATATAGCAGTATAGTATTTTCTTACAAAATTAATTTGGCCAAAAAGTATTTTATAAATTTAGTTTTCCAAAAACCCCTGAATTGAGATTTGCACTGCAAGTACTTGATTAAGGGTGTGAAAATTATTTCAAAAGGTTTATTTGAGACCTAGTAGTCATAGGACTCCCAGAAACCACAAAGGTATAATTTTAAAAGTTATTTTCCTATTTTATTTAAAAGCTTTTTCTTAAGGCCAGAAATGGTCTTTAATGGGGGAAAATTATTTAACTATTTCAAAAATATTTGCCAAAATTCAGAGAGACTCATAGGACATATATTGTCCATATATGAGAGTTTCAACACTTGGTCATGTTCAAAATAATGGGCTAAACCCTCTAAAACCCTTTCTGGATATTTCAAGCTTTTGAAATATTTACAAAGGAATTTTTCTCCAAATATTCCAGGGAAATTCTATCATGTCATATATGACATATTCGATGATCTTGCCAAGTCCCATGCCTTGGGAAGCAAGAAAACCTCCTCAAACCCCTTCTTAACCATTTTGTCCATATTTGAAGTTTGAGCAACTTTACATTGCCAAACTTGTCCAAATGCTCTCAAACTTGGTGCACATGCTAGAATGGCCTAATAAGGCACCTAGACCAAATGGCACAAGAATTTGAATAGAGCAACTTGATCAGATCACCTCAAAACCCTTTCTGTTCAAATGCAAATTTGAACAACTTTACATTACCAACTTTTTATCTGGAGCCTCAAACTTTGTGAGCATGATCAATACCCCAAATGATGATGCTACACCAAGTGGTGCATCAAGGGGAGATGATTAGCTTGACTCAATCAAGATGAAACTGTTTCTGTTGATTTCTAGGGTTCACCAAAGTTACATTGGCTAGTTTCTTCAAATAAGCCCAAATTTGGTGAAGCACCCTATTTTCTCATGTCTTTCAACCCTGTCAAGTGCCATGCCAAGTGGACTTCATTTGCTTGATCAAACACAGATCAAACACCTTCTGCAGAAATTCTAAAACCTCCATTGTGACCACTTTCACTTTTCTCCATGGCCTCAACTTCTTACCACAGGTTCATTGGTTTACCAGCAACCTCCAGTAACTCCCCCAGCACCTCAGCTCCATGATTGAGGGGTGAAACC
>LR738712.1:553319999-553360415 GCA_902687465.1 Secale cereale
GACCAAATGGCACAAGAATTTGAATAGAGCAACTTGATCAGATCACCTCAAAACCCTTTCTGTTCAAATGCAAATTTGAACAACTTTACATTACCAACTTTTTATCTGGAGCCTCAAACTTTGTGAGCATGATCAATACCCCAAATGATGATGCTACACCAAGTGGTGCATCAAGGGGAGATGATTAGCTTGACTCAATCAAGATGAAACTGTTTCTGTTGATTTCTAGGGTTCACCAAAGTTACATTGGCTAGTTTCTTCAAATAAGCCCAAATTTGGTGAAGCACCCTATTTTCTCATGTCTTTCAACCCTGTCAAGTGCCATGCCAAGTGGACTTCATTTGCTTGATCAAACACAGATCAAACACCTTCTGCAGAAATTCTAAAACCTCCATTGTGACCACTTTCACTTTTCTCCATGGCCTCAACTTCTTACCACAGGTTCATTGGTTTACCAGCAACCTCCAGTAACTCCCCCAGCACCTCAGCTCCATGATTGAGGGGTGAAACCTCAGCTTTACCTTGCTGTACAACCAACTTCCACCATTTTTACCAACACTCTCCCTCTCTCTCTGCACCCCAGAGCATCCAAGGCCTCAGGGCAATTCTTTACTCCCCCCTCGTCGCCCCAGACACTGTTGGACACGCTGGGACGGGCCAAACCGACGAGAGCACGCTGATGCCGGTCATACGCACGCTCCAGAGCGCGTGAACAGTGCACCTCGCACGCTGGCTCGAGCCAATCGCCGCTCCCCGACAGCCTCGGGCCTACCCCTCGCGCCAGTCGAGGCGCCTCGACGTCTGCAACTTCCCCGGCGCTGTTGCCCCTCCTCCTCCTGCGCCCTCCAGTAGCCGCCGTCGCACGCGCGCTGGCCGCCCGCGGCAGCCACTCTTTTGCCTCGCACGCGCGCGCCTCTCTGTCGCTCCCCCGCTCCTCCACTTACCTCAGCTGGACGTGGAACTCGTCCAGCAACTCCCCGGACTCACTCCCCTGGCCTCCCGTGCGCTGTAGCGTCGAGCCGGAGCTCGCCGGCGCACTGGACCACGGGTCCCCGTCGGGCCCCTATAAATAGGCCTCCCCGAGCTCCTCCAACACCACCAACAGCCTCACACCTCTCCACTGATCCCTCCTGCACCCTCAGTTCGACCCCGGAGCGCCCCAGTGCTCGGGATCGACCGGAGCTCCGCCGCGTCGGGCCGCCGGCGATCTCGAGGTACAGGCCTCCCCTGCCTCTCCTTCCGCTCGTTTCGGAACCGCAGCACACCACTGAACCTTTCCCCTCTATTTCCCCCTCTGTTTGCAGTCGGAAACGGCCGCAGCAACTGCCCTCCGACGAGCCTCCGCCGTCGCACCTCGTCGCCGGCGAACCAGGGCTCCCCGCCGTGTCGCGCTACCACCACTGCAACCGCAACACGCCACTGAGTCCGTCCCTGGCCTCCGTTGCCGTCGCCGTGGCCGGAGTCGTCGCCGGTGAGCTCGCCGCCACCGTGGCCGAGGGGTTAGAGATGACAGGCGGGCCCCGCCTGTCATCCCCCCACCTCTCTCCCCTCCTCTGTGCCGCTGACCCACGGGCCCCGCCCGTCAGGTTTGAAACCTGACGTGCGCGCGCGCTGGCACCGTGCGGCTGGGCCAGCCCGCCTGGGCCGTGCACTGTGGCCTCTTCTAGCCCAGTGCACATGACCCTTTTTCTCTTTTTCTTTGCTGTTAATGTTTTATACATTTATGCAGAAAAGAATATTGATCCAAATTAAATAATTCCAACTCCTAAAATCTTGTAATATTCCAACCTATTTAATGGTACTACTTTCATTCAAATCCATGAAACTTTTCTGTACTGTTCAAATTTAAATTCAAATTTGAGCAGTATAACTCCTGTTCAAAAATCAATATATCTTATTCTGTAACTCCAAAACTCCAACTAAGATTTTTCCCCATCTTAGAAAACCCTCTAGTATATTACAAGAATGAGTTGACATTTTTCTGAGCACTTTGGTTTTTCTGTTTTATTTGTATTCTTATTTTTCCGTGGTTATTATGCGACGTATAGATCCCGTATTTGACGAAGCTGTTGTGGAAGAAGAAGGAGAATGACTAGAAGACTTTGAAGACCAAGCCAATCCAGGCAAGCAGCCCTTTGACCATGATACACTTGTTCCTCGGAACACGTTTGTTTCTGATGCATGATGATTAGGGTTACGATGGTAACCTAGATGATCCACCACATGATGCATGCCTTATTGTTGATCTTGCTATGTGCTAGATGACATGCAAATAGTTGGTCATGATGCTATATGATGCATGTGTGAGATGAACCCCCGTAGTTGAAAACTTTGCATGAACCCATCGGGTGCCCCTAATGCCCGAGGGTGATGAAGTGTTAGGTCATCACTTGAGAAAGAAGTGATGTGTCGGTAATATCATGTGCATGGTGGAATGATGGATTAGATTTATGTGTGACTACCGTCCCAACCAAACATGTGCAACCACACTACCCCTTATGGGACGGGGCTTTATTGATTACTTAGGTCGATACTAGCATGGTGCCCGCATTACTAGTGACGGGAAGACTTGAGGTCTTTCCCGGGACGGGGTCGTGCTTGGATAGACGGCCATGACTGTTTTTACAGGGCACCGGACACACCGTTGGTCCCTTTGGGTACGCGTGAACATTGAAATTTGGGCAAGTCCCGTGATCTATTGTTTGTACCCGAGGGCCGTGTGCCAACGAGTGGACTCTATGTTAGTGTCATCTAAGGAAAGGTAATGACCGGGCGCTTACCCCGGGTACTTGAGGTACCGCGGGTCGTGGATGACACGGAAGTTCCCCGGATCTTGTGGGTAAAGTGCGCAACCTCTGCAGAGTGTAAAACTATTCGAATAGCCGTGTCCACGGTCATGGACAGTTGGGTGGTGCTACTTAAACTATGTCCAGAATTTTACTTCGTCGGATGTTGGTATACGTGTGATAAGTCAAGGTGGAGACTTGACTTGATGAGTTAAATCATATTCATATTGATGTCGGTAACCTGATTTGAGGTTACGCGTGGTTATTGATGCATAACTTGATGGTAGCATATTGTTCTAGCCTCCTGCTAGTTTGTTCATTATTATTCAATTGCATTGTTACTTGAACCACATCATGGGTTGCTTGCGAGTACATTCAAAGTACTCATTGGCTTGCCATTGGTTATTTAATTGGCCAGGCATGGAAGAGCAGGATTATGAGGAAGAGTTCCTTGGAGATGACCATGCAAACTAGGACGCTATCCCAGTCAGAATGCCTGTAGGGTTAAGGCAGATGGCATGGGTTCTGCCCGTTTCATCGAAGACTTCCGCTACCTGAGTTATTTGCTATTCAGCCCGTGAGGCTCTATCTATGTAAGACTTGGCCATAATGGCCTTAATTCGTGTAAGACTATTTGTATGGATGTAAGACTCTTGTTAATTCAGCTTCTGTGTGTTCAGTGAGCATTGATCTCTGGGATCACTATACACGTGCATTCGGTGATCTCGACTTCTAAGTCGGGGTCCCCACAGAGCTGGTATCAGAGCCATCCTGACTGTAGGAAGCCTTAGTTAGCATGGGCGTTAGTTAGTTGAGACCCCTTTTTCAAAACCTTCTGAACCTCTCTTCTTTTCTAAACCTGAGATTTCCTCAGCTTATTAACCCCTCCTATTCCACCTTTGTAGATGGCCGCTGTTCCCGAAGAGCACCTGACCACTGGGTTTCCCCTACTTCTCGAGGATAGCCTCCAGGAGTGTCAGTTCCACCGAGCACCCATCCTCACCTACCACGAGCATTGGGTGAGCGATACTGAGGTGGAGTACCATGTGGAAGTGATCGTGAAGGCAAACGATCCTCCCACAAGTTGGTTCTTCGAGGGACCCCAGATGACGACACTACCACTCGCTGCCGAGGCTGCTGCACTCAAGGCACTAACCCGTCTCCGCGAGCTTCTTCCTGAGATGGCAGCCAAGATGGCAACTCGCTTCTTACCTTACCGGAAGGAAGGTGACGAAGAAAGCAGCGCACTAGCCCCTCCGCTGAAGGATGGACTCTCGCTTCGGTTCCAGACCTACTTCAGTCTATGTGCCGGCAGCCTGGCACAAGACTTGGCCTCGGAATCAATGAAGCTTCGAGAAGAACTTTACAAGACCAAGGCACTTCTTCGTCGAGCTCAAGAGAAGGCAAACAGGATCAAGAAGGAAGGAGCACCTTCTGGACAATCCGCTATCGCATATCGAGGCGGAAGGCCCTCCGAGGATGTATCTTCCAAGGGTGAAGAACCACCTCGGCGACGCCGGATGACAGCAAGGGAATACCGCAAGCTTTTCCCTGCACCACCGTCGAAGCACCGTCGTATCCAACTCCTCCACTCTCCCACTCCCTCAAGTGACAAAGGAGCCCAGACAGATGAAGACAAGGAGGAAGACCCAGAAGAGCCGGAATACGCGACCGAGCATTCCGCTGCTTAGGCATTATTCGCTACTCGGATATGCCTGTTGTGACCCCTACGGTAGGATAGGTCGTGTAACCCCTATGCGCAGTCGAGTCCTTGTATGGTTCATATGAAACCATCTAGTGCTAGCTTTTGTCGTGTCTGGATGTAAGTCGTAATCTTCCTTCGGGAATGTGTAAACGACTACATCACCCATCTGGATTTTTAATGAATGTGTTTTGGCCTCTCGGCCCTTGCATGATTTGATTTAGTATCACACCCACCCCCTTACTAGGCACCCATCTATCTTGCTTTTCCTCTTCCGAGTCATGAGACCTTTTACCGCTCCAACAGGATGCTTGTTGTAACTCGTACTGGTACCTCTACCCAGCAGCCCGAAGCCGGAGCATCCTCTCAGCCAGAGGCAGACCACGACCAAACCAACGACCAAGCTCCACCACCACCTCCTCCAAGCATGGACATGGCTCAGCTTCTCCAAGCTTTCCGAGAGGAACGCCAAGCCAACACTGCAGCTCTTCAGCTGATTGCTCAAGCTGTTGCCAACAACCGCCAGCCGGCGGGGAACGGCAATGGACGTTCCACGTTGGCAGAGTTCAAGAAGCATGCACCGCCAACCTTCATCGAGACTGCTGAACCCCTAGATGCAGATGACTGGGTCCGTTCCATTGAGGAAATCCTGGAACTAGTCGGATGCACCGAAGATCGCGAGAAGGTGGCTTATGCAGCCCACTGCCTCGGGGGAACCGTAAGAGCTTGGTGGGATGGATTCAAGGTCATGCATGCCGAACAAGACATCACTTGGGCTAACTTCAAGGCAGAATTCCGCAAGGCTCACATTCCCTCTGGAGTCATGGCTATCAAAAAGCACGAGTTTTGAGCCCTGAAGCAAGGAAGTGGCACTGTCAAGGAGTACATGCAGAAGTTCAGTATTCTGTCAAGGTATGCCCCTGAGGATGTCAGCACTGATGCTGCCAAAAGGGAGCGCTTCATGGAAGGCCTTAATCAGACTCTGCAATATTCGCTTGTCGTGTGCGACTGCCCATCTTTCCCTGACCTGGTGAACAAGGCACTTATGCTTGAAGACAAGCGGCGTGCTTTGGAAGACACTCGCAAGCGCAAGTTGATCAGTAAGGGAAGTTCCAGCAACCAGAAGCCTCGTCCGTGGCAGTCAGCCCCGGCCAAGCCAACCTATCAGCAGCCAAGAGCTCCTGCACCTCGTGCCAATCCTCAGCCTCAGCAGTATGCCAACCCCAGGCCAGCCTTCAACCCCAATACCAGTGGTGGCAACAAGATCAACACTCCAAATCAAGTCACTTGTTTTGGGTGTGGTCAGCCCGGACACATCTCCAGGGTATGCCCCAACAAGAAGTCTGATGCCCCGCGCCCCAATGCGCAGAACCAGGGACAAGGCCGTGGAATGCCAACAAGGAACCCAGCTCCTCGCAATCCACCGAACTATGGGAAGGGGCGTGTGAATCATGTCACTGCTGAAGAAGCCCAGGAAGACCCGGACGTCGTGCTAGGTACGTTCCTTGTCAACTCAGCACCTGCAACTGTCTTGTTTGATTCTGGAGCAACGCATTCATTTGTCACTCAAAGATTTGCATTAAAAAGTGGCATGACCCCTACACCCCTGAATAACCCTATGGTGGTACAAACCCCCGGAGCCGAAATGACAGCCAAGATAGGCTGTAAAGGAGTCAGTATTACCATTAATGGTGTAAACTTCCGAGCAGACCTTATCGTCCTGAGATCGCAAGGCTTGGATGTGATCCTAGGTATGAATTGGCTCAGCAAGCACCAAGGCTTGTTAGACTGTGCCAATCGGACAGTCACTGTGACCAATGACCAAGGGGTAGAAGTCAAGTTTGCCCCCAACTCCTCTTCCGCTCAAGCCGCTAATGTCAACTGTTTGTCTGAAGTTGGGCTAGATCAAGTACCGGTGGTATGTGAGTATCCTGATGTCTTTCCGGATGAACTACCGGGAATGCCCCCTGACCGTGACAGTGAGTTCATCATCGAGCTCGTGCCCGGAGCAGGACCCATCTATAAGAAGCCTTATAGAATGGGAACGGAAGAACTAGCCGAGTTGAAGAAGCAGCTAGAAGAGCAGCTAAGGAAGGGATTTATCCGCCCAAGTGCCTCCCCTTGGGGATCTCCTGTTCTGTTTGTGGCAAAGAGGGACGGTACCATCCGCTTATGCATTGACTATCAATCCCTCAATGAAGTTACAATCAAGAACAAGTACCCACTTCCCAAGATCGAAGATCTGTTTGATCAGCTCAGCGGAGCCAAGGTATTCTCCAAGATCGACCTCAGATCTGGGTATTACCAGCTGAAGATCAGACCCCAAGATATTCCGAAGACGGCATTCGTAACCAGATATGGCCTGTACGAGTGCACGGTCATGTCTTTTGGGTTAACCAATGCCCCAGCTTACTTCATGTATCTCATGAATAAAGTCTTCATGGAATATTTGGACAAGTTCGTTGTTGTCTTCATTGATGACATCCTTGTGTTCTCGAAGTCGGAGGAAGAGCATGAGCAGCATCTGAGGATGGTCCTAGACAAGCTTCGTGAGCACCAACTATATGCCAAATTCAGCAAGTGTGAGTTCTGGCTGCACAAAGTTGGATTCTTAGGTCATGTCTTGACCGAGGAAGGATTATCTGTTGATCCTGCAAAAATCGAAGCCGTGACTCTATGGCAATCTCCAACGACCGTCAAGGAAGTCAGAAGCTTCCTCGGTTGGCAGGCTATTACCGCAAATTCGTGGAAGGATTCTCTAGCATTGCACGACCAATGACTCAGCTCCTCAAGAAGGACAAGAAGTTCGAGTGGACGCCAAAATGCGAAGAGAGCTTCCAAGAGCTCAAGAAGAGATTGACCACCGCCCCAGTTCTGGCAACACCTGATATTCACAAGGAGTTCGTGATATATTGTGATGCCTCTCGAACCGGACTGGGAAGCGTTCTGATGCAAGAAGGCCGCGTCATAGCATACCTCTCCAGGCAGCTACGACCCCATGAGGAGAACTACGCTACTCACGATCTTGAGCTAGCGGCTGTAGTTCATGCCTTGAAGACATGGCGGCATTACCTCCTAGGGAAACGGTGTGAGATTTACACAGACCACAAAAGTCTGAAGTATATTTTCACCCAAAAAGAGTTGAACATGAGGCAGCGGAGATGGTTGGAACTCATCAAAGATTATGACCTCAGTGTTCAGTATCACCCTGGGAAGGCTAACGTGGTGGCCGATGCCTTAAGTAGGAAGGCTTGCTCTTTGAATGTCATTATTCAAGAAAGACAGCCAGCCTTGTTTAAGGAGATCGAACAATTCAATTTGGAATTAGTCACCCCCGGATTGATCATTTGGAAGTCAGACCAACCCTGCTGGACGACGTCAAGAAGGCTCAAGATGGACACGCAAGCATTGAAGGTATCAAGAAGAAGATGAAGGTCGGCAAGGCCCCAGGATTCTCCGAAGACGAGCACGGGATTGTTTGGTACAAAGGCCGCCTCTGCGTACCAAACAACACCGAGTTGAAGACGCTGATTCTGCAAGAAGCCCACGACACCCCATATTCCATCCACCCCGGAGGAACCAAGATGTACCAAGACTTGAAGGCACGATTCTGGTGGCACGGTATGAAGAGAGAGATTGCAACCTATGTTGCAAAGTGTGATGTGTGCCAAAGGGTCAAGGCTGAATATCAGCGACCTGCTGGATTGCTTCAACCACTCAAGGTTCCTGAGTGGAAGTGGGATAAAGTCGGAATGGACTTCATCACTGGACTACCAAGGTCGAATAGAGGACATGACTCCATCTGGGTCATAGTCGATCATTTGACCAAGGTGGCTCATTTCATTCCTGTCAAGACCACTTATGATGGCAACCGGCTGGCAGCTCTCTACATCGACCGAATCGTAAGTCTTCACGGTGTTCCCAACGAGATTGTGTCAGATCGAGGAACCCAGTTCACTTCTAGGTTCTGGAAGAAGTTCCAAGAAGCCTTGGGAACCAAGTTGTCTTTCAGCACAGCTTTCCACCCACAGACCGGAGGTCAAACTGAGCGAGTCAATCAGATTCTCGAAGACATGCTCCGAGCCTGTGTCCTGGCATATGGAGCCAAGTGGGAAGACTGTCTCCCTTTCGCCGAGTTCTCTTACAACAACAGTTACCAGTCAAGCCTTCAGATGGCACCATTTGAGGTGTTGTACGGACGCAAATGCCGCACACCCCTCAATTGGTCAGAGACTGGAGAAGGACTAGTCTTTGGACCGGATAATCTCCGTGCAGCAGAAGAGCAAGTCCAACTAGTCAGAGAGCGATTAAAGGCAGCCAAGTCAAGGCAGAAGAGTTATGCTGACACTCGACGCCGAGACATGAGTTTCCATGTCAGGGACCATGTGTACCTGCGGGTAACTCCTCTGAAGGGAACCAAGCGTTTCCATGTCAAGGGGAAGCTCGCACCAAGGTTCATTGGACCCTTTGAGATCACTGCACGACGAGGAGAAGTGGCTTATCAGTTGGAACTACCACCTGAGCTATCCGATGTGCACAATGTGTTCCATGTGACACAACTCCGGAAATGTCTCCAGGTTCCAGACAAGCCCAATCTCTACAAGGAGGTGGATCACCAAGCCATTGATCTGCAGCCTGACTTGACCTACCGCGAGAAGCCCATTCGTATTCTGGACAAAGCAGAACGACGTACGCGGAGCCGTACCATCAAGTACTTCAAGGTCCAGTGGAGCAACCACACCGAAGCAGAAGCAACCTGGGAACGAGAAGACTATCTTAGATCCGAGTTTCCCGACCTCTTTTAAGCCCTAGTTTAGGAATCTCGGGGACGAGATTCTTGTAAGGGGGTAGGTCTGTCACACCCTGCATTTTGTAACATGTTGTTTGTAACTTTGAAGCATGAAAAATTGGACCAGCAAAAATTTTTAGCATCATTTGGCCTTTATTAGGAATTGAGTTTTCTTCATTTGCTTTTTCATGTGCTCATTAAAGTCAACTATGATCTCTTGTAGATTTCATCTCCTTACCCAAAACTTCTGCCCAATGATCATGCCAAGTGATATATAGCAGTATAGTATTTTCTTACAAAATTAATTTGGCCAAAAAGTATTTTATAAATTTAGTTTTCCAAAAACCCCTGAATTGAGATTTGCACTGCAAGTACTTGATTAAGGGTGTGAAAATTATTTCAAAAGGTTTATTTGAGACCTAGTAGTCATAGGACTCCCAGAAACCACAAAGGTATAATTTTAAAAGTTATTTTCCTATTTTATTTAAAAGCTTTTTCTTAAGGCCAGAAATGGTCTTTAATAGGGGAAAATTATTTAACTATTTCAAAAATATTTTCCAAAATTCAGAGAGACTCATAGGACATATATTGTCCATATATGAGAGTTTCAACACTTGGTCATGTTCAAAATAATGGGCTAAACCCTCTAAAACCCTTTCTGGATATTTCAAGCTTTTGAAATATTTACAAAGGAATTTTTCTCCAAAAATTCCAGGGAAATTCTATCATGTCATATATGACATATTCGATGATCTTGCCAAGTCCCATGCCTTGGGAAGCAAGAAAACCTCCTCAAACCCTTCTTAACCATTCTGTCCATATTTGAAGTTTGAGCAACTTTACATTGCCAAACTTGTCCAAATGCTCTCAAACTTGGTGCACATGCTAGAATGGCCTAATAAGGCACCTAGACCAAATGGCACAAGAATTTGAATAGAGCAACTTGATCAGATCACCTCAAAACCCTTTCTGTTCAAATGCAAATTTGAACAACTTTACATTACCAACTTTTTATCTGGAGCCTCAAACTTTGTGAGCATGATCAATACCCCAAATGATGATGCTACACCAAGTGGCGCATCAAGGGGAGATGATTAGCTTGACTCAATCAAGATGAAACTTTTTCTGTTGATTTCTAGGGTTCACCAAAGTTACATTGGCTAGTTTCTTCAAATAAGACCAAATTTGGTGAAGCACCCTATTTTCTCATGTCTTTCAACCCTGTCAAGTCCCATGCCAAGTGGACTTCATTTGCTTGATCAAACACAGATCAAACACCTTCTGCAGAAATTCTAAAACCTCCATTGTGACCACTTTCACTTTTCTCCATGGCCTCAACTTCTTACCACAGGTTCATTGGTTTACCAGCAACCTCCAGTAACTCCCCCAGCACCTCAGCTCCATGATTGAGGGGTGAAACCTCAGATTTACCTTGCTTTACAGCCAACTTCCACCATTTTTACCAACACTCTCCCTCTCTCTCTGCACCCCAGAGCATCCAAGGCCTCAGGGCAATTCTTTACTCCCCCCTCGTCGCCCCAGACACTGTTGGACACGCTGGGACGAGCCAAACCGATGAGAGCACGCTGATGCCGGTCATACGCACGCTCCAGAGCGCGTGAACAGTGCACCTCGCACGCTGGCTCGAGCCAATCGCCGCTCCCCGACAGCCTCGGGCCTCCCCCTCGCGCCAGTCGAGGCGCCTCGACGTCCGCAACGTCCCCGGCGCTGTTCCCCCTCCTCCTGCGCCCTCCAGTAGCCGCCGTCGCACGCACGCTGGCCGCCCGCGGCAGCCACTCTTCTGCCTCGCACGCGCGCGCCTCTCTGTCGCTCCCCCGCTCCTCCACTTACCTCAGCTGGACGTGGAACTCGTCCAGCAACTCCCCGGACTCACTCCCCTGGCCTCCCGTGCGCTGTAGCGTCGAGCCGGAGCTCGCCGGCGCACTGGACCACGGGTCCCCGTCGGGCCCCTATAAATAGGCCTCCCTGAGCTCCTCCAACACCACCAACAGCCTCACACCTCTCCACTGATCCCTCCTGCACCCTCAGTTCGACCCCGGAGCGCCCCAGTGCTCGGGATCGACCGGAGCTCCGCCGCGTCGGGCCGCCGGCGATCTCGAGGTATAGGCCTCCCCTGCCTCTCCTTCCGCTCGTTTCGGAACCGCAGCACTCCACTGAACCTTTCCCCTCTATTTCCCCCTCTGTTTGCAGTCGGAAACGGCCGCAGCAACTGCCCTCCGACGAGCCTCCGCCGTCGCACCTCGTCGCCGGCGAACCAGGGCTCCCCGCCGTGCCACGCTACCACCACTGCAACCGCAACACGCCACTGAGTCCGTCCCTGGCCTCCGTTGCCGTCGCCGTGGCCGGAGTCGTCGCCGGTGAGCTCGCCGCCGCCGTGGCCAAGGGGTTAGAGATGACAGGCGGGCCCCGCCTGTCATCCCCCCACCTCTCTCCCCTCCTCTGTGCCGCTGACCCACGGGCCCCGCCCGTCAGGTTTGAAACCTGACGTGCGCGCGCGCTGGCACCGTGCGGCTGGGCCAGCCCGCCTGGGCCGTGCACTGTGGCCTCTTCTGGCCCAGTGCACAGGACCCTTTTTCTCTTTTTCTTTTCTGTTAATGTTTTAAACATTTATGCAGAAAAGAATATTGATCCAAATTAAATAATTCCAACTCCTAAAATCTTGTAATATTCCAACCTATTTAATGGTACTACTTTCATTCAAATCCATGAAACTTTTCTGTACTGTTCAAATTTAAATTCAAATTTGAGCAGTATAACTCCTGTTCAAAAATCAATATATCCTATTCTGTAACTCCAAAACTCCAACTAAGATTTTTCCCCATCTTAGAAAACCCTCTAGTATATTACAAAAATGAGTTGACATTTTTCTGAGCACTTTGGTTTTTCTGTTTTATTTGTATTCTTATTTTTCCGTGGTTATTATGCGACGTATAGATCCCGTATTTGACGAAGCTGCTGTGGAAGAAGAAGGAGAAGGACTAGAAGACTTTGAAGACCAAGCCAATCCAGGCAAGCAGCCCTTTGACCATGATACACTTGTTCCTCGGAACACGTTTGTTTCCGATGCATGATGATTAGGGTTACAATGGTAACCTAGATGATCCACCACATGATGCATGCCTTATTGTTGATCTTGCTATGTGCTAGATGACATGCAAATAGTTGGTCATGATGCTATATGATGCATGTGTGAGATGAACCCCCGTAGTTGAAAATTTTGCATGAACCCATCGGGTGCCCCTAATGCCCGAGGGTGATGAAGTGTTAGGTCATCACTTGAGAAAGAAGTGATGTGTCGGTAATATCATGTGCATGGTGGAATGATGGATTAGATTTATGTGTGACTACCGTCCCAACCAAACATGTGCAACCACACTACCCCTTATGGGACGGGGCTTTATTGATTACTTAGGTCGATACTAGCATGGTGCCCGCATTACTAGTGACGGGAAGACTTGAGGTCTTTCCCGGGACGGGGTCGTGCTTGGATAGACGGCCATGACTGTTTTTACAGGGCACCGGACACACCGTTGGTCCCTTCGGGTACGCGTGAACATTGAAATTTGGGCAAGTCCCGTGATCTATTGTTTGTACCCGAGGGCCGTGTGCCAACGAGTGGTCTCTATGTTAGTGTCGTCTAAGGAAAGGTAATGACCGGGCGCTTACCCCGGGTACTTGAGGTACCGCGGGTCGTGGATGACACGGAAGTTCCCCAGATCTTGTGGGTAAAGTGCGCAACCTCTGCAGAGTGTAAAACTATTCGAATAGCCGTGTCCACGGTCATGGACAGTTGGGTGGTGCTACTTAAACTATGTCCAGAATTTTACTTCGTCGGATGTTGGTATACGTGTGATAAGTCAAGGTGGAGACTTGACTTGATGAGTTAAATCATATTCATGTTGATGTCGGTAACCTGATTTGAGGTTACGCGTGGTTATTGATGCATAACTTGATGGTAGCATATTGTTCTAGCCTCCTGCTAGTTTGTTCATTATTATTCAATTGCATTGTTACTTGAACCACATCATGGGTTGCTTGCGAGTACATTCAAAGTACTCATTGGCTTGCCACTGGTTATTTAATTGGCCAGGCATGGAAGAGCAGGATTATGAGGAAGAGTTCCTTGGAGACGACCATGCGAACTAGGACGCTATCCCAGTCAGAATGCCTGTAGGGTTAAGGCAGATGGCATGGGTTCTACCCGTTTCATCGAAGACTTCCGCTACCTGAGTTATTTGCTATTCAGCCCGTGAGGCTCTATCTATGTAAGACTTGGCCATAATGGCCTTAATTCGTGTAAGACTATTTGTATGGATGTAAGACTCTTGTTAATTCAGCTTCTGTGTCTTCAGTGAGCATTGATCTCTGGGATCACTGTACACGTGCATTCGGTGATCTCGACTTCTAAGTCGGGGTCCCCACACCCCAGATCCTATATATTCACTTTCGGGGAGAAAAAAATCAGAGAGGAAGAATTATCGCATTTTACGATACGGAGACGCCGCCAAGCCCTAATCTCTCTCGGGAGGGCTGATCTGGAGTCCGTCAGGGGCTCCGGAGAGTGGAGATCGTCGCTACCGTCATCATCTACCTTCCTCCATCACCAATTCCATGATGCTCACCGCTGTGCGTGAGTAATTCCATCGTAGGCTTGTTGGACGGTGATGGGTTGGGTGGGATCTATCATGTAATCGATTTAGTTTTGTTAGGGTTTGATCCCTAGTATCCACTATGTGCTGAGATTGATGTTGCTATGACTTTGCTATGCTTAATGCTTGTCACTAGGGCCCGAGTGCCATGATTTCAGATCTGAACCTATTATGTTTTCATGAATATATGTGTGTTCTTGATCCTATCTTGCAAGTCTATAGTCACCTACTATGTGTTATGATACGACAACCCCGAAGTGACAATAATCGGGACCACTCCCGGTGATGACCATAGTTTGAGGAGTTCATGTATTCACTATGTGTTAATGCTTTGGTCCGGTGCTCTATTAAAAGGAGGCCTTAATATCCCTTAGTTTCCAATAGGACCCCGCTGCCACGGGAGGGTAGGACAAAAGATGTCATGCAAATTCTTTTCCATAAGCACGTATGACCATATTCAGAATACATGCCTACATTATATTGATGAACTGGAACTCGTTCTGTGTCACACTAGATTAACTTCTACATGATGAATTGCATCCGACATAATTTCCCATCAGTGATCCAATGCCTACGAGATTTTCACATATTGCTTGTTGCTTATTTACTTTTTCGTTGCTACTATTACAAAAACTACAAAAACATTACCGTTACTTTTATTGCCGCTACCACCACTATCATATTACTTTGCTACTAAACTACCTTGCTGCAGAAACTAAGTTTCCAGGTGTGGTTGAATTGACAACTCAGCTGCTAATACTTAAGAGTATTCTTTGGCTCCCCTTGTGTCGAATCAATAAATTTGGGTTGAATATTTTACCCTCGAAAACTGTTGCGATCCCCTACACTTGTGGGTTATCAGCAGGGTCATCTTAGAGCAGAGATGAAGGCGGCGACTTGGCCACATTCAAGCCGGAGCGTAGCCGTGGTCGCTCAGAGGCGGAGGCGATTTAAGGCCATGGCAAGTTTGAAGAACGCGTCGGCGAGTCAAGACTACGACCACGATGTGGCTCAAAGCCGGACGGTGGTTCGGTGATTTGACGCAGTGGAGGGCCATTCCAAATCCTCATCCTGGTCGATGTCAGTTTATGCGTGTTCAGTGTATGTACTAGTTGATGTCTCTTCACGCGCAGGAGCTGGGGAATCCATCATACATTGTTTTTGCAACGATCAGCACTCGGACCCTTGATCCCTGTGCGTGTGCTAGGTCGACCCGAAGACTCCACGAAGCCGCAAGCCGCCACCGTGCTCGACACGTGATTGCTCCTGAGTCGCAACGGATTTGGACGGTTGTATTTGAAGTAGTGACAGCGACTCGCAGATTAACATAAAGTTGCGACTTATCTCAACGAGACTGATCTCTTGTCGGTTTAAGCGGATCGGCGGTGCGGTAGCGCACAGCTGAAAACATCCCATGCCGGGTTTTCGCAGGCTGTAGGATGTGGCGACGCATAGATGCAACCCTAAATTTTCTCGATCTCAATCTTGTATATCCTGGCTCCAAAGTTAATCATGTTCCCGATCACAAAACAACGAATTTTCCGGCTGATAACCCACTAGTGTAGGGGATCGCAACAGTTTTTGAGGGTAAAGTATTCAACCCAAATTTATTGATTCAACACAAGGGGAGCCAAAGAATACTCTTAAGTATTAGCAGCTGAGTTGTCAATTCAACCACACCTAGAAACTTAGTATCTGCAGTAAGATAGTTTAGTAGCAAAGTAATATGATAGTGGCGGTAGCAGCAATAAAAGTAACGATAGTGTTTTTGTAGTTTTTGTGATAGTAGCAACGGAAAAGTAAATAAGCAACAAGCAATATGGTAAAAGCTCGTAGGCATTGGATCGGTGATGGGAAATTATGTCGGATGCAATTCATCATGTAGAAGTTATAACCTAGGGTGACACAAAACTAGCTCCAGTTCATCAATGCAATGTAGGCATGTATTCCGAATATAGTCATACATGCTTTGGGAAAAGAACTTGCATGACATCTTTTGTCCTACCCTCCCGTGGCAGCGGGATCCTATTGGATACTAAGGGATATTAAGGCCTCCTTTTAATAGAGCACCAGACCAAAGCATTAACACATAGTGAATACATGAACTCCTCAAACTATGGTCATTATCGGGAGTGGTCCCGATTATTGTCACTTCAGGGTTGCCGGATCATAACACATAGTAGGTGACTATAGACTTGCAAGATAGGATCAAGAACACACATATATTCATGGAAACATAATAGGTTCAGATCTGAAATCATGGCACTCGGGCCTTAGTGACAAGCATTAAGCATGGCAAAGTCATAGCAACATCAATCTCAGAACATAGTGGATACTAGGGATCAAACCCTAACAAAACTAACTCGATTACATGATAGATCCCATCCAACCCATCACCATCCAGCAAGCCTACGATGGAATTACTCATGCGCGGCGGTGAACATCATGAAATTGGTGATGGAGGAAGGTTGATGATGACGATGGCGACGATCTCCACTCTCCGGAGCCCCGAAGGGACTCCAGATCAGCCATCCCGAGAGAGATTAGGGCTTGGCGGCGGCTTCGTCTCGTGAAATGCGATAATTCTTTCTCCTCTATTTTTTTTCTCCCAGAAAGTGAACATATAGGATCAGGGAATATGTCGGTGGAGCACCAGGGGGCCCACGAGGTAGGGGGTGCGCCCTAGGGGGGGGGCGCCCCCCACCCTCATGGACAGGATGTGGGCCCCCTGGTCTGGATCTTCTTGCAGATATTTTTTATATTTTCCAAAATAATTCTCCGTGGATTTTCAGGTCATTACGAGAACTTTTTATTTCTGCATAAAAACAACACCATGGCAATTCTGCTGAAAACAGCGTCAGTCCGGGTTAGTTCCATTCAAATCATGCAAGTTAGAGTCCAAAACAAGGGCAAAAGGGTTTGGAAAAGTAGATACGTTGGAGACGTATCAACTTCCCCAAGCTTAAACCTTTGCTTGTCCTCAAGCAATTCAGTTGATAAACTGAAAGTGATAAAGAAGAACTTTGACAAACTCTGTTTGCTCTTGTTGTTGCAAATATTTAAGCCTGCATTCAGGTTTTCAACACTATCATGAACTAACCACATTCACAATAACTTTCAGGTCTCAAGACTACTCACATCAATGGCATACTCAACTAGCGAGCAATAATAATAAACCTCGGATGGCAACACTTCCTCAAAACAATCATGATATGATATAACAAGATGGTATCTCGCTAGCCCTTCCTGAGACCGCAAAACATAAATGCAGAGCACCTTTAAGGAACAAGGACTGACTAGACATTGTAATCCATGGTAAGAGATCCAGTCATGATCATACTCAATGCAAATTAATAGTAATACATGCAAATGACAGAGGTGCTCTCCTACTGGTGCTCTTAGATAAGAGGATGGTGACTCTGCATAAAAGTAACTAGATAGGCCCTTCGCAGAGGGAAGCAGGGATTTGTAGAGGTGCGAGAGCTCGATTTTTAAATAGAGATGAATAACATTTTGAGCGGTATACTTTCATTGTCAACATAACAACCAAGAATCTCGATATCCCCCATGCTACACACATTATAGGCGGTTCCCAAACAGAGTGGTAAAGTTTATACTCCCCCAACCACCAACAAGCACACTCCACGGCCATCTGAATCCACGGGGTACCGTCCAAACAAACAACAGCCCTGGGGGAGTTTTGTTTAATTATTATGATTTTGAGCATGGGACTGGGCATCCCGATTACCAGCCATTTTCTCATGAATGATGAGTGGAGTCCACTCATCGTGAGAATAACCCACCTAGCATGGAAGATATAGACAACCCTAGTTGATACACGAGCTATCCGACCATACAAAACTGAATTTCACTTGAAGGTTTAGAGTTTGGCACATACAAATTTACTTGGAACGGCAGGTAAATACCGCATATGGGAAGTTATAGTTGACTCATGTGGAATATCTTTGGGGTTTATGGAAGTGGATGCACAAGCAGTATTCCCGCTTAGTACAGGTGAAGGCTAGAAAGAGACTAAGAAGCGACTAGCTAGAAAGCAACAACAGTCATGAACATGCATTAAAATTAATCAACAATGAATGCAAGCATGAGTAGGATATAAATCACCATGAACATAAATATCGTGGAGGCTATGTTGATTTGTTTCAAATACATGCATGAACATGTGCCAAGTTAGACCACTTGAATCGTTCAAAGGAGGATACCACCTCATCATACCACATCACAACCATTTTAATTTCATGTTGGCACGCAAGATAAACCATTATAAACTCTCAGCTAACTAAGCATGGCATAAGCAACTATGATCTCTAATTGTCATTGCAAGCATGTTTCATTCATAACAAGCTGAATCAGGAACGATGAACTATCATATTCGCAAAAACAAGAGAGGTCGAGTTCATACCAGCTTTTCTCATCTCAATTAGTTCATCATATATCATCCTTATTGCCTTTCATTCGCACGACCGAACGGTGTGGATAATAATAATAGTGCACGTGCATTGGACTAGGCTGGAACCTGCAGACTTTTAATAGACAGGAGAAGACAAAGTAATATGGCGCAAGGTTAAATCAACAATAAAGCATATGAGAGCCACTAAGCATTTTAATCATGGTCTTCTACTCTTAACCCCAAAGAAAAGAAAAGAAACTATTTACACGGGAAAGCTCCCAACAAGAAAAAGAAGAACGGGAAATCTTTTTGGGTTTTCTTTTTAATTACTACTACAAGGAAAGTAAACTAGCTAAAAGCTACCACTAATATTTTGTTTTTGTTTATCTTAAGGGTTTTTCTAGCACACGAGAAAAATACTAAGTAAAAGAAATTGAAACTAAGCATGGATGGTACAATGAAAGAGTGTGAGCACCTACAACTAGAATAAGTGTGAACATGAATGTAAAGTCGCTGAGAAACACGTACTCCCCCAAGCTTAGGCTTTTGGCCTAAGTTGGTCTATGGCCAGTATTGGCGTGATGGATATCCAAAGTCGTAATTGGGGTTGTACTGAGATGCATCAGCTACTGCATGTTGAGCTGCAGCTCGAAGGCGGGCTGCTTCTGTCATATTATAATACGCATGTGCCTCCTCCATAGTTATAGTGTATCTCCATTTTGCGTGAAAGTCAAACAAAGTAGGGGCAGGAAGAGCAATAGGGATGGCCTGCTGCCTGTTAAAGATTAATCAATATTTGAGGGTTTGACCATCCCTCTCTATAAACCGGTGACTAGTCATAGCATGGCAATCTAAAAGAGCAGGAGGTAAAGGTTCATCATTCTTGTGCACAGGCACACCCAGAAAGCGAGCTATGCAAGTGGAATAAATCCCACCAAATAAATCTCCAATCATACATTATGGTGTAGCCTACGTGCAACAATGGCTCCCAAGTTATATTGTCTATCACCTAGTACATCACTCCTGAGAACACTAAGATATGGGACACACATGTGACAAGCCCCATCTTTACCATTTATGCATCTACCAATAAAGAGAGCAAAGTAATGTATAACAGGAAAATGGATGCTCCCTATGGTAGCCTGTGTGATTTCCCTAGATTCCCCCACTGTGATACTAGCAAGGAACTCTCTAAATTCAGGTTTATGAGGATCACCCATACCGCCCCACTGTGGGAGCTTACAAGCATCATTAAAATCCTCTAAGTCCATGGTATAAGATTTATCATATAGGTCAAATAGGACAATGTGAGAATTACGTGAACATGAAAATGTATACCTTCTCACAAAGCTATCAGTTAAGCCACGGTATTGAGGGCACTTATCTTGTATGAAGCCCTCGAGGTTAGCGTTACGCACATATGCGTAAAATTCATCCTTGATGCCAATTTGATCTATAAAGTCATCTAACGGCCATTCACAAGGCCGCACGTCAGCATCCCTCGATAGTTCATCGTCCGACTCACAGAACGTGAGCCTCGGTTCTTGCTTCCTTGAAGAACCACCTATGAAGTTTTTCCTATGCATTTTTCTGATATTTTCTGAAATTTTTTGTAACTCCAAATGCAAGTTAACCAAACTCAACAAGATTGAAAGCAACAACTCCTATAAGTGCCTAGAGACTATATCATGCATTAGAACTACTTGGGACCAAAAAAATTTGACATGCAAGCTCAAGAACAAGGTCACCACAGCAACATAAATTTGCAACAAATAGAGCACTAGAACAAAAACTAATTGGGCCAATGGAGGAGTCACATACCAAGGAACAATCTCCCCAAATAGTTTGATGAATGGTGCTTTGAGCAAGGATATCGAAAATGGCAGCAAGATGAGCTAGAACTCGGGTTTCAGCTGGTTGGTTACTTTTTTGGGAGGAAGAAGAAGAGTGTGGGTGCAGGAATAAGTGGAGGGAGGTCACGTGGGGCCCACGAGGCAGCAGGGCGCGCCCTGGCAGGGGGCGCACCTTGGACCCTCGTGGCCAGGTGTTGGCTCCCCTTGCTGTGTGTTTTGTGCCATATTTCCACAAATATTCTAGAAAAAAAATCCTATTTCATTTTCATGGCATTTCGAGAACTTTTATTTTCGGGGTATTTTTTTATTGCACGGATAAGTCTGAAAACAGACAGAGAATAATATTTTTGCTTTATTTATCCTATTTAACAGAAAGTAAAAGGAGGGTACAGAAGGTTTGTGCTGTCTAGATTCACCTATCTCATGCTCCTCAAAAGGAATCCATTAACAAGGTTGATCAGGTCTTGTTAATAAACACTTTCTGAATAACATGAAACTGGAGAATTTTCGAATAACAATATGTTACCTCAGTGGGGATATGTAAGTCCCCAACAATAAGAATGTCATATGTCTTCTCGATAGTAGGAAGAGGAAAATCAAAACCTCCAATGGCGATAGTTGAAATTTTTCCAGTATAATTGATACTTTGGACCTGAGGTTGTTTCTGAAGGAAATATGCCCTAGAGGCAATAATAAAGTTGTTATTTTATATTTCCTTATATCATGATAAGTGTTTATTATTCATGCTAGAATTGTATTAACCGAAAACAAAGTACATGTGTGAATACATAGACAAAACAGAGTGTCCCTAGTATGCCTCTACTAGACTAGCTCATTGATCAAAGATGGCTATGTTTCCTAGCCATAGACATGAGTTGTCATTTGATCAACGGGATCACATCATTAGGAGAATGATGTGATGGACTAGACCCATCCGTTAGGAGAATGATGTGATGGACTAGACCCATCATGACTTATACATGTTCCTATGACTATGAGATTATGCAACTCCCAAATACCATAGGATCACCTTGTGTGCTATCAAACGTCACAACGTAACTGGGTGATCATAAAGATGCTCTACAGGTGTCTCCGAAAGTATTCGTGGTGTTGGCATAGATCAAGATTAGGATTTGTCACTCCGAGTGTCGGAGAGGTATCTCTGGGCCCTCTCGGTAATGCACATCATAATACGCCTTGCAAGCAAATGACTAATGAGTTAGTCACGAGATGATGTATTACGGAACGAGTAAAGAGACTTGCCAGTAACGAGATTGAACTAGGTATAGAGATACCGATGATCGAATCTCGGGCAAGTAACATACCGATGACAAAAGGAACAACATATGTTGTTATGCGGTTTGACCGATAAAGATCTTAGTAGAATATGTAGGAGCCAATATGAGCATCCAGGTTCCGCTATTGGTTATTGACCGGAGATGAGTCTCGGTCATGTCTACATAGTTCTCGAACCCGTAGGGTCCGCACGCTTAACGTTTGATGACGATCGGTATCATGAGTTTATGAGTTTTGATGTACCGAAGGTAGTTCAGAGTCCCAGATGAGATCACGGACATGACGAGGAGTCTCGGAATGTCCGAGACATAAAGATTGATATATTGGACGACTATATTCAGACACCGGAAGTGTTCTGGAAAGATTCGGAATTTACCGGAGTGCCGGGGGGGGTTACCGGAACCCCCCGGGGGAATGGTGGGCCCTGGTGGGCCATAGGGGAGAGAGAGGGTAGCAGCCAGGAGGTGGCGCGCCCCCTCCATAGGAGGAGTCCGAATAGGACTAGGGGAGGGGGGCGCGGCCCCTCTTTCCCTCTCCCTCTCCCTCTCTTTCCTTCCCCCCTTTTTTTTCTTTGGTAGGTTCCTACTAGGAATAGGATTGCAATCCTATTCCTAGTAGGATTGCAGCCCTAGCCGCACCATAGAGGGCCGGCCGGCCTCCCCCCTTTCTCGTTTATATACGGGGGCAGGGGGGCACCCAAAGACACACAAGTTGAATTGTTCTAGCCGTGTGCGGTGCCCCCCTCCACAGAAACACACCTCGGTCATACCATCGCAGTGCTTAGGCGAAGCCCTGCGCCGGTAGATACATCATAACCGTCACCACGCCGTCGTGCTGACGAAACTCTCCCGTGAAGCTCAGCTGGATCAAGAGCTCGTGGGACGTCATCAAGCTGAACGTGTGCTGAACGCGGAGGTGCCGTACGTTCGGTGCTTGATCGGTTGGATCGCGAAGAAGTTCGACTACATCAACCGCGTCACTTGACGCTTCCGCTTCCTGTATACGAGGGTACATAGACACACTCTTCCCTCTCGTTGCTATGCATCTGGTAGATAGATCTTGTGTGATCATAGGAAAATTTTAAAATACTACGTTCCCCAACAGTGGCATCAGAGCCAGGTCTATGCGTAGATGATATGGAGGAGTAGAACACAAGTGAGTTGTGGACGATACTAGTCATACTGCTTACCAGCATGTCATACTTTGCTTCGGCGGTATTGTGAGATGAAGCGGCCCGAACCGACATTACGCGTACGGTTACGCGAGACTGGTTTCACCGTTATGAGCACTCGTTGCTTAAAGGTGACTGGCGGGTGTCTGTCTCTCTCACATTAGCTGAATCGAGTGTGCCTACGCCCGGTCCTTGTGAAGGTTAAAACAGCACATACTGGACGAAACATCGTTGTGGTTTTGTATGCGTAGGTAAGAACGGTTCTTGCTAAAGCCCGTAGCAGCCACGTAAAACTTGCAACAACAAAGTAGAGGACGTCTAACTTGTTTTTGCAGGGTATGTTGTGATGTGATATGGTCAAGACATGATGAGTTATACGGTTTTGTATGAGATGATCATGTTTTGTAAAGTTAGCGGCAACTGGCAGGAGTCATATGGTTGTCGCTTTATTGTATGAAATGCAATCGCCATGTAATTGCTTTACTTTATCACTAAGCGGTAGCGATAGTCGTAGAAGCAATAGTGGACGAGACGACAACGATGCTACGATGAAGACCAAGGTGTCGCGCCGGTGATGAAGGTGATCATGACGGTGCTTTGGAGATGGAGATCAAAAGCACAAGATGATGATGGCCATATCATGTCACATATTATGATTGCATATGATGTTTATCTTATTATGCTTCTTATTTTGCTTAGAACGACGGTAGCATTATAAGATGATCCCTTACAAAATTTCAAGGTATAAGTGTTCTCGCTGAGTATGCACCATTGCGAAAGTTCGTCGTGCCGAGACACCACGTGATGATCGGGTGTGATAAGCTCTACGTTCAAATACAACGGGTGTAAGCCAGTTTTGCACACGCAGAATACTCGGGTTAAACTTGACGAGCCTAGCATATGCAGATATGGCCTCGGAACACTGGAGACCGAAAGGTCGAGCGTGAATCATATAGTAGATATGATCAACATAAAGATGTTCACCATTGAAACTACTCCATCTCACGTGATGATCGGACATGGTTTAGTTGATTTGGATCACATGATCATTTAGATGACTAAAGGGATGTCTATCTAAGTGGGAGTTCTTATGTACTATGATCAAATTGAAGTTTAATTTATCATGAACTTAGTCCTGGTAGTATTAGCATATCTATGTTGTAGATCAATAGCTCGCGATGTTGCTCCACGTTTATTTTTTATATGTTCCTAGAGAAAACTAAGTTGAAAGATGTTAGTAGAAATGATGCGGAATTGTTCCGTGATCTGAGGATTATCCTCATTGCTGCA
Source organism: Secale cereale (assembly GCA_902687465.1). Lineage (NCBI taxonomy): Eukaryota > Viridiplantae > Streptophyta > Magnoliopsida > Poales > Poaceae > Secale > Secale cereale. Next base: position 553,343,968 of record LR738712.1, read on the forward strand.
CAGAAGAATTATGTCCTTGATGCACCGCTAGGTGACAGACCTATTGCAGGAGCAGATGCAGACGTTATGAACGTTTTGACAAAAGCTCGGTATGATGACTACTTGATAGTTTAAGTGCACCATGCTTTACGGCTTATAACCGGGACTTCAAAAACGTTTTGAACTCCATGGAGCATATAAGATGTTCCAAGAGTTGAAATTAGTATTTCATACTCATGCCCGTGTCGAGAGGTATGAGACCTCTGACAGTACTTTGCCTACAAGATGGAGGAGAATAGCTCAACCAGTGAGCATGTGCTCAGATTGTCTGGGTACTGCAATTGCTTGAATCAAGTGAGAGTTAATCTTCCAGATAAGATAGTAATTGACAAAGTTCTCTAGTCACTATCACCAAGTTAGTAGAACTTCGTGATGAACTATAATATGCAAGGGATGACGAAAGTAATTCCTGACCTCTTCGCGATGCGGAAATCGGCGAAGGTAGAAATCAAGAAAGAGCATCAAGTGTTGATGGTTAACAAGACCACTTGTTTCAAGTAAAGGGCAAAGGGATAGAAGGGGAATTTCAAGAAGAATGACAAGCAAGTTGTCACTCCCATGAAGAAACCCAAAGCTAAACTCAAGCCTGAAACTAAGTGCTTCTACTGCAAAGGAAATGGTCACTGGAAGTGGAACTGCCCTAGATACTTGGCAGATAAGAAGGATGGCAAAGTGAACAAAGGTATATTTGATATACAGATTATTGATGTGTATTTTACTAGTGTTCATAGCAACCCCTCGGTATTTGATACTGGTTTAGTTGCTAAAGAGTAGTAACTTGAAATGGGAGTTGCATAATGAACAGAAACTAGTTAAAGGATGAAGTGACGATGTGTATTGGAAGTAGTTCCAAGATTGATATGATCATCATCGCACACTCCCTATACTTTCGGGATTAGTGTAAAAGCTAAATAAATGTTATTTGGCATTTGCGTTGAGCATGAATATGATTTGATCATATTTGTTGCGATACGGTTATTCATTTAAAGTCATAGAATAATTGTTATTCTGTTTACATGAATAAAACCTTCGATGGTCATACACCCAATGAAAATAGTTTGTTGGATCTCGATCGTAATGATACACATATTCATAATATTAAAGCCAAAAGATGCAAGGTTAATAATGATAGTGCAACTTATTTGTGGCACTGCCGTTTCGGTCATAATGGTGTAAAGCGCATGAAGAAACTCCATAGTGATGGACTTTTGGAATCACTTGACTATGAATCACTTGGTGCTTGCGAACCATGCCTCATGGGCAAGATGACTAAAACTCCGTTCTCCGGAAATGTGGAGCGAGCAACAAAGTTGTTGGAAATCATACATACTGATGTATGCGGACCAATGAGTGTTGAAGCTCGCGACGGGTATCGTTATTTTTTGACCTTCACTAATGATTTGAGCAGATATGGGTATATCTACTTAATGAAGCACAAATCTGAAACATTTGAAAAGTTCAAAGAATTTCAGAGTGAAGTGGAGAATCATCGTAACAAGAAAATAAGAGTTTCTACGATATGATCGTAGAGGTAAAATATTTGAGTTAGCGAGTTTGGCCTTCAGTAAAAACAATGTGAAATAGTTTCACTACTCACGCCACCTGGAATACCATAGTGTAATGGTGTGTCTGAACGTCATAACTGTACTTTATTAGATATGGTGTGATCGATGATGTCTCTTACCGATCTACCACTATCGCTTTTGGGGTTATGCATTAGAGACAGCAATATTCACATTAAATAGGGCACCATCTAAATCCATGGAGATGACACCGTATGAACTGTGGTTTGACGAGAAACCTAAGCTGTCATTTCTTTAAGTTTGGGACTGCGATGCTCATGTGAAAAAGTTTCAACATGATAAGCTCGAACCCAAATTGGATAAGTAAATCTTCATAGGATACCCAAAAGAAACTGTTGGGTACACCTTCTATCACAGATCCGAAGGCAAGGTCTTTGTTGCTAATAGTGGATCCTTTCTAGAGAAGGAGTTTCTCTCGAAAGAAGTGAGTGGGAGGAAAGTAGAACTTGATGAGGTAATTGTACCTACTCCCGAATTGGAAGCTAGTACATCACAGAAACTAGTTCCAGTGATTCCTACACCAATTAGTGAGGAAGCTATTGTTGATGATCATGAAACTTCAGATCAAGTTTCTGCTGAACTTCATAGACCAACCAGAGTTCGTTCCGCACCAGAGTGTTACGGCAACCCAGTTCTGGAAGTCATGTTACTAGACCATGATGAACCTGCAAACTATGAGGAAGCGATGATGAGCCCAGATTCCGCAAAATGGCTTGAGGCCATGAAATCTGAGATGGGATCCATGTATGAGAACAAAGTGTGGACTTTGGTTGACTTGCCCGATGATCGACAAGCCATCGAAAATAAATGGATCTTTAAGAGGAAGACCGACGCAGACGGTAATGTTACTGTTTACAAAGCTCGACTTGTTGCGAAAGGGTTTCAACAAGTTCAAGGGGTTGACTACGATGAGACTTTCTCACCCGTAGCGATGCTTAAGTCTGTCCGAATCATGTTAGCGATTGCCGCATTTTATGATTATGAAATCTGGCAAATGGATGTCAAAACTGCATTCCTGAATGGATATCTCAAAGAAGAGTTGTATATGATGCAACCAGAAGGTTTTGTCGATCCAAAAGGTGCTAACAAAGTATGCAAGCTCCAGCGATCCATCTATGGACTGGTGCAAGCATCTCGGAGTTGGAATATACGCTTTGATGAGGTGATCAAAGCATATAGATTTATACAGACTTGCGGTGAAGCCTGTATTTACAAGAAAGTGAGTGGGAGCACTACAACCTTTCTGATAAGTATATGTGAATGACATATTGTCGATCGGAAATGATGTAGAATTTTCTGGAAAGCATAAAGGAGTGTTTGAAAGGAGTTTTTCAAAGAAAGACCTTGGTGAAGCTGCTTACATATTGTGCATCAAGATCTATAAGGATAGATCAAGACGCTTGATAAGACTTTCGATGAGTACATACCTTGATAAGATTTTGAAGTAGTTCAAAATGGATCAGTCAAAGAAGGAGTTCTTGCCTGACTGGTAAGGTGTGAAGTTGAGTAAAACTCAAAGGCAGACCACGGCAGAAAAATATAGAGAGAATTAAAGTCATTCCCTATGCCTCAGCCATAGGTTCTATAAAGTATGCCATGCTGTGTACCAAACATGTTGTGTACCTTGCCATGAGTTTGTCAAAGGGGTACAATAGTGATCCAGGAGTAGATCACTGGACAGTGGTCAAAATTATCCTTAGTAACTGGATGACTAAGGAAATGTTTCTCGATTATGGAGGTGATAAAGAGTTCATCGTAAAGGGTTACGCCGATGCAAGCTTTGACACGAAATCCAGATGACTCTAAGTATCAATCTGGATGCGTATTGAAAGTGGGAGCAATTAGCTAGAGTAGCTCCATGCAGAGCATTGTAAACATAGAAATTTGCGAAATACATACGGATCTGAATGTGACAGAGCCATTGACTAAACTTCTCTCACGGAGCAAAACATGATCACACCTTAGTACTCTTTGGGTGTTAATCACATAGCAATGTGAACTAGATTATTGACTCTAGTAAACCCTTTGGGTGTTGGTCACATGGCGATGTGAACTATGGGTGTTAATCACATGACGATGTGTACTATCGGTGTTAAATCACATGGCGATGTGAACTAGATTATTGAATCTAGTGCAAGTGGGAGACTGAAGGAAATATGCCCTAGAGGCAATAATAAAGTTGTTATTTTATATTTCCTTATATCATGATAAATGTTTATTATTCATGCTAGAATTGTATTAACCGGAAACTTAGTACATGTGTGAATACATAGACAAAACAGAGTGTCCCTAGTATGCCTCTCCTAGACTAGCTCATTGATCAAAGATGGCTATGTTTCCTAGCCATAGACATGAGTTGTCATTTGATCAACGGGATCACATCATTAGGAGAATGATGTGATGGACTAGACCCATCCGTTAGCATAGCACTATGATCGTTTAGTTTTTACTGCTATTGCTTTCTTCATGACTTATACATGTTCCTATGACTATGAGATTATGCAACTCCCGAATACCATAGGATCACCTTGTGTGCTATCAAACGTCACAACGTAACTGGGTGATCATAAAGATGCTCTACAGGTGTCTCCGAAAGTATTCGTGGTGTTGGCATAGATCAAGATTAGGATTTGTCACTCCGAGTGTCGGAGAGGTATCTCTGGGCCCTCTCGGTAATGCACATCATAATAAGCCTTGCAAGCAAATGACTAATGAGTTAGTCACGAGATGATGTTTTACGGAACGAGTAAAGAGACTTGCCGGTAACGAGATTGAACTAGGTATAGAGATACCGACGATCGAATCTCGGGCAAGTAACATACCGATGACAAAAGGAACAACGTATGTTGTTATGCGGTTTGACCGATAAAGATCTTCGTAGAATATGTAGGAGATAATATGAGCATCCAGGTTCCGCTATTGGTTATTGACTGAAGATGAGTCTCGGTCATGTCTACATAGTTCTCGAACCCGTAGGGTCCGCACGCTTAACGTTTGATGACGATCGGTATTATGAGTTTATGAGTTTTGATGTACCGAAGGTAGTTCGGAGTCCCGGATGAGATCACGGACATGACGAGGAGTCTCGGAATGTCCGAGACATAAAGATTGATATATTGGACGATTACATTCGCACACCGGAAGTGTTTTGGAAAGTTTCGGAATTTACCGGAGTGCCGGGGGGGTTACCGGAACCCCCGGGGGAATGGTGGGCCCTGGTGGGCCATAGGGGAGAGAGAGGGCAGCAGCCAGGAGGTGGCGCGCCCCCTCCCTAGGAGGAGTCCGAATAGGACTAGGGGAGGGGGGGCGGCCCCTCTTTCCCTCTCCCTCTCCCTCTCTTTCCTTCCCCCCTTTTCCTTCTTTGGTAGGTTCCTACTAGGAATAGGATTGCAATCCTATTCCTAGTAGGATTGTAGCCCTAGCCGCACCATAGAGGGCCGGCCGGCCTCCCCCTTGCTCCTTTATATACGGGGGCAGGGGGGCACCCAAAGACACACAAGTTGAATTGTTCTAGCCGTGTGCGGTGCCCCCCTCCACAGAAACACACCTCGGTCATACCGTCGCAGTGCTAAGGCGAAGCCCTGCGCCGGTAGATACATCATAACCGTCACCAGGCCGTCGTGCTGACGAAACTCTCCTGTGAAGCTCAGCTGGATCAAGAGCTCGTGGGACGTCATCAAGCTGAACGTGTGCTGAACGCGGAGGTGCCGTACGTTCGGTGCTTGATCGGTTGGATCGCGAAGAAGTTCGAATACATCAACCGCGACACTTGACGCTTCCGCTTTCGGTCTACGAGGGTATGTAGGCACACTCTTCCCTCTCGTTGCTATGCATCTGGTAGATAGATCTTGCGTGATCGTAGGAAAATTTTAAAATACTACGTTCCCCAACAGTTTCCTCGGAAAGTGTACCTTATGCTCATTACCATTGACATGAAAAGTGTCATTGCCTTTGTTGCAATCAATAAAAGCCCCTGCAGTATTCAAAAAGGGTCTTCCAAGAATAATAGACCTACTATCGTCCTCGGGAATATGAAGTATGACAAAGTCTGTTAGAATAGTAACATTTGCAACTACAACAGGCACATCCTCACAAATACCGACAGGTATAGCAGTTGATTTATCAGCCATTTGCAAAGATATTTCAGTAGGTGTCAACTTACTCAAGTCAAGTCTACGATATAAAGAGAGAGGCATAACACTAACACCGGCTCCAAGATCACATAAAGAAGTTTTAACATAGTTTTTCTTAATGGAGCAAGGTATAGTAGGTACTCCTGGATCTCCTAGTTTCTTAGGTATCCCACCTTTGAAAGTGTAATTGGCAAGCATGGTGGAAATTTCTACTTCAGGTATCTTTCTTTTGTTGGTAATAATATCCTTCATATACTTAGCATAAGGACTTGTTTTAAGCACATCAGTCAAACGCATACGCAAAAAGATAGGTCTAATCATTTCAGCAAAGTGCTCAAAATCCTCATCATCCTTTTTCTTGGATGGTTCAGGAGGAAAAGGCATGGGTTTCTGAACCCATGGTTCTCTTTCCCTACCGTGCTTCCTAGCAACAAAGTCTCTCTTATCATAACGTCGATTCTTTGATTGTGGGTTATCAAGATCAACAGCAGGCTCTATCTCAACATCATTGTCATTGCTAGGTTGAGCATCATCATGAACATCATCATTTATATTATCACTAGGTTCATGTTCATTACCAGATTGTGTCTCAGCATCAGAAACAGATATATCATTGGGATTCTGAGGTATGTCAGCTACAGGTTCACTAGAAGCATGCAAAGTCCAATCATTTTTCTTTTTCTTCTTCTTAGAAGAACTAGGTGCATCTAAATTAGCTCTTTGAGAATCTTGCTCAATTCTCTTAGGGTGGCCTTCAGGATACAAAGGTTCCTGAGTCATTTTACCACCTCTAGTTGCAACTCTAACAGCATAGTCATTATTCTTACTATTTAACTCATTGAGCAAATCATTCTGAGCCTTAAGTACTTGTTCTACTTGAGTGGTAACCATGGAAGCATGTATACTAATGAGTTTCAGTTCACCTTTAGCTCTAGACAGATAATCACTCAAGCGTTCAATCATATAAGCATTATGTTGCAATTGTCTACCAACATAAGCATTGAAGTTTTCTTGTTTCACAATAAAATTGTCAAACTCATCTAAGCATTGGCTAGCAGACTTATAACGAGGAATATCACCTTCATCAAATCTATAAAGAGAATTTACCTTTACTGCCTGTGTCGGGTTATCAAGACCATGTATTTCTTCAATAGGTGGTAAATTCTTAACATCTTCAGCTTTAATACCCTTTTCTTTAATGGATTTCTTTGCCTCTTTCATATCTTCAAGACTGAGAAAAAGAACACCTCTTTTCTTCGGAGTTGGCTTAGGGGCTGGTTCAGGAAGTGTCCAATTATTTTCATTGGCCGGCATATTATTCAATAGTAATTCAGCTTGTTCAACTGTTCTTACCCTAAAAACACAACCAGCACAACTATCCAGGTGGTCTATGGAAGAATCGGTTAGTCCATTATAAAAGACATCAGGTATATCGTGTGTCTCAAGAGGATGATCAGGAAAAGCATTAAGTAATTGGAGAAGCCTCTCCCAAGCTTGTGGGGGGCTCTCTTCTTCAATTTGCACAAAGTTATATATTTCCCGTAAGGCAGATTATTTCTTATGAGTAGGAAAATATTTAGCAGAGAAGTCATACATCATATCCTGGGGACAATGCACACAACCAGGATCAAGAGAATTAAACCAAGTCTTAGCATCACCCTTTAAGAAGAAAGGAAATAACTTAAGGATATAGTAGTAGCGAATCTTTTCATCATTGGTAAACATGGTGGCTATATCATTCAACTTAGTAAGATGTGCCACAACAGTTTCAGACTCATAGCCATGGAAAGGATCAGATTCAACTAAAGTAATTAACTCGGGATCAACCGAGAATTCATAATCCTTATCAGTAACACAGATAGGTGAAGTAGCAAAAGCAGGGTCATGTTTCATTCTAGCATTCAAGGACTTTTCTTTCAGCTTAGCTAATAATTTCTTAAGATCATATCTATCGTTGCAAGCAAGAAAGTCTCTAGCAGTTTCTTCATCCATAACATAACCCTCAGGAACAACAGGCAATTCATATCTATTGGGAGAAGCTTCATCATCACTTTCATAAATAACATCAGTTTCAATATTTGCATTCTCCCTAACCTTAGCAATTTGTTCATCTAGAAATTCACCTAGTGGCACAGTATTATCAAGCATAGAAGTAGTTTCATCATACATAGAAGAAGTGTCATCATCAAGAACATACGACATATCAGATTCAATAGCATGAGTAGGTGTCGCAAATTTTCCCATAACAGAAGGAGAATCAAGTGCAGAGCTAGATGGTAGTTCCTTACCTCCCCTCGTACTTGAGGATAAATTCTTGGTTTTTGAGTCCTTCAAATTCTTCATAGTGATCAATAGATATAAATCCCAAGTGACATAAAGAATAGAGCTATGCTCCCTGGCAACGGCGCCAGAAAATAGTCTTGATAACCCACAAGTGTAGAATATCACAACAGTTTTCGAGGGTAAAGTATTCAACCTAAATTTATTGATTCGACACAAGGGGAGCCAAAGATTACTCTTAAGTATTAGCAGCTGAGTTGTCAATTCAACCACACCTGGAAACTTAGTATCTGCAGCAAGATAGTTTAGTAGCAAAGTAATATGATAGTGGTGGTAGCAGCAATAAAAGTAACGATAGTGTTTTGTCGTTTTTGTGATAGTAGCAACGGAAAAGTAAATAAACAACAAGCAATATGGGAAAAGCTCATAGGCATTGGATCGGTGATGGGAAATTATGTCGGATGCAATTCATCATGTAGAAGTTATAACCTAGAGTGACACAGAACTAGCTCCAGTTCATCATTGCAATGTAGGCATGTATTCCGAATATAGTCATACGTGCTTATGGAAAAGAACTTGCATAACATCTTTTGTCCTACCCTCCCGTGGCAGCGGGATCCTATTGGAAACTAAGGGATATTAAAGCCTCCTTTTAATAGATTACCGGACCAAAGCATTAACACATAGTGAATACATGAACTCCTCAAACTATGGTCATCACCGGGAGTAGTCCCGATTATTGTCACTTCGGGGTTGCCGGATCATAACACATAGTAGGTGACTATAGACTTGCAAGATAGGATCAAGAACACACATATATTCATGGAAGCATAATAGGTTCAGATCTGAAATCATGGCACTCGGGCCCTAGTGACAAGCATTAAGCATAGCAAAGTCATAACAACATCAATCTCAGAACATAGTGGATACTAGGGATCAAACCCTAACAAAACTAACTCGATTACATGATAGATCCCATCCAACCCATCACCGTCCAGCAAGCCTACGATGGAATTACTCATGCACGGCGGTGAGCATCACGGAATTGGTGATGAAGGAAGGTTGATCATGACGATGGCGACGATCTCCACTCTCCAGAGCCCCGAACGGACTCCAGATCAGCCCTCCCAAGAGAGATTAGGGCTTGGTGGCGGCTCCGTCTCGTGAAACATGATAATTATTTCTCCTCTATTTTTTTCTCCCCCAAAGTGAACATATAGGATATGGGGATATGTCGGTGGAGAACCAGGGGGCCCACAAGGCAGGGGGCACGCCCTAGGGGGGCACCCCCACCCTCGTGGACAGGGTGTGTGCCCCCTGGTCTGGATCTTCTTGCAGATATTTTTTATATTTTCGGAAATAATTCTCCGTGGATTTTCAGGTCATTCTGACAACTTTTTATTTCTGCACAAAAACAACAAGATGTGAATTCTGCTGAAAACAGCGTCAGTCCGGGTTAGTTCCATTCAAATCATTCAAGTTAGAGTCCAAAACAAGGGCAAAAGGGTTTGGAAAAGTAGATACGTTGGAGACGTATCACCGGCTCTTCCTCATCTAACAGAATCACAAGCTAATCGATTCCCACGAGAGATCCCTCCAAGAACTCAACACCACCATGCGCAGGCCCCATGGTGGGCGTCAACTGTCGTGGAATTGTCACGATAGCTGACCTAGTGTGAGGACTTGTCGTGAGGCCAACGCAACTAGGTAGTAGCTTGAACGGGGTTGATCGGAATCGAGAGACGCAACACAAGACAAGGGTTTTAGATAGCTTCGGGCCCCGAGAAACATCATTCGGTAATAGCCCTACATGTTGTTTTTGGCTAGGTCTCTTTATGCTCACCAGGGTGTTGCTGTATAAACCAGCTCCCCTTTGTTGTATATAGCCTTAGCGATTATTTCCTGTCCCTCTTGGGGTGGCCTGCCCCTTCTTATATAAGTTGAATGGGCGGTTTACATGTAAAGTCCTAGGAGGACTAGGACTATGTTGGGGATCGTAGCAGAAAATCAAAAATTTTCCTACGCGTCACCAAGATCTATCTATGGAGTAATCTAGCAATGAGCATAAAGGAGAGTGAGTGCATCTACATACCCTTGTAGATTGCGAGCGGAAGCGTTCAAGAGAACGGGGATGATGGAGTCGTACTCGTCGTGATTCAAATCACCGATGATCCTAGCGCCGAACGGACGGCACCTCCGTGTTCAACACACGTACGGAGCGGGGACGTCTCCTCCTTCTTGATCCAGCAAGGGGGGAGGAGAGGTTGATGGAGATCCAGCAGCACGACGGCGTGGTGGTGGAAGTAGCGGGATTCCAGCAGGGCTTCGCCAAGCGCTGCGGGAGGAGGGAGATGTGTCACGGGAGGGAGAGGGAGGCGCCAGGGCTTGGGGTGCGGCTCCCATGCGCCTCCCCACTATATATAGGGGTGGAGGGGGCTGGTTTCTTGCCCTCCAAGTCCATTGGGGCGTTGGCAAAGGTGGGGGAAAGAAATCCCATCATTTCCTTTCCCCACCGATTGTTATCCCCCCTTTTTAGGGATCTTGATCTTATCCCTTTGGGATATGATCTTATTCCTTCTAAGGGGGGATCTTGGTGCGCCTTGACCAGGGGTGTGGGGCCTTGCCCCCACTACCCACGTTCATGTGGGTCCCCCCATGCAGGTGGGCCCCACTTCGGAACCTTCTAGAACCTTCCCGGTACAATACCGAAAAATCCCGAACATTTTCCGGTGGCCAAAATAGGACTTCCTATATATAAATCTTTACCTCCGGACCATTCCGGAACTCCTCGTGACGTCCGGGATCTCACCCGGGACTCCGAACAACTTTCGGGTTTCCGCATACTTATATCTCTACAACCCTAGCGTCACCGAACCTTAAGTGTGTAGACCCTACGGGTTCGGGAGACACGCAGACATGACCGAGACGACTCTCCGGTCAATAACCAACAGCGGGATCTGGATACCCATGTTGGCTCCCACATGCTCCACGATGATCTCATCGGATGAACCACGATGTCAAGGATTCAATCAATCCCGTATACGATTCCCTTTGTCTATCGGTATAGCACTTGCCCGAGATTCGATCGTCGGTATACCGATACCTTGCTCAATCTCGTTACCGGCAAGTCTCTTTACTCGTTCCGTAACACATCATCCCGTGATCAACTCCTTGATCACATATTGTGCACATTATGATGATGTCCTACCGAGTGGGCCCAGAGATACCTCTCCGTCATACGGAGTGACAAATCCCAGTCTCGATTCGTGCCAACCCAAAAGACACTTTCGGAGATACCTGTAGTGCACCTTTATAGCCACCAAGTTACGTTGTGACGTTTGGTACACCCAAAGCATTCCTACGGTATCCGGGAGTTGCACAATCTCATGGTCTAAGGAAAAGATACTTGACATATAGAAAAGCTTTAGCATACGAACTACATGATCTGTGCTAGGCTTAGGATTGGGTCTTGTCCATCACATCATTCTCCTAATGATGTGATCCCGTTATCAACGACATCCAATGTCCATGGTCAGGAAACCGTAACCATCTATTGATCAACGAGCTAGTCATCTAGAGGCTTACTAGGGACATGGTGTTTGTCTATGTATCCACACATGTATCTGAGTTTCCTATCAATACAATTCTAGCATGGATAATAAACAATTATCATGAACAAGGAAATATAATAATAACCAATTTATTATTGCCTCTAGGGCATATTTCCAACAGTCTCCCACTTGCACTAGAGTCAATAATCTAGTTCACATCGCCATGTGATTAACACTCATAGGTCACATCGCCATGTGACTAACATCCAAAGAGTTCACTAGAGTCAGTAATCTAGTTCACATCAATATGTGATTAACACTCAATGAGTTCTGGGTTTGATCATGTTATGCTTGTGAGACAGGTTGTAGTCAATGGGTCTGCAACATTCAGATCGCTATGTACTTTGCAAAACTTTATGTCATATCGTAGATGCTGCTACCACGTTCCACTTGGAGCTATTCCAAACTGTTGCTCCATTATACGTATCCGGTATCTCTACTCAAAGTTATCCGGATAGGTGTTAAGCTTGCATCGACGTAACTCTTTACGTCGAACTCTTTATCACCTCCATAACCGAGAAACATTTCCTTATTCCTCCAAGGATAATTTTTGACCACTATCTGGTGATCCACTCCTGGATCACCTTTGTACCCTCTTGCCAGACATGTGGCAAGGCACACATCAGGTGCGGTACTCATCATGGCATACCGTATAGAGCCTATGACAAAAGCATAGGGGACGACCTTCGTCCTTCCTCTTCCTTCTGCCGTGGTCAAGTTTTGAGTCTTACTCAACTTCACACCTTATAACTCAGGTAAGAATTCCTTCTTTAACTAACCTATTTTGAACTCCTTCAAAATCATGTCAAAGGTGTGTGTTCCTTTTGAAAGTATCATCAGACGTCTTGATCTATCTCTATAGATCTTGATGCCCAATATGTAAGCAGCTTTATCCAGGTCTTCCTTTGAAAAACTCCTTTCAAACAACCCTTTACGCTTTCCAGAAATTCAACATCATTTCGGATCAACCATATGTCATTCACATATACTTATCAGAAATGTTGTAGTGCTCCCACTCACTTTATTGCAAATACAAGTTTCTAACAAACTTTGTATACCCAAAAACTTTGATCACTCCATCAAAGTGTATATTCCGACTCCGAGATGCTTGCTCTAGTCCATGGAAGGATCGCTGGAGCTAGCATACCTTTTAGCATCCTTAGGATAGACAAAACCTTTCTGATTGTATCACATACAACCTTTCTTTAAGAAAACTGGTAAGGAAACTTGTTTTGTCATCCATCTGCCAGATTTCATAAATGCAGCTAATGCTAACATGATTCCGACGGACTTAAGCACCGCTACGGGTGAGAAAATCTCATCGTAGTCAACTCCTTGAACTTGTGGAAAACTCTTCGCCACAAGTCGAGCTTCATAGACGGTGACATTACCGTCCACGTCCGTCTTAGTCTTAAAGATCCATTTGTCTCAATGGCTTGCCGATCATAGGGCAAGTCCACCAAAGTCCATACTTTGTTTTGATACATGGATCCTATCTCGGATTTATCGGTTTCTAACCATTTGTCGGAATATGGACCCACCATCGCTTCTCCATAGTTCGTAGGTTCATTGTTGTCCAACAACATGACATTTAAGACAGGATCACCGTACCACTCAGGAGTAGTACTTATCCTTGTCGACCTACGAGGTTTGATAGCAACTTGATCCGAAACTTCATGATCACTATCATTAGTTTCCTCTTCAACAGTCGTAGGTTCCACAGAAACATCTTTCTGTGTTGCACCACTCTCCGGTTGAAGTGAGGGTTCGAAAACCTTATCAAGTTCTATCTTCCTCCCACTCAATTCTTTCGAGAGAAACTCTTTCTCGAGAAAGGACCCGTTCTTAGTGACAAACATTTTTGTCCTTGGATCTGAGATAGAAGGTATACCCAACCGTTACCAGTGGGTATCCCATGAAGATGTATTTGTCCGCTTTGGGTTCGAGCTTTTCCCGGCTGAAGCCATAAGCCTCGCAGCCCCAAACATTGAGAAACGACAACTACGGTTTCTTGCCAAACCATACGACATCGTCTCAACGGACTTAGATGGTGCCCTATCTAAAGTGAATGCAGCTGTCTCTAATGCATAACCTCAAAATAATAGCGGTAGATCGGTAAGAGACATCATAGATCGTACCATATCTCATAAGGTTCGATTATGACGTCCAGACACACCATTACGCTGTGGTGTTCTTGGTGGCTTCAACAGCAAAACAATTCCACAATGTCTTAAGTGATTGCCAAACTCACAACTCAGAAAATCTTCCCTTGATCAGATCGTAGGAACATGATCTTCTTGTTATGATGATTCTTAACTTCACTCTGAAATTGCTTGAACTTTTCAAACATTTCAGACTTTTGCTTCATTAAGTAAATATACCCATATCTACTCACATCGTCAGTGAAGATGAGAAAATAATGATATCCACCACACGCCTTAATTCTCATTGGATCACACACATCAGCATGTATGATTTCCAACAAGTCACTTGCCCGTTTCATTGTACCTGAAAACGGGGTCTTAGTCATCCTGCCCATGAGGCATGGCTCACATGTGTCAAGCGATTCAAAATCAAGTGACTCCAAACGTCCATCAGCATGGAGTTTCTTCATGCATTTTATGCCAAAATGACCTAAGTGGCAGTGCCACAAGAAAGTGGTACTATCATTATTAACTCTACATCTTTTGGCATTAATATTATCATCATGTGTATTGCTATAATCGAGATTCAATAAACCATTGGGTGCATGACCATAAAGGTATTATTCATGTAAACAGAATCACCATTATTCTCTAACTTAAATGAATAACCGTATTGCAATGAACATGATCTAATCATATTCATGCTCAACGTAGACACCTGATAACATTTATCTAGGTTCAACACTAATCCCGAAAATAGAGGGAGCGTGCGATGGTGATCTTATCATCCTTGGAAACACTTCCAACACATCGTCACCTCGCCCTTAGCTAGTCTCCGTTCAGTCCGTAGCTTTTGCTTCAAGTCACTAATAATAGCAACTGAACCGGTATCCAATACCCAGGTGCTACAAGGAGTACTAGTGAGGTACACATCAATAATAGGTATATCAAATATACTTTGTTGAAGTTTCCAGCTATTCTTATCTACCATGTATTTGGGGTAGTTCCGCTACCATGTGACCGTTCCCCTTACAATAGAAGCACTTAGTCTCGAGGTTTGGGTTCAACCATTGGGTTCCTTCATTAGAGCGACAACTGGTTTGCCATTCATGAAGTTTCCCTTCTAGCCCTTGCCCCTTTTTGAAACCAGTGATCTTGTTAAACCATCAACACTTGATGCTCCTTCTTGATTTCTACTTTCGTGGTCTTAAGAACCGCTAATAGCTCCGGGATCATCTCCATCCTTTGCATGTCATAGTTCCTCACGAAGTTCTAGTAGCTTGGTGATAGTGTCCAGAGAATTATGTCAACCACTATCTCACCTGGAAGATTAACTCCCACTTGGTTCAAGTGATTTTAGCACCCAGACATTCCGAGCACATGCTCACTAGTTGATCCATTCTCCTCCATCTTTTTGGCAAAAGAACTTGTCAGAGGTCTCATACCTCTCAACACGGGCATGAGCCTGAAATCCCAATTTCAGCTCTTAGAACATCTCATATGTTCTATGGCGTTCAAAACGTCATTGGAATCCCGATTCTAAGCGGTAAAGTATGGTGCACTAAACTATCAAGTAGTCATCAGGACGTGTCTCTCAGGTGTTCACAACATCCACAGACAACGTTGTAGGGGTTTGCACATCGAGCGGTGCATCAAAGACGTAAGCTTTCTGTGCAGCTGTGAGGACACTCCTCGGACTACGGACCCAGTCCGCATCATTGCTTACAATATCTTTCAACTTAGTCTTTCTCTAGGATCGTATTAAACAGGGAGCTACAACGCAGTTATTGGTCTACAACATAATTTGCGAAGACAACTTAGACTATTGTTCATGACAATGAAGTTCATCTAATGAACTCCCACTCAGATAGACATCTCTCTAGTCATCTAAGTGATACATGATCCGAATCGACTAGGCCGTGTCCGATCATCACGTGAGACGGACTAGTCATCAACGGTGAACATCTTCATGTTGATCGTATCTTCTATACGACTCATGTTCGACCTTTCGGTCTTCCGTGTTCCGAGGCCATGTCTGTACATGCTAGGCTCGTCAAGTCAACCCTAAGTGTATTGCGTGTGTAAATCTGGCTTACACCCGTTGTATGCGAACGTTAGAACCTATCACACCCGATCATCACGTGGTACTTCGGAACAACAAACCTTAGCAACGGTGCACAGTTAGGGGAAACACAATTCTTGAAATTTTAGTGAGAGATCATCTTATTCACTACCGTCGTTCTAAGCAAATAAGATGAAAAACATGATAAACATCACATGCAATCAAATAGTGACATGATATGGCCAATATCATTTTGCTCCTTTTGATCTTCATCTTCGGGGCTCCATGATCATCATTGTCACCGGCATGACACCATGATCTCCATCATCATGATCTCCATCATCGTGTCTTCATGAAGTCGTCTCGCCAAACATTACTTCTACTACTATGGCTAACGTTTAGCAATAAAGTAAAGTAATTACATGGCGTTATTCAGTGACACGCAGGTCATACAATAAATAAGACAACTCCTATGGCTCCTGCCGGTTGTCATTCTCATCGACATGCAAGTCATGATTCCTATTACAAGAACATGATCAATCTCATACATCACACATATATCATTCATCACATCCTTTTGGCCATATCACATCACA
>LR738712.1:553360425-553406406 GCA_902687465.1 Secale cereale
TTCATAAGGACCCTTTTCATCGAATCCGATCCGACTAAAGTGGGAGAGACAGTCACCCGCTAGCCACCTTATGCAACTAGTGCATGTCAGTCGGTGGAACCTGTCTCACGTAAGAGTACGTGTAAGGTCGGTCCGGGCCGCTTCATCCCACGATGCCGCCGAATCAAGATAAGACTAGTAACGGCAAGAGAATTGACATGATCTACGCCCACAACTACTTTGTGTTCTACTCGTGCAAGATACTACGCATAGACCTAGCTCATGATGCCACTGTTGGGGATCGTAGCAGAAAATCAAAAATTTTCCTACGCGTCACCAAGATCTATCTATGGAGTAATCTAGCAACGAGCAT
Source organism: Secale cereale (assembly GCA_902687465.1). Classification (NCBI taxonomy): domain Eukaryota; kingdom Viridiplantae; phylum Streptophyta; class Magnoliopsida; order Poales; family Poaceae; genus Secale; species Secale cereale. The sequence continues at coordinate 553,360,778 of LR738712.1, forward strand.
AAAGGAGAGTGAGTGCATCTACATACCCTTGTAGATTGCGAGCGGAAGCGTTCAAGAGAACGGGGATGATGGAGTCGTACTCGTCGTGATTCAAATCACCGATGATCCTAGCGCCGAACGGACGGCACCTCCGTGTTCAACACACGTACGGAGCGGGGACGTCTCCTCCTTCTTGATCCAGGAAGGGGGGAGGAGAGGTTGATGGAGATCCAGCAGCACGACGGCGTGGTGGTGGAAGTAGCGGGATTCCAGCAGGGCTTCGCCAAGCGCTGCGGGAGGAGGGAGATGTGTCACGGGAGGGAGAGGGAGGCGCCAGGGCTTGGGGTGCGGCTCCCATGCGCCTCCCCACTATATATATAGGGGTGGAGGGGGCTGGTTTCTTGCCCTCCAAGTCCATTGGGGCGTTGGCAAAGGTGGGGGAAAGAAATCCCATCATTTCCTTTCCCCACCGATTGTTATCCCCCCTTTTTAGGGATCTTGATCTTATCCCTTCGGGATATGATCTTATTCCTTCTAAGGGGGGATCTTGGTGCGCCTTGACCAGGGGTGTGGGGCCTTGCCCCCACTACCCACGTTCATGTGGGTCCCCCCATGCAGGTGGGCCCCACTTAGGAACCTTCTAGAACCTTCCCGGTACAATACCGAAAAATCCCGAACATTTTCCGGTGGCCAAAATAGGACTTCCTATATATAAATCTTTACCTCCGGACCATTCCGGAACTCCTCGTGACGTCCGGGATCTCATCCGGGACTCCGAACAACTTTCGGGTTTCCGCATACTTATATCTCTATAACCCTAGCGTCACCGAACCTTAAGTGTGCAGACCCTACGGGTTCGGGAGACACGCAGACATGACCGAGACGACTCTCCGGTCAATAACCAACAGCGGGATCTGGATACCCATGTTGGCTCCCACATGTTCCACGATGATCTCATCGGATGAACCACGATGTCAAGGATTCAATCAATCCCGTATACGATTCCCTTTGTCTATCGGTATAGCACTTGCCCGAGATTCGATCGTCGGTATACCGATACCTTGCTCAATCTCGTTACCGGCAAGTCTCTTTACTCGTTCCGTAACACATCATCCCGTGATCAACTCCTTGATCACATATTGTGCACATTATGATGATGTCCTACCGAGTGGGCCCAGAGATACCTCTCCGTCATACGGAGTGACAAATCCCAGTCTCGATTCGTGCCAACCCAAAACACACTTTCGGAGATACCTGTAGTGCACCTTTATAGCCACCCAGTTACGTTGTGACGTTTGGTACACCCAAAGCATTCCTACGGTATCCGGGAGTTGCACAATCTCATGGTCTAAGGAAAAGATACTTGACATATAGAAAAGCTTTAGCATACGAACTACACGATCTGTGCTAGGCTTAGGATTGGGTCTTGTCCATCACATCATTCTCCTAATGATGTGATCCCGTTATCAACGACATCCAATGTCCATGGTCAGGAAACCGTAACCATCTATTGATCAACGAGCTAGTCATCTAGAGGCTTACTAGGGACATGGTGTTTGTCTATGTATCCACACATGTATCTGAGTTTCCTATCAATACAATTCTAGCATGGATAATAAACAATTATCATGAACAAGGAAATATAATAATAACCAATTTATTATTGCCTCTAGGGCTTATTTCCAACAGACTAGTCTATTCTCCATTACAAGACGGATAAAAGTTCGGGTCTTGATTCCTTGTAACAAAAATATTCATCATGCCTTTCCTCTTAAGCCAGCCCACCAGAACATAAGCCGGCCTTCCCACGAGTCGCCTTCTGGGCCGTTGAGTCTTGTCGATCTTCTGACCCGCCCGCCGGGTTACTAATAAGCCGCCGAGGATCGGGCGGGTCTCCAGTGAGTCGCCAAGTGTCAGCCGAGTCTCTATTAAGCCGCCAAGTCCGGCCAGGTCATATTTCCGGCCGGGTCATACCGCGGGGTATATCTACGACAACCGCCTAAACCCACTTCGAAGAAGAGGGGAAATACATGGGCTTAATGCAACACCACTGCCTTGGGTGGTAGAGGTAAATTCTCTTATGAAGATCAATGATAATGATAATCCTCACAATATGCATCCTAGCCAATGCCTTTATGAGTTCGAAAATTCTATTAGAAAACAAGATCACCTCAATGCAAATGTTATGAAGCAATTGAAATACAATTCTGATATGATTGCTCGCTTGAATGACTTGTTATTTAGAATTTCAAATGATGTTAGAGGTGTTGGAAAACATGCTTCTATGGTTCAAAGTCAAGTCGAACAAGTTGCTAAATCTCAAAGAGAATTACTTGCTGAAATGAATCATAATATGCATGACTTTGTTGTTAGAGTTGCAACTAGAGGAGGTAAAATGACTCAGGAACCACTTTATCCTGAGGGACACCCAAAAAGAATTGAACATGATTCAAAAACAAATAACACTACTGCACCTAGTCCTTCTAAAAAGAAAAGGAAAAAGAAAAATGATAGAACTTTGCACACTTCTAGTGAACGTGAAATACAAAAACCTCCTGATAATGATAATGAAACTTCTATCTCTGATGCTAAAACTCAATCTGGTAATGAACACCCACCTAGTGATAATGAAAAAGATAATGATGAGGTTCATGAAGACTCTTGACCAAACAATGAAAAAGAACCAGATAATGACGTTGAGATAGAACCACCTGTTGATCTTGATAACCCACAACCTAGAAATAAAAGATATGATAAAAGAGACTTCATTTCTAGAAAACACGGTAAAGAAAGAGAACCGTGGGTTCAAAAACCTATGCCTTTTCCACCCTAGTCAACTAAAAAGAAAGATGATGAAGAATTTGAACGCTTTGTTAAAATCCTGAGGCCAGTGTTTTTGCATAATCGTTTAACTGATATCGTAAAAATGCCTCCTTACGCAAAGTATATGAAAGACATCATCACTAATAAGAGAAAAATACCAAAAGATGAAATCTCCACTATGCTTGCTAATTATACTTTCAAGTATGGAGTACCTAACAAATTGGATATCCGGGTATACCAACTATACCTTGCTCTATAAAAAAGAACTATGTGAAAACTGCTTTGTGTGATTTAGGTGTTGGTGTTAGTGTTATGCCTTTCTCTTTATATAAAGACTTGACTTGAATAAACTCACGCCAACTGAAATATCTTTGCAAATGGCTGACAAGTCATCTGTCATACCTATCGGTATTTGTGAGGATGTGCCCATTGTTGTTGCTAATGTTACTATCTTAACTGACTTTGTAATACTTGAGATGCCCGAGGACGACAATATGTCTGTTGTTCTTGGTAGACCCTTCTTAAATACTGCAGGGGCTGTTATTGATTGTAATAAAAGCAAGGTCACTTTTTCATATCAATGGTAATGAGCATACGGTGCACTTTCCGAAGAAACAATTCCAAGTGAATGGTATTAATGTTATTGAAAAATCTCCGACAATCACTATTGTACGTTTTCAAATACCTCTACCTACTGTCAAAAATAAATATGAAATGCTCATTGTTGGGGACATCCATATCTCCATTGAGGTAACTTTGTGATTTACGAAAGTTCTTTGGTTTCATGCTAATCGAAAGTGGTCGTTAATAAGACCTGATCAACCTTATTAATGAATCATTTTTATTGGTATGAAGTTGATGAATTTAGTAAGCACTACCTACTATCCTTACTTTTTATTTTTTGGTTTTTATTAGTTAAATAAAATAAAATGCCATGTCTAGTCTGTTTTCTTAATTTCCCGTGCAGTAAAAAATAACCCAAAAATAAAAGTTCTCATAATGCCTTGAAAATTTTATACGATTTTTTCCTGAATAGTTAAGAATTCTTGATGCAAATAAAACTCGAGGGGGGGGTGCACCAGGTGGGCACAACCCACCTGGGCGCGCCAGGACCACCACGCGCGCCCTGCTGGGTTGTGGTCCCTATGTGGGCCCTCTCACTTACCTCTTTAGCCCACATCATCGCTTACCTCCAGAAAAAAATCTCCATTGCGATCTCTCCCGTGTTCTTGAGTTCAAAAGCGCGAACTTCGATCTCTTTGCTCGAAGCTCCATTTCCGAAACTGTTTCGGGCGATTACTTGGTATGTGACTCCACCATTTGTCCAATTAGTTTTTCTTTTAGTGGTTGATACTCGGAATAATTAGCTACTCTTTCTGCTGTTGTAGATGTGCTTGCATGTTGAATTCTTAGTGGTCTAAGTAGTTTGAATGCTTGATATGGCTTCTATGTATCCGTATGAGTAGTTGCTATCAATTTTATAAAGTTTTGTTGACAAATTTTTGTCACCCCAAAATTTTTATTTTGAGAAAATTGTACGTGGACATTATGAGCTTATTTGGAACGAGTTCTTCGAGGAGAAGGTCCTCGAGGGCATCTTCTAGTGACAGTTCCGCGCGCCGGTCTTATGTTGAACCAAGTGCAAGTTCCACACGAACTGCCACTACCAAAACATGCTTATGGCCTTGCGATGAGTATATGATGCGAGTGGGCATTAAGGAGTAATTTGAGCAATATGTTCACAATTCCATCCTCGGTCCCTACCTTTCAGATAAGTGTGAACAATGCCAACTTCTCACTGAATCGTTTGTTAAAGAATTTAAATATTTTCCAGGAGAGTTTAGGGTGTCGTTTATGCTTTATGATAATCCATTTACTATTCCACTTGAGAATTTTGCTTACCATTGCAAACTTCCTTTTTGGGGTTCGCTTGATGAGCCACCAACGGCTGAGTATGAGTCTTTCTTGGCTAGCCTTTGTTACGGTGAAAATAGGGGAGTGAGACAACGAAGAATAAAGAGCATTCACTTTCCCGCAATTTAGTATTTTGCGTTATTTAACGGGAAATGCATAGTAGGGAAGCAAGACTGTAGCATACTCTGTGCGCCAGACTTGAGCCTCATCCACACCACTCTCACTGGTGAAAGGAATTATAACCTTGGAGCAATTGTTGCACGTAGACTTCAGCATAACGCTAAAAGTGGCTGGTTCTATGGTGGAATTTACGCCACACATTTAGCACGAGGACTGGGTGTTTCACCTTTACCCTTTGTTCTCGTCCTACCCATGCAGTATTTAGATTTTGACACCTTGAAAGAGGATGAGATTCTCAAGGGAAAGGTTTATAACTTCACTTATAATCTGTTCTTTAACCAATCACATCTTATGGACACATATTGGCCTGCACCTGCTCTTTTTGACTATAACAGCAAGGGAAGATATTTTGTTCTTGAGAGCGAGACCCGAGCTCATAACGCAGTAGTGGTGGCAGCACGGCAGGCTGAGGCGTCCACACCAAGAGCCTCCATGAGCTACCACGCTGACAACTACCCTCCAGGCTACTGATCAACTTCCAAGCTAGGCGAAAAGCCTAAGCTTGGGGGGGGGTACGTGTTTCTCACCGACATTACATTTATGTTTGCATATCATTCTATTTGTCGGTGCTCACACTTTTTCATTGTATCATCCATGCCTAGATTATTTCCTTTCTTTCTTCTTGTGTGTTTGAAAAAACTTTAGAAAAACCAATAAAAAATAGTTGTAGTAATTTGCTTGCTATGCATGCTTAGTAGTAGCACTAAAAAGAAAATCCAAAAAGATTTCCTTGTTCTTGTTTTGCTTGTTGGAAGCTTTCCCGTGTAAATAGATTTTCTAGTTTTTGTTTTTTCCTTGTATTTGCATGTTCAAGAAAACCAAAAACTCCAAAAATATTTCAGTGTGTTTCTCTAAATTTCTTTCCCTGTTATTCGAGTTGTACCGAGGAGAAGACCACGATGAAAATGTTGAGTGGCTCCCATATGAATAATTGTTGAACTAATAAAGAGCACATTTATCTTGTCTTCTCCTGTTGAATAAAATGTTTGCAGATTCCATCTTAGTCCACGACATTCTTGCACTATTATTATTTTCACATCGTTCGACCGTGCAAGTGAAAGGCAATAATGACGATATTCGATGAACTGGCCGAGGCAAGGAGAAACTGCTATGAACTCAACTTGTTCTGTTTGTGTAAATATGTTTGACCTAGTATCCATGATTCTGCCCATTATGATTAAACATGTTTGCCATGACAATTAGAGATTATAGTTTCTCATGCCATGCATAAGTAGCTAGGAGTTAATAATGATATATCTTGGATATCAACATAGCGTTAAAATGATTGTGTTGTAGTATGATGATATGTATCCTCCTATGAATGTTCAAGTGGCTTGACTTGGCACATGTTTACGAATGTAGTTCAATCAAAACCAACATAGCCACTATGATATTTATGTTCATGGTGTCCATATCCTACTAATGCAGGTGTCCAATGCTTATTATGCATGATGCGTGTTCATGACCATTGTTGCTCTCTAACTAGCCGCTTCCCAAACTATTTGCTAGCCTTCACGTGTAGAATACTGCTTTTGCATCAAATTCTAAAACTCAAAGTTATTCCAGATGAGTCCACCATACCTATACCCTGCCATCCTAAGTAAATTTGCTTGTGCCACCTCTAAAAACTTCAAATAAATATCCTTTTTGTGTGTCCGGATCGTTCATGGAACGACATGAGGTGGCTGGTATTTTCCATACTAAGCGGGTTATTCTCAGGTTGAGTGTTTATTCACTCACCATTGCACGAGAAAAGGGCGGTAATAGGGATTCCCAGTCCCAAAATGCAAAAAGAAAAATCTTACAAATAATCATACAAAAACTCCCAATGGAGTCAAACATTTACTTTTCTGCTTGGGAACCGCCACTAGCTCGTTTAGCATGGGAGATGCCAATAGTTGATAGTCATGAAGTGAATGAGAAGGGTGCACCTCTCAAGAATTTCATTTACCTCTGTTTTAAAATTTTGAGCTCTAGCACCTCTGCAAATCACTGCTTCCCTCTCCGAAGGGACTATCTATTTACTTTTATGTTATGTCATCCGCTTCTCTAATAAGTGCCATATCTAAGAACACTCTTGTCATGCCTATGTACTGTGTGTAGTGAATGTTGGGTGTTAGCATGACTGGATCTTTTCTACCATGAATTATAATGTTTAGTCGCTGCTTCAACTTTGGACGAGCTCTGCATTTATGTTTCGCGGTCTCAGAAAGGGCTAGCGAGATACCACTATTGTGATATTACATCATGGTTGTTTTCACAACGTGTTGCTGTCTGAGATCTCTTATTATTGCTCGCTAGCTGATTATGTCATTGATATGAGTTAATATAATATTTAAATGTTATTGTTGACATGATTAGTGATGATGTTGGCTGAAAACTTGGGTGTTGTTTAAGCTTATTTATGCAAACAAGAGCAAAAGAGTTCGTAGAAGATTTTGTTTCTCACTTTCAGTTTATCAACTGAATTGCTTGAGGACAAGCAAAGGTTTAAGCTTGGGGGAGTTGATACATCTCCAACGCATCTACTTTTCCTCACGCTTTTCCTCTTGTTTTGGACTTTAGTTGCATGATTTGAATGAAACTAACCCCGGACTGACGCTGTTTTCAACAGAACTACCATCATGTTGTTTTTGTGCAGAAATAAAAGTTCTCGGAATGAAACAAAACTTTGCGAGGATTTTTTATGGAATAAAAGAGAATTACTGGATCCAAGACCCACCAGAGAGGGGCCCCTGGGTGGGCACAACCCATCAGGGCGCGCCCCCCTCTCCTAGCGCGCCCAGGTGGGTTGTACCCACATGGTGGCCCCGTAGACGCCAACCCTGATCCTATAAATTCCTATTTTTGGAGAAATAAATCAGGGAGAAAGAATTATCGTGATCCACGAGACGGAGCCACCATCACCTCATGTTCTTCCTCCGGAGGCCAGATCTGGAGTCCGCTTCGGGCTCCAGAGAGGGGGATCTTCATTATTCGTCATCACCAACCCTTCTCCATCGCCAATTCCATGATGCTCCCCACCGGGAGTGAGTAATTCCTTCGTAGGCTCGCTGGTCTGTGAGGAGTTGGATGAGATTCATCATGAATCGAGTTAGTTTTGTTAGGGCCCGATCCCTAGTATCCAACATGTTCTTAGATTGATGTTGCTATGACTTTGATATGCTTAATGCTTGTCGCTTTGGGCCGGGGTGCCATGATCCCAGATCTGAACTGTTTATGTTATCATCATTATATCCATGTTCTAGATCCGATCTTGCAAGTTATAGTCACCTACTACATTTATGATCCGACAACCCCGGAGTGACAAAAGCTGGGCCCACTCTCGATGATGACCGTAGTTTGAGGAGTTCATGTATTCACTATGTGTTAATGCTTCGTTTCGGTTATCTATTCAAAGGAGGCCTTAATATACCTTAGTTTCCAATATGGACCCCGCTGCCACGAGAGGGTAGGACAAAAGATGTCATGCAAGTTCTTTTAATTAAGCACACAACTATTTACGGAATACATGCCTACATTATATCGACGAACTAGAGCTAGTGCCGTATCGCCCTAGGTTATAAATCTCACATGATGAATATCATCCAAAAAATAACCGATCCAATGCCCACGAATTTGTCCCATATTGATCTAGCTAAGTTACTACTGCTGCTGCTACTGTTACACTTGCTGCAAAATTACTGCTATCACTGTTACTGTTACTATTGCTGCTGTCATTACTATCAAAACTATCAAACCACTTTGCTACTAATCACTTGGCTGTTGATAATTAATCTCCAGGTGTGGTTGAATTGACAACTCAGCTGCTAATACCTTCAAATATTCTTTGGCTCCGCTTGTGTCGAATCTATAAATTTGGGTTAAATATTCTACCCTTGAAAACTGTTGCAATCCCCTATACTTGTGGGTTATCAAGACCTTTTTCTGGCGCCGTTACCTGGGAGCATAGCTATATTTGCTGAGTCACTTGGGATTATTATCATATTATCACTATGAAGAATCTGAAGGATCCAAAGACTAAGATATTTCCCTCAAAGACGAGGGGAGGTAAGGAACTGCCATCCAGTTCTGCTTTAGATTCACCTTCTGTTGTGAGTAAACTTGCAACACCACCACATACTATCAATTCTAATATGTCGCAAGTTATTGATGATGCTACTTCTACTATGAATGATGCTTATGATGATGCTAGTACCTTGCTCCACTTGGTGAATTTCTTTATGAACAAATTGCTAGAGTAATCCAACATGATGTTGTTGAATCTGATGATGAGCTTGAAACTAAAACTCCTGAAACACCTGCTAGAACTAGCCTTCCTAGATATGAATTGCCTAAGGTACCAAAAGGTTATGTTATGAGTTAAGAAGTAACTAGAGATATTCTTGCTTGTAATGATAGAGATGATATAGAGAAATTACTACACAAGTATAAATAAAAATCTTTGAATGCTAGAATGAAATGTGATCCTAAATTTTCTACTTCACCTATCTATATTGATGATAAGGATTATGAATTCTCTGTTGACCCAGAATTAATCACTTTGGTTGAATCTGATCCTTTCCATGGTTATGAAACTGAAACTGTTGTGGCACATCTTACTAAGTTGAATTACCTAGCCACCATTTTTACTCACGATGAGAAAACTCGTTACTACTTTATTCTCAAATTATTTCCGTTCTCATTAAAGCATGATGCTAAAGCTTGGTACAATACTCTTGATCTTGGTTGTGTGTGTAGTCCCCAGGATATGCTTTACCACTTCTCTGAAAAATATTTTCCTGCTCATAAGAATCAAGACGCCTTGCAGGAAATATTTAACTTTTCGCAAACTAAAGAAGAGAGTCTCCCACAAGCTTGGGGGAGGCTTTACCAGTTACTTAATGCTTTGCCTGATCATCCTCTTAAGAAAAAATGAAATACTCGATATCTTCTATAATGGACTAACAGATGCTTCTAGGGACTTCCTAGATAGTTGTGCTGGTTGTGTTTTCAAGGAACGAACTATTGCTCAAGATGAAGATTTATTGAATAACATATTGAAAAATTATGATGATTGGACTATTCCTGTACCACCGGCTAAAACTACTCCAAAGAAGAGGGGTATATTATATCTCGGTCCTGAAGGTATGCAAGAGGCAAAGAAATCTATGAAGGAAAAATGTATTAAAGCTGAGGATGTTAAATTTTTTACCTCCTATTGAAGAAATAAATGGGATTAATGCACCACCACTTCCTAAGGTGTTAGAGGTAAATTCTATTATGAAGTTCAATGATAATGATAATCCTCACAATATGCATCCTAGCCAATGCCTTTATGAGTTTGAAAACTATATTAGAAAACAAGATCACTTCAATGCAAATGTTATGAAACAATTGAACTACAATTCTGATATGATTGCTTGCTTGAGTGACTTGTTATTTAGAATTTCAAATTATGTTAGAGGTGTTGGAAAACATGCTCTATGGTTCAAACTCAATTAGAACAAGTTGCTAAATCTCAAAGAGAACTGTTTGATGAATGAATCATAATATGCATGACTTTGCTGTTAGAGTTGCAACTAGGGGAGGTAAAATGACCCAGGAACCACTTTATCCTGAGGGACACCCTATAGAATTGAACAAGACTCACAAACAAATAACACTAGTACACCTAGTCCTTCTAGAAAGAAAAGGAAAAAGACAAATGATAGCACTATGCATGCCACTAGTGAACCTGAAGTAGAAAAACCTCCTGACAATGATAATGATATTTATATCTCTGATGCTAAAACTCAATCTGGAAATGAATACTCACCTAGTTATAATGAAAAAGATAATGATGATGTTCATGAAGATACTCAACCAAATGAAAAAGAACCAGATAATGATGTGGAGATAGAACCACCAGTTGATCTTGATAACCCACAACCTAAGAATAAAAGGGATGATAAAAAAGACTTTGTTGCTAGAAAACACGGTAAAGAAAGAGAACCGTGGGTTCAAAAACCTATGCCTTTTCCACCCCAGCCAACTAAAAAGAAAGATGATGAAGAACTTGAACGCTTTGCTAAAATGCCGAGGCCAGTCTTTTTGCGTACTCGTTTAAAAGATATCCTAAAAATGCCTTCATATGAAAAGTATATGAAAGACTTCATCACTAATAAGAGAAAAATACCGGAAGCTGAAATCTCCACTATGCTTGCTAATTATACTTTCAAAGATGGAGTACCTAAAAAACTTGGAGATCCGGGTATACCAACTATACCATGCTCTATTAAAAAGAATGATGTGAAAACTTCTTTGCGTGATTTAGGAGCTGGTGTTAGTGTTATGCCTTTCTCTTTATATAAAAGACTTGACTTAAATAAACTCACACCTACTGAAATATCTTTGCAAATGGCTGACAAGTCAACTGCCATACCGATCGGTATTTGTGAGGATGTGCCCGTTGTTGTTGCTAATGTTACTATCTTGACTGACTTTGTTATACTTGGGATGCCCGAGGACGACTATATGTCTATTATTCTTGCTAAACCCTTCTTGAATACTGCAGGGGTTGTTATTGATTGTAATAAAAGCAAGATGACATTTCATATTAATGGTAATGAGCATACGATGCTGATGGCTTCTCGCCCCTCGTAGGTTACCCCAAGTGGAAGGTTTGAGATGCAGTGTAGCGGTAGTTTTCCCTTGGCAAAGATACCAAGGATCGAATTCCCCTGAGACTCCAAGGTTCAACAAGAAGGTGTCAACTGCTAACGGCGCCAGATACTTAGCAATTAACTGGACCTGCACACAGATACAAATAACTTTGCTCCCAACGAGTACAGAGAGGTTGTCAATCCCTCCGGCCTTGTCGTTTACAAAGGATCAAACGCAAGAGATAATAGTGATAGGTATAACTGCAACTAGTAAGTAAAAGCAGAAAGTGAATAGCGGATGTGATCAGTGATGGTAATATGGACCTGGGTCCCATGATGTTCACTAGTGATGTCTCTTTCCCAAAAGACGATAAAACAGCTATGTGAGGTAAACGAATTACAGCTGGGAAATTGACAGAATTATGTGCGCAAACCAATGCTAACTATGCTGCAAGAAAGGTTGAGGCTCAAAAGCATGGGCGGTACGCCGAGGTAAGTAGACCGAAATCCATCTGCATCTACTACTAATCATCCACCTTGAGATATCTATCCAGAACATCTCGCTGGTATTAAGTTGCGAGTCCCACCCATAGTGTAAACTCAAAGCAACAGACAACTGCATTAAAAGAACTTTGCGTAAAGTAAACAATCCTTGCACCCGCGAGTACAAGCATCGTTGTTTTCCCCCTTGTGGCAACAGCACATCCCCTAGACTCATGTTTCTGTCACTCAAGCTAGTCATCGAGGGGCATGAACCCACAATCAACCATAACGTTCCCTCTTGGAGTTACTACCTACTACTCGGCCAAAGCAATAAATAGCAACGGAGAACATGCAAGAATTACTCAAGAACATAAATATAAAAGAGGTAAATCAAATATATTACTCACACACAATCTGAACATAATCTCATAATCCATCGGATCCCAGCAAACTCAACATAGCAACAGCATAAGGATTACATATGTGCCTCGATCATGTAGGGCAGCTCACGAGGTCTAATTAGTGAAGCACAAAGAGGGGAGGAGAACATCACATAGCTACTGGTCATGGACCCATGGTCCAAGGGAGACTACTCACAACTCATCCGGGAGGCGTCCATGGTGGTGGAGAGTCTCCCGGTGGTGGTTCTCCCCTCCGGCAGGGTGCCGAGAAGAGTTCTCCTGGTGCTCCCGATCTTGGAAGCGCGGCGGTGGCGGAACAGAGATGAGATTGCGAAAAAGGGTTCCGTCCTCGAGGGTTTCGGGACGTGGTGTAAATATATGCCAAAGGGGGGCATCAGCGGAGACCTGGGGGGCCCAGGCGCCCGCCGGCGCGGCCAGGAGGGGGGCCGCGCCACCAGGGCGCCTGGAGCCCTGGTGGCCCCCCTCCGGCCCTACTTTTGCCACAAGGAAGCTTCCGGAACGCTGATTTTTTATATAATTTTTCCGGGATTTTTCTAGCAGTTTACGTAATGGGAAAACGTGAAATACAAAAACAGCAGAAAACAGAAACTGGCACTGGGGTTCACTGAGTTAATAGGTTAGTCCAAATATGATCAAAAGTGTATGGAAGTGTATAAATATCATAGCAATATCACACAAAAGAGGCATGGAGCAAGCAGAAATTATAGATACAATTTGGACGTATCAACATCCCCAAGCTTAATTCCTGCTCGTCCTCGAGTAGGTAAATGATAACAAGCATAATTTCTGTGGTGACATGCTATTAACCATATAAGAACTTTTCACAGTCACATGACAAGTGCTTACTGAGACAATGAATCTGTAGTAATTAAGTTGCCTCATGAGAAAATCACAAAGAACTGAAAGTTTTACAATATGATACTGAAACACTCAAAAGATTTGCAATGAGCATGGTGTGCAAATATGATAAAGTGGTATCTCGCTTGCCCCCTTTAGCAAAACATAAATGCAGGGGCACCTCCAAGGTTTAAGTGACGACTAGATACAATGATTTCAGAATAAATGATATCATAATCATGCAAAAGACAATGCTACTTCGGGACAATGCACATTACACTCAGAATGACAATCATGCTCTCAATAGTTGGTGCTTTAAAGAAGGTGGAGACTCTTGAACCGTGGCTTTTGATGGCAAGGTTGAAAACTCGTGGTCGGAAACAAAAACTAAACATGTACCAGAGCTCTTGGTTTTAAAAACAGAGGTAATAATTATTATTATTTTGAATATGCATGTTTCGTCAACAAATGCTAGCAGATAACTCAATTACTTCTCGAGCTGGACAAGTTTCGAGGAACGGCTCCCGAATGAGGACGATCACATCATCTTAATCTCCTTTGTTTATCACGTTCTCATGAACAAAGCGTGAAGGAGGGTTTGTTTGTTGTATAATTTTTTAATGAGCCGGGCACACTCTATGCCAGTTCCTTCTCGTATTATGGGTTTACACATTAGACATGCAATCCCGGGGTGAAGCTTGTCCAACTTAAAAAGATCATGAATTAACTACTACTTCCTCATGCACTAAAACAGAGGCACAAAAGAGAAATGCTTTTTTTGAATAATTTCGAGATGGTACATGAAAGTCTTCGTTAGGAATGGCAGGTAAATACCATGTGTAGGAAGGTATGGTGGACTCATATGGCATAACTGGTTTAAAGGATTTTGGATGCACAAGCAGTCAGTCCGCTTAGTACAGGCGAAGGTTAGCAAAAGACTGGGAGCGACCAACTAAAAGAGCAATGACGGTCATAATCATGCAGAGCGACAAAGCAACATTGAATCAGGCATGGAAGTTATATCGCTACTCAGAAACTAAAGATCATCAAGGCTTGATAGACTTTCTTTACAGTCTTAAATATGCGTGAGCATACGCCAAGTCAATCAAAATAAATTCTCGAAGGAAGATATCACTAAACCATACCACATCATAGGCAAACAAATCATGTTGGTACTCCATTAACACATTGAGAACCCCTCAGCTATTTGAGACTAACCATAAGAAAACATGAACTACTAAGCATCATTATGCACATAGCATTTTTATCATAGACATATCAACCAATGCAACATAAGCCAACTCTCTTAATAAGATAAGCATGATAACTACAGAGAGTTCCAGCGACCAACTAAACAAAAGCTCTTTAAAAAGATAAGCATGAAAACTAAGAGCTAAGCATGACAGTAGCTATTGAAAGACAAAGAACACACACAGCAAGGATAGACATGAAAATTCTATGTTATGTTCTAGGTTGAAGTGGAGCGTGTTTCTCTCCCACACAAAGAAAGCTGAGTTCCAACTCGTTATGAACAGCAAGCAAAGCTAAAGAAAACTAAAAAGGAAACTAAAAGCAAGACGCTCCAAGCATAGCACATAACACATGAAGTGATAAAAATATAGTGGAACGAAAGACGAACTGATAATTGTTGATAGAGAAGGGGATGCACGGGGGCATCCCCAAGCTTAGACGCTTGAGTCTTCTTGAATATTTCTTGGGAGTGCATGGGGGCATACCCAAGCTTGAGCGTTTGACACTCCTGAATCTTTTTATCATCTTCCCTCGCACACTTGAAAACTCCCTTCATACATAACTCATCATGATTAGCGAGGTTAGTACCCATAATAAAATAATTGTTCCTTGCTGGAAATAAGGATATTCTTGAAGGTCTACTGTTTCTCAAGATTGCCAAAAGGTTTTTGCAAAGAAAAAGCAAGCTCAAGGTTTGCAAAATGAAGGAAAGGCAAAATAGGACAGAATCTGTGAAAAACAGACCAGCAGGTAGTAAATGATTTTTTCGGGGCACTTCTGCAACTCAAATCAAAAAACTCAGAACACACGCCCGAAAGACAATTGTATAGAGCACGCTGTCGAAACAATTCAGACCAAAAAGATGATCTGGTGATTTTATACGAATTTTTCTGTCAAAGGACAGAATCTGTTTCCTGGACAGCACGTCACAACTTTTGAACTTTCTTGCAATCAGAGGCTACAGTTGGCACAAAGCTGAAAAGTAAAGATACAATGATGATGCTACTGTAGTAACAACATCAAGACACAACAAAAGCAAAGTAAAATTTTATTCATTTTGGGCTGCCTCCCAAAAGCGCTTTCTTTTATGCCTTTAAGCTAGGCATAATGCATAGAGATCAAGCTGTATCAATTGAACCATCATCAAGATCATCAAAAAGCTCTTCAATAGTACAACTAGTCGTAAGAGGACTTTCAAATAAAGGCCTAATAGAGATACTTCTAGGAAGAAGACCAAAAGGAAAAAATTCAAAGTTAGATTCATTTATAAATTTATCAAAGAGAGGTGTTTCTTCCAAAGTCTTCACAGTTTCGTCCCCTTTGGCAATAGATGGATTACTTTTAGAGCGGGGAGCCTTTGGAGCGTAAACGAACTTAGGCTCCTTCTTTGCCGGAGTTTCTACCTTTTTGGTTTTGATTGAGGAGAAAGTAGTTCCTAGAGTATCAAAGATTTCCTCAATCTTGTCTATCCTAGAAGAATCCAAGTCATGGGATTTGATGGTCTCCAAAGTTTTGAGAATTTTATGCATGGAGCTATCAAGCCTATTCAAATTCCCTTGGATCTTACGATCCAACTCATTTATCTTATTAATGTTTGGCATCTCTAGCTCTATCTTTTCAAGTTTTTTCATAATGTGAGCTAGGGTGATGTCCTCTTGAATGCTAACAACAGGGGGATTTCCAACAAGATTTTCAATAATACTAAGAGACTCCCAAACTGGGGCCTCTAGGAAATTCCCATTAATAGCAGAATCTAGAATAAACCTATTCCAAGAAGTAATTCCAACATAAAAATTTCTAAGCAGGATAGTAGTAGATTGTTTCTTGGTGGCTCTTTTTTGAGAATCATTAATTCTATACCAAGCATCTTTTAACCTTTCCCCACCTCTTTGTTTAAAGGTGAGAACTTCTGCCTCACCAAAGACAAAAGGACCAGACATAATGCAAACTAAAGAATGAGCTAACTATTTTTGTGATTTTCGATAAAGGATACTAAAGCAAAACTGAAAGGTAAACTAACAAGACTAAAAAGCAAAGGTAAAAGATAGCGTGCAACTCCCCTATCTTGAAGAGTGGAGTTCCCGGCAACGGCGCCAGAAAACTTTGCTTGATGGCTTCTCGCCCCTCGTTGGTTACCCCAAGTGGAAGGTTTGAGATGCAGTGTAGCGGTAGTTTTCCCTTGGCAAAGATACCAAGGATCGAATTCCCCTGAGACTCCAAGGTTCAACAAGAAGGTGTCAACTGCTAACGGCGCCAGATACTTAGCAATTAACTGGACCTGCACACAGATACAAATAACTTTGCTCCCAACGAGTACAGAGAGGTTGTCAATCCCTCCGGCCTTGTCATTTACAAAGGATCAAACGCAAGAGATAATAGTGATAGGTATAACTGCAACTAGTAAGTAAAAGCAGAAAGTGAATAGCGGATGTGATCAGTGATGGTAATATGGACCGGGGTCCCATGATGTTCACTAGTGATGTCTCTCTCCCAAAAGACGATAAAACAGCTATGTGAGGTAAACGAATTACAGCTGGGCAATTGACAGAATTATGTGCGCAAACCAATGCTAACTATGCTGCAAGAAAGGTTGAGGCTCAAAAGCATGGGCGGTACGCCAAGGTAAGTAGACCGAAATCCATCTGCATCTACTACTAATCATCCACCTTGAGATATCTATCCAGAACATCTCGCTGGTATTAAGTTGCGAGTCCCACCCATAGTGTAAACTCAAAGCAACAGACAACTGCATTAAAAGAACTTTGCGTAAAGTAAACAATCCTTGCACCCGCGAGTACAAGCACCGTTGTTTTCCCCCTTGTGGCAACAGCACATCCCCTAGACTCATGTTTCTGTCACTCAAGCTAGTCATCGAGGGGCATGAACCCACAATCAAGCATAACGTTCCCTCTTGGAGTTACTACCTACTACTCGGCCAAAGCAATAAATAGCAACGGAGAACATGCAAGAATTACTCAAGAACATAAATATAAAAGAGGTAAATCAAATATATTACTCACACACAATCTGAACATAATCTCATAATCCATCGGATCCCAGCAAACTCAACATAGTAACAGCATAAGGATTACATATGTGCCTCGATCATGTAGGGCAGCTCACGAGGTCTAATTAGTGAAGCACAAAGAGGGGAGGAGAACATCACATAGCTACTGGTCATGGACCCATGGTCCAAGGGAGACTACTCACAACTCATCCGGGAGGCATCCATGGTGGTGGAGAGGCTCCCGGTGGTGGTTCTCCCCTCCGGCAGGGTGCCGGGAAGAGTTCTCCTGGTGCTCCCGATCTTGGAAGCGCGGCGGCGGCGGAACAGAGATGAGATCACGAAAAAGGGTTCCGTCCTCAAGGGTTTCGGGACGCGGTGTAAATATATGCCAAAGGGGGGCATCAGCGGAGACCTGGGGGGCCCAGGCGCCCCCCAGGCGCGGCCAGGAGGGGGGCCGCGCCACCAGGGCGCCTGGAGCCCTGGTGGCCCCCCTCCGGCCCTACTTTGGCCGCAAGGAAGCTTCTAGAACGCTGATTTTTTATATAATTTTTCCGGGATTTTTCTGGCAGTTTACGTAATGGGAAAACCTAAAATACAAAAATAGCAGAAAACAGAAACTGGCACTGGGGTGCACTGAGTTAATAGGTTGTATGGAAGTGTATAAATATCATAGCAATATCACACAAAAGAGGCATGGAGCAAGCAGAAATTATAGATACGTTTTGGACGTATCAGATGCACTTTTCGAAGAAAAAATTCCAAGTGAATGGTATTAATGTAATTGAAAAATCTCTGACAATCACTATTGTAATTTTTCAAATTCCTCTACCTATTGTCAAAAATAAATATGAAATGCATATTGTTGGGGACATCCATATCCCCATTGTGGTAACTTTGTGATTTACGGAAGTTCTTCGGTTTCATGCTAATCAAAAGTGGTTGTAAATAAGACCTGATCAACCTTATTAATGAATCATTTTTGAGCGGTATGAAGTTGATGAATTTAGTAAGCACTACCTACTGTCCTTACTTTTTTTACTAGTTAAATAAAATAAAATGCCATGTTTACTCTATTTTCTGAATTTCCCGTGCAATAAAAAATAACCCAAAAATAAAAGTTCTCAGAATGCCTTGAAAATTTTATACGATTTTTTTCTGAATATTTAAGAATTTTTTTACGCAAATAATACCAGAGGGGGGTGCACCAGGTGGGCACCACCCACCTGGGCGTGCTAGGACCCCAGGCGCGCCCTGGTGGATTGTGGTCCCCACGTGGGCCCTCTTACTTACCTCTTTAGCCCACATCATCACTTACCTCCGGAAAAAAATCTCCATTGCCATCTCTCCCATGTTCTTGAGCTCAAACCCGTGAATTTCGATATCTTTGCTCGAAGCTCCATTTCAGAAACTGTTTCGGGGGACTGTTGCTTGGTATGTGACTCCACCATTTGTTCAATTAGTTTTTGTTTTAGTGATTTATACTTTGAATAATTAGCTACTCTTGGTGCTGCTAGAGATGTGCTTGCATGTTGAATTCTTAGTGTTCTAAGTAGTTTGAATACTTGCTATGGCTTCTATGTATCCCTATGAGTAGCTGCTATCAATTTTATAAAGTTTTGTTGACAAATTTTTGTCAACCAAAAATTTTTGTTTTCAGAAAATTGTACGTGAACATGAATATCTTTAGGAAGTTTGGCTCAAAGAAGAACTCCAAGGGCGTTATTGGGGAATCTTCTGACAGCGATCTCCACCCTTGGAGGTTGGCAGAAGTAAGACCGTATGAATGGCCGCACATCCCTTTCCTGCAAGAGGCTGGAATCCTTGAGGAGTTCATGTGATATATTGCTAATGCCGGCCTCACTGACTTCATCGCAGATGGGTGTGACGAACACCAAATCCTCACAAACATCTTTTTCAATGTTTTACTTTCCTGCCTAGAAATAATCCTCCTGAAGTGAGCTTTGACTTATATGCTGAAAACCATCAGATACGACTTACTGAGTTTTGCGACATATGCATGATCCCATCTGATGGGATCTTGGCGGAGCATAGGCCGGCCGAGTTTGAGGCCTTTTGTCCCACTTTAACAATGGGTGATGAGAGAGGATTGTCAGTCATCACTGACGTTGGCTTACATTTTCCTGTTGTTCGTTATTTTGCACTTTTTATTACCAAAAGCTTGCTTTCTAGGGAGAAGGTGGGTGCAAATAGTTCACCAGACTTTGCTGTTTTGCGTCGTGCACTGGAGGGCGACAACACACATAGCTTGGGAGCTATCATGGCTCATCGCCTGCATCTTAATAAATCACAGGGTAAAATACATGGTGGGATTTTTGCCACTCGTTTGACAGATCATTTCGGGGTTGTGAGACGCCCTCATGATTACCCTATGACTAAGGTTTACCTAGACCGTGCAGCCATGGATCACCATCACTTGCATGCACATGATCGTCCTGATATTGCCATTCCTTACAACCTGGTCTATAGTGTTAACACTCGTGCTGTTATTTCATTACCCGTGCCTGCTTTGGTTGATTCAGCTGCCAGGGGCGGATATCGGATTATGCCTATAGACATCATCGCCTACTAGAATGCCCACGCTGCTGCAGAAGTTGCGGAGGAGCCTCAACAGTGGGATGAGTGGATGCGTGCTCCTCGGGATCCCTACTATCCTCCAGGCTACTAATCGACTACCAAGCTAGGCCAAAAGCCTAAGCTTGGGGGGTAAGTGTTTCTCACTGACATTACATTTATGTTTACATATCATTCTATTCATCGATGCTCACACTTTTTCATTATATCATCCATGCCTAGATTATTTTCTTGCTTCTTCTTGTGTGTTTGAAAAACTTTTGTAAAACAAAAAAAATTAGTTGTAGTAATTTACTTTCTATGTATGCTTAGTAGTAGCACTGAAAATAAAATCCAAAAAGATTTCCTTGTTCTTCTTTTGCTTGTTGGGAGCTTTCCCGCATAAATAGTTTTTCTAGTTTTTGCTTTTTCCTTGTATTTGTGTGTTCAAGAAAACCAAAAACTCCAAAAATATTGTAGTGTGCTTCTCTAAATTTCTTTTCCCTTTATTCGAGTTGTACCGAGGAGCAGACCATGATGAAATTGTTTTGTGGCTCTCGTATGAATAATTGTTGAACTAATAGAGAGCACATTTTACCTTGTCTTCTCATGTTGAATAAAATGTTTTGCAGATCCCAGCTTAGTCCACATCACTCTTGCACTATTATTATTTTCATATCATTCGGTCGTGCAAGTGAAAGGCAATAATGATGATATACGATGAACTGGCCGTGGACATGAGAAACTGGTATGAACTCGACTTGTTATGTTTGTGTAAATATGTTTAACCTAGTACCCATGATTCAGCCCATTATGATTAAACATGTTTGCCATGACAATTAGAGATTATAGTTTCTCAAGCCATGCATAAGTAGCTAGGAGTTAATAATGATTTATCTTGGATATCAACATAGCGTTAAAATGATTGTGATGTAGCGTGATGGTATGGTATCCTCCTCTGAATGTTCAAGTGGCATGACTTGGCACATGTTTATGCATGTAGTTGAATCAAAACCAACATAGCCTCTATGATATTTATGTTCATGGTGTCCATATCCTACTTATGCGGGTGTCCAATGTTTATTATGCATGATGCATGTTCATGACCATTGTTGCTCTCTAGCTGGCTGCTTCCCAACGTATTTCCTAGCCTTCACCTATACTAAGCGGGAATACTGCTTGTGCATCAAATTCTAAAACTCAAAGTTATTTCAGATGAGTCCACCATACCTACATATATGCGGTATTACCCTATCATCCTAAGTAAAATTGCATATGCCACCTCTAAAAACTTCAAATAAATAACTTTTTTGTGTGTGTGGATCGTTCATTGAACGACACGTGTTGGTTGGTATTTTCTATGCTAAGCGGGTAATTCTCAGGTTGAGTGTTTATTCACTCGCCTTTGCACGAGAAAACGGCGATAATAGGGATTCCCAGTCCCAAACTGTAAAAAGGAAAAGCTTACAAATAAACAAAAAAAAAACTCCCAATGGAATTCAAACATTTACTTTTCTACTTGGGAACCGCCACTAGCATCGTTTAGCATGGGAGATCTCCATAGCTGATAGTCGTGAAGTGAATGAGAAGGGCGCACCTCTCAATAATTTCATTTACCTCTGTTTTAAAATTTTGAGCTATGGCACCTCTGCAAATCACTACTTATTTCTACGAACGGACTTTCTATTTACTTTTATGTTGTGTCATCACCTTCTCTAATAAGAGCCAGATCTGAGAGCACTTTTGTCATGCCTATCCATTGTGTGTAGTGAATGTTGGGTGTTAGCATGATTGGATCTTTTCTACCATGAATTACAATGTTTAGTCGCTGCTTGAACTTCGGAGGTGCTCTACATTTATGTTTTGCGGTCTCAGAAAGGGCTAGTGAGATACCACTATTGTCATATTATATCATGGTTGTTTTGACAACGTGTTGCTGTTTGAGATCTCTTATTATAACTCGCTAGCTGATTATGTCATTGATATTAGTTAATATAATCTTTAAATGTTATTGTTGACATGGTTAGCTATAATGTTGGCTGAAAACCTGGGTGCTGTTTAAGCTTATTTATACTAACAAGAGCAAAAGTGTTCGTAATAGTTTTTCTTTCTCACTTTCAGTTTATCAGCTGAATTGCTTGAGGACAAGCGAAGGTTTAAGCTTGGGGGAGTTGATACGTCTCCAACATATCTACTTTTCCTCACGCTTTTCCTCTTGTTTGGGACTCTAATTTGCATGAATTGAATGAAACTAACCCCGGACTAACGATGTGTTCAGGAGAACTACCATGGTGTTGTTTTTGTGCAGAAATGAAAGTTCTCAGAATGAAGCAAAACTTTGCGAGGTTTTTTTATGGAATTAAAGAGAACTACTAGATCCAAGATCCACCTGAGAGGGGCCCCTGGGTGGGCACAACTCACCAGGGCCCGCCCCCTCTCCTGGCGCGCCCAGGTGGGTTGTACCCACCTGGTGGCCCCGCAGATGACAATCTTGGCCCTATAAATACATATTTTTAGAGAAGGAAATCAAGGAGAAAGAAATATCACGATCCACGAGACGGAGCCACCGTCACCTCATGTTCTTCCTCGGGAGGCCAGATCTGGAGTCCGTTTGGGGCTCCAAAGAGGGGGATCTTCGTTCTTGGTCATCACCAACCCTTCTCCATCGCCAATTCCAAGATGCTCCCCACTGGGAGTGAGTAATTCCTTCGTAGGCTTGCTGGTCGGTGAGGAGTTGGATGGGATTCATCATGTAATCTAGTTAGTTTTGTTAGGGCCGATCCCTAGCATCTATTATGTTCTGAGATTGATGTTGCTATGACTTTGCTATGCTTAATGCTTGTCACACTGGTCCCGGGTGCCATGATTTCAGATCTGAACCATTTATGATAGTATCATTATATTCATGGTTTAGATCCGATCTTGCAAGTTATAGTCACCTACTACGTGTTATGATCCGGCAACCCTGGAGTGACAATAACCGGAATCACTCCCGGTGATGACCGTAGTTTGAGGAGTTCATGTATTCACTATGAGTTAATGCTTTGTTCCGTTTCTTTATTAAAAGGAGGCCTTAGTATCCCTTAGTTTCCAGTATGGACACCGCTACCACGGGACAGTAGGACAAAAGATGTCATGCAAGTTCTTTCCATAAGCACGTATGACTATTTACGGAATACATGCCTACATTATATTTATGAATTGGATCTTGTGCCGTATCGCCCTAGGTCATGACTGTCACATGATGAATATCATCCAACAAATCAGCGGTCCAATGCCTATGAATTTATCCTATATTGATCTTGCTAAGTTACTAGTGCTATCGTTACTGCTACACTTGCTACAATACTACTGTTACCACTGTTACCATTACTATTGTAGATGTCACTACTATCAAAGCTATCATATTACTGTGCTACCGATCACTTTGCTGTAGATAATTAATCTCTAGGTGTGGTTGAATTGACAACTCGGCTGCTAATACTTGCAAATATTCTTTGGCTCCCCTTGTGTCGAATCTATAAATTTGGGTTGAATACTCTACCCTCGAAAACTGTTGTGATCCCCTATACTTGTGGGTTATCAACGCTTACCAAATAAAGAATAGTTGAGTTTGGAAGAGAAAGCGTACTATTGACTCTTCCATAAAAGTAAATTCATAAAGTAAAAGATAGGCCCTTCGCAGAGGGAAGCAGAGGTTGTCATGCACTTTTTGTTGTTGGATGTGCAAACTCTTAATGCAAAGGAACGTCACTTTATATTGCCCCTTGTGCCAACAACCTTTATTATGCAGTCTGCCACTTTTATTTCTTTACCATCACAAGTTCGTACAAAGCTTATTTTCCCTTACAATAAAAGATCATACATATTTAGGAGTAATTTTTATTGCTTTTTGCATCGATGACAACTTACTTGAAGGATCTTATTCAATCAATAGGTAGATATAGTGGACTCTAATGACAAGAAACCGGGTTTAAGGGTTTTTGGATGCATAAGTAATATCCCTACTTAGTACGAATTTTTGTTTAGCAAAAGATCCTAAGCAAGCACCACTTGTTGAAGGATCCATAACAATATAACTTCTATACAAATATACCCAAACATAACTCATTACGATGTCTTCCTTGTCCAACTTCAACTAATTTGCGCAAGTTTGAAAATAATTAATGGGGCTCAAAATCATAGAAGATGTACAAAATAGTATATTTATATGTGGAATCTCTCTTCCTTCAATATTCTTTCATGAATTGTTCAAGTGACCAAAGATATGTTTGCTAACTTTCAATAAATTTACCACCTATACTTCTTATATGTGAAGTCATTACTCCCCATGGGATAAGCATATGAAACATATATTATTTTAGATTTATGTTATGCAACTCATTCAACCATACACTCAAAGGATATAAGTGAAGCACGAGAGTAAATGACAAACTACTCAAAAAAGACAAAAGTGGAGATAAACGAGTAGTTGAATAATTATGTAGCTACGTGAAGACTCTCCCTCATTTAAATTTTTCAGATCTTGGGATATTATTCAAACAGCAAGCCAAACAAAATAAAATTATATTGCAAGGATAGCACACATCATGTGAAGAAGCAAAACCTTAGGCTCAACCGATACTAACTGATAATTGTTGATGAAGAAAACTGGGATGCCAAACCGGGCATCCCCAAACTAAGATGCTTGAGACATCTTGAAATATTAACTAGAGATGCCTTGGGCATCCCTAAGCTTGAGCTTTTTTGTCTCCTTAATTCTTCTTATGATAATATAGTTGTATAATTGTAAGCTCAGTAGAGGTTACGGCCCATGAAGGCTTAGGGCCCATATGTAAGGTTCACGGTTTATAAACCGTCCTATTATGTAAACTTGAGATACAAGGAAGAAAGAGCAGAGACCGAGGCGGACACAAATATGAGCCAGCCTCGGGACTCTGTAAACCGGACCGGGCATCGCCTCTATATAAAGGGACGACCCGGCGACGGTTCAAGGACAAGAAACAACCCGTCGTGACACAGGCAAGCGATCCGCTCCCTGTTCATCGACGCCCAAGCAATACCAAACCGAACTAGACGTAGGCTTTTACCTTCATCGAAGGGGCCGAACTAGTATAAACCCTCTGTGTCCTTTGTGTGCTTTTAACCCCTTCAAGCTAACCCGTGTGATGGTTCCATCACCAAGTCCGTTAAACCGGACATCTGCCGTGCTAATTCCACGACAGTTGGCGCCCACCATGGGGCCTCCGCACGATGGTTTGGAGTTCTTGAAGGGCAGCTTTGAAGGGCTCAGGGGCTACGCGGTCGGCCGGATGACCAAGAGTCGCCACGGCCGGATCTACATCGACGATGCAGGCTGGGGCCCGGAGGCCGATTCAATCGAATACGGGTACTGGGTTCCCTTCGGCGGCATCCACGTCTTCATCGGCAAGATTGGTGAACCGGGACCTGGGTCGGACATCTTCCACAACATCGTCGAGCCGGCTCAGCGTGCGAGATCGGCCCGGATTCAGCCGGCCATGAAGCGTGTTTTCGTCGGAGCAATTCACGGAGTCCAAGCCGAGGATGGATCGGATTCTGGTGGCGAGAGAGTTATCTATTCCGATGATGGATCCTCATTTGGAGAGACTGAATCCTTGTATCTTTTGCGGGACGGCCGATCTGAGGGTGTGTCCGACGGAGACAGTATTCCAGACCCCTTTGATCCGCCAAACCGGGTGGCTGTCTTTATGGCCGGATCACAACCTACGCCACAGTCCACGGTGAACGGGGCGATCACAGCATAAGCTGGTGCAGGGGGGAACGGCCAAGCCCTCTCGCCCTCTGACGCTTTATCCGCCTTGGTCGAGGAGTTGACAACCCGGGCAGTAGCAGTGGTGGCTCCAGCAGACAAGGCGCAACACGATGCAGAACTCCTTCAGCTGAGGGGCCGGATCGAGCAAGCAAGAGAGGATCTGAATGCAGAGAAGGCTATGATAGCGACAAGGCAGGCAGAGCTGGATTCTCAGGCCTTCCAGCTGAGGATGGAACAGGCCTCTGCGCAAGGAGTAAGGAATCGAAGGTACCAGTCTCGTCTACCGCCGGTTTATGAGGTGATGAATCTTTTCGGGACGCCAGGAGCGGGAGCCAGCAATGATCCGGAGGTAAACCGGAGGGCAGCCCCAGCAAGGGGCGAACCGGTTCAACAGCCCACTGCGGAGCAAGATCGATGGATTATGTCCACGCCTCACATCCCCACTCCTCCGGGCCATTACTCAAGCCCTTTGGATAACATTGTTGCTGCCGCTTCACGTCTGGCCGCTTTACCCATTGAGGGGACGTCCCCCGTGGCAATGGAAGCACGCAGGGTCAAGTATCTACTTAACACAGCATTGACGCAGCAGCAGGCGTATTCCTATAGCAGGGAGAGGCTTCATTCAACACCCCGCCAGAGCCGGAGTTATACTAGGCATTGGGATGAACCGGAGGTATCCAGTAGTGAACGGAGGCGACACCGTCACAGACAGGATAATCCGGCAGGCGCAGAAGCGCAAGCTCAGGAGGCGGTAAACCGGGCTAGACCTGCGGCCCGTGAGGAGATCCGCCAAACGACGCCGGTTCACATAGCTACAGCAGAGGCGGGAGTTACGGCGAGTTCCTTTGGGGTGCAGTGTCTCGTCTCCGCTTTACGAAGCGTTAAGTTACCCAAAGATTTCAAGGGTCCACGTAAAGTGCCTAACTACACCGCAGATTTGGCTCCAGAGGCTTGGATTGAAAGCTATGAGATGGCTATGGAGATGCTGGACGTGGATGAAGCGGCTTGCGCGAAGTACTTTACGATGATGCTTGAGGGTACAGCCCGGACCTAGTTTAAGGGTTTACCACCTAACTCCATCGGATCATGGGGCGAGTTACGCCGCCAATTTATCAAAAATTTCAAGGATACGTGCAAGCAGCCAATGTCAGTGGTGGATCTAGCAGCATGTATACAAGGAGATCAGGAGCCTACCAGCGCATGGGTGCGGCGAGTGTCAGAAATCTTTCACTCTTCGAACGGTATCAGCCCCAGTACGGCGATAGTAACACTAGAAAATAATTGCCGGTTTGAGTCTCTGAAGTTGAAGCTGGGACGGCTCAAACGGGATTGTAATGACATGGGAACTCTCATGAGCGCTTTGGTAAAGTATGGGTACTCCGACAACGCTAAGTATCCAGAAATGGATGGAGATAAATCCGGAAAAGCAAATAAACCTGGTAAACCGGCGCAAGCTAATCCGGTTGGAACAAGCTTCTTAGGTAAGCGAAAGGCTAAGGGTGGCTCTGATTTCGTGGCCAATACCAAAGTTCAAAGGAGTTTTCAGCGCAACAAGGATAAGCCGCCTCCACAGAACAGCGGAGGGTTCATTAATTGGGAGCGACAATTGAACGAGCCTTGCCCGACGGAAATCCGGCTAAGCATACCTGAGGAGAATGTCGGATACTGATGGAGGCCGTGAACCGGGGCAAATTTAACAACGGACCGCCGGGCGGTGGTTCAGGCCCCGAGTTTCACGGTCCGGGTCACCAGGGTAATGGTTCCGGATCAGGATATCATGGCGGCAACAACAGTCACAATCAAGGTAACCATCAGTATGGTCAGGGTGGTTATAATAACCAAGGTAACCATCAATATGGTCAAGGTGGTTATAATAACCAGGGCGGCCAACAGCAGGGCCAGGGTAATCACAACAATCAAGGCAATCAGCAGCGTCAACAGCAGCAGCAATCCGGATATCAGAGTAATCCGAAGGAGCTGAGCAGTGGACAGTATCATGTGTTCACCACGAGTTTGTGCAAATGGGATCAAAAAGTCTTAAAGCGGGCAGTCCACGCGGTTGAACCGGCAACACCACAATTCCTGCGCTGGTCGGAGCAACCTATTGTGTGGAGCATAGAGGATCACCCGCCGCGAGTTGATAATCCGGGCCAATTGGCCTTAGTAGTAGCACCACAGGTGGGTGGCTACAAATTCACCAAGGTTCTCATGGACGGCGGCAGCAGCATCAATATCTTGTATTATGAGACTTTCCGTCGCATGGGGCTGACGGATAAAAAGCTAAGACAGTCAAACACAGTGTTTCATGGAGTAGTGCCAGGTAAATCAGCTTACCCAGTTGGAAAAATTGACCTAGAAGTTACCTTTGGAGATGAACAGGATTCCAGGTCGGAGATGATAACCTTTGAAGTTGTCAAGATCTGGAGCCCATATCATGCCTTGTTTGGACGACCGGTTTACGCCAAGTTTATGGCTAGGCCGTGCTATGTTTATCTACAGCTCAAGATGCCGGGTCACAAAGGAACCATCACAGTTCATGGAAGTCGCAAGATTGCATTGGAGTGCGAAGAAGGAGACGCTGCCTATGCGAAGGCAGTATGTGCTACGCAGGAGTTAAAGTTTTACAAAGACAATGTTGATCCGGCAGATATGTCCCCGTTAAAGAAGCCAACTACAGAGCATGATCCGGCGTTGAAGTTCAAGTCTGCAGAGGAAACCAAGCAAGTTGACTTTGTACCAGGCGATTCATCCAAGCAGTTCACTATCAGCGCTAACCTTGATCCTAAATAGGAAAGCGCGCTCATCGAGTTCATCCGTGAGAATCGGGATATCTTTGCATGGAAACCTTCTGACATGCCAAGTATACCGAGGGAACTCGCTGAGCACAGTCTTAACATTGATCCGAAGTTTAAACCCGTCAAGCAATATATGCGCCGCTTCAACGAAAAAAGGCGCAAGGCTATAGGAGAAGAAGTGGCCAGACTTTTGGCCGCAGGGTTCATAGTTGAAGTTTTTCATCCGGAGTGGTTGGCCAATCCGGTGCTGGTATTAAAGAAAAATGGAAAGTGGAGAATGTGTGTGGATTACACAGACCTAAATAAAGCTTGTCCGACCGATCCTTTTGCTCTCCCTCGTATTGATCAGATCATTGATGCTATGGCGGGATGTGAGCGGCTAAGTTTTTTGGATGCATATTCAGGATATCATCAGATCAAGATGGCAGTAAAAGATCAGGAGAAGACGGCCTTCATAACTCCTTTCGGTGCTTTTTGCTATGTGTCTATGCCTTTTGGGCTCAAAAGTGCTCAAGCAACTTACCAGCGTTGCGTACAGAACTGTCTCAAGGGGCAGATAGGGAGAAATGTCCATGCCTATGTGGATGATATTGTGGTGAAATCAAGGAAGGAGGAGACCTTGATAGAGGACCTCAAGAAAACCTTTGATAACCTTCGGGCCTATAAAATGATGCTTAATCCGGAGAAATGTGCTTTTGGTGTTCCGGCGGGCAAGCTCCTTGGATTCTTTGTGTCAAACATAGGAATAGAAGCCAATCCGGAGAAGATCAAGGCAATCACGTCTCTGACTAAACCGGCTTGCATCAAGGATGTTCAGCGTATCGCTGGCCGGATTACAGCGTTGAGCCGATTCATCAGCCACCTGGGAGAGAAGGCAATTCCGCTTTATCAGATGCTAAAAAAGACAGACCGGTTTATATGGAGTAATGAGGCAAACGTTGCGTTTGAGGATTTGAAGCGACAACTGGCAGAGCCGCCGGTCCTTGCTGCCCCTGTTGATAATGAGCCATTGCTGTTATACGTCACCGCCAATGCACGGGCAGTCAGCGTGGCAATCGTGGTCGAGCGCAAGGAAGCAGGAAAGGAGTATCCGGTTCAACGTCCAGTTTATTATGTTAGTGAAGTTCTCATTGAATCCAAACAGAGGTACCCGCATTGGCAGAAGCTAGTATATGCCGTGTTCATGGCAAACCGGAAATTGAAGCATTATTTTCAAGGCCACCCAATAACTGTTGTCAGTTCAGCTCCATTGGGGGATATCATCCAGAACAGGGAGGCTACTGGCAGAGTGGCGAAGTGGGCCATTGAGCTTAGCCCGCACGGATTAAAGTATGTGCCACGCACCGCTATCAAATCCCAAGCATTGGTGGATTTCATCAATGATTGGACAGAACTGCAAGCACCAGAG
This sequence comes from Secale cereale, assembly GCA_902687465.1. NCBI lineage: Eukaryota > Viridiplantae > Streptophyta > Magnoliopsida > Poales > Poaceae > Secale > Secale cereale. The sequence continues at coordinate 553,390,865 of LR738712.1, forward strand.
GAGAAGCCGGATCTTACATACTGGACGATTCATTTTGACGGTTCAAGGCAGTTAGAAGGCTCGGGGGCTGGAGTTGTTTTAACTTCCCCGCGAGGTGACAAGTTTTGTTATGTCCTCCGTTTACTGTTTCCTTGTACTAACAATGCAGCAGAGTATGAAGCATTGCTTCATGGCCTACGGATGGCTAAGGAGATGAACTTGAGCCGGGTCAAGTGTTTTGGCGATTTAGATTTAGTGGCGCAGCAAGTATCCGGCAAATGGGATTCTAAAGACCCTCTCATGGCAGCTTACAGACGAGAAGTTGAAGCAGTCGCAGGATATTTCAAAGGATATCAAGTGGATCACATAGACCGGCGAAGGAATGAAGCGGCTGATGCTCTAAGCCGGTTGGGTTCACAGCGTAAACCGGTGCCACCGAATACTTTGTTGGATGAGTTACACAGTCCATCCGTTCAAGTACCGTCGGAGGAGGATTTGGCCGTTCCTGATCCGGAAGCACATCTAGTTGCGGCACTTCATGTTGTCCCGGATTGGACGCTCCCTTACTTGGCATACCTAAGCCGTGGAGAGTTGCCAGATGATGAGATTGAAGCAAGACAGATAATCCGACGCTCTAAATCCATGACAATTGTAAATGGAGAACTTCACCATCGCAGTGTTTCTGGAGCATTTCAGCGGTGTGTGTCATCTGAGGAAGGTTGTGATATCCTTCATGAGATCCATGAAGGGGATTGTGGTCATCATGCCGGTTCAAAATCCTTGGTGGCTAAAGCTTTTCGACATGGGTTCTATTGGCTGACAGCCCATGCTGATGCGGCGGATCTAGTCCGTAGGTGCGATGCTTGTCAGAAATTTTCACGACGTGCTCTTGTTCCGGCACAGGAGCTCAGGATGATACCGATAACTTGGCCGTTTGTGACTTGGGGGCTCGATACGGTTGGGCCTTTCAAACGATCCCAAGATCAAAAAACTCATCTGCTGGTTGTTGTGGATAAGTTTACAAAGTGGATTGAGGCAGAGCCTGTGAGCAAGTGTGATGCGGCAACAACGGTTAAATTCATCAAAAAGGTAATTTTCCGGTTTGGCTTTCCACACAGCATCATCACAAACAATGGCACCAATTTATCTAAAGGAGAGATGGAAGAGTTTTGTCAACAAGAGCATATTCGCCTAGATGTGTCTTCTGTAGCTCACCCTCAATCCAATGGTCAAGCTGAAAGGGCAAATCAAGAGATTTTTCTAGGTATCAAGCCCCGACTTATGACTCCTTTGCAAAGAACACCAGGGTGCTGGGTTGAGGAATTACCCTCTGTCCTCTGGAGCATCAATACTACGCCGAACCGGTCCACAGGTTATACACCTTTTTTCATGGTGTACGGCGCTGAAGCAGTTCTTCCAAGCGATATCCGCCATGATTCACCACGGGTGACGGCTTATGTTGAAGCGGCCAATGAGCAGGCAAGACAGGACAGTTTGGACCGGCTAGATGAAGAGCGTGACATAGCAGCAGCACGATCCGCGATTTATCAATAGGACTTGTGTAGATATCACAGCCGCCGGATCAAAACCAGGACGTTCCAGGAGGGGGATTTGGTACTCCGGCTCATCCAAGATCAAACAGATATGCACAAGCTATCCCCGCCTTGGGAAGGGCCCTTTGTGGTCAGCAAGAATCTACACAACGGTTCATATTACCTGGTGGACGTTCGAGAACACAAGGACTCACGGACATCAGAAGAAGAGACAAAGAGGCCGTGGAACATCGCTCTCCTGCGGCCCTACTATACTTGAGCCATGAGCTCTGCTGACAATTCTATAAGGGACCAAAGAGGGGTTTTCCGCAAGGCGCAACTCCCATATAGGTACTCTGCTTCTAAAGTCACTAAAGGCTTCCTGTTCAAACATAGGTCGTATTCGAACCAAAGAGAACATAGCCAAACTCACTAAAGGCTTCCTGTTCAAACATAGGTCGTATTCGAACCAAAGAGAACATAGCCATTCCTGTTCAAACATAGGTCGTATTCGAACCAAAGAGAACATAGCTAAATTCATAAGGGGGCTACACGGTCGTATTTGTATCCTAGCTCAACCCCTTGTGGTTCGGTTTACATGGTCATATTCGAACCATCGGCCCTTTGGATCGTATTCGAATCCATTGATTGGCTCAAATCTCCACGGTCACAAGGGGGCTACACGGTCGTATTCGAATCCTAGCTCAACCCCTTGTGGTCCGGTTTACATGGTCGTATTCGAACCATAAGCCCTTTGGATCGTATTCGAATCCATTGATTGGCTCAAAATTTTAAACCCACTGGGAGCCACAACGTCGTATTCGAATCTTAGCTTAACCCCTTTGGTCCGGTTTTACTGATCGTATTCGAATTAGACGCCTCGATATTGAGCCTGGCAGCTCACAAAAAGCCTCGACTACATGGTTTTATTTGCAAACCTGTGTTTTTGTGTTTGTGTTTTCATGTGTTTCTATGGTTTTTTAATCCGGAGCTGGATAACTTCAGAGTTGACCGCATCCTTCAAAAGTCTGGACATGGAGCTCCAGCATTACTTAAGCCGGTAGCTTCTGTAAACCCGGAATTCTAATTGGGTCTATCCCAACAGAGCCAAGGGCTTCCTCAGAAACAACAATATTCGCCGGATTAAGGATATCAAGCATACTTAATCACATGTATGAAGTTATTTCTGGTATAAAACAGACACTTGTTTGATATATTTACGAGAGCGTTTTAATCGGTCCGGCGATAAACCGCTAGGACATCTTTTAAGTGTTATCTATGCAGAAATAGATAGTATGCAAGATAAATCATATCAGACAAAGGATTCAAATTGGCAGACGCCAAAGCAAAGTTGGGACATCCGGATCAAGACGGACAATATTTCCGGCTATCCTATTACAAGGCACAGCAAGCCTGAACGGATTAAAGTTCTTCCGACAAAGTAATACCGCAGCTACAAAGATAAACTGTGTGGCCTATGCTTCCTCCTGCTGCGACGGCTGAGGATCGACTTGTTCCGGAGTTTCTTCATCTTCTTGAAGCGGCTGAAAGTCAGGAATGCGCCAATCGATCTTTGATAAGGCACGGAAGTACATCTCTTCAGTAATCAGATCAGACGGATCAACATCTGGGGCGAAAGTGTGGGGGCGCACTGGTGGGATTAGATTTTCGGTATCATAAACCGGCCGATCCACCCGCTCATTCTTTAAATCGTACGCCGGATGATACCTGGTCAAGTCTGATTCAACAGCAAGCTTGCTAGCGAGAGGACGCATCTCCTTAGTCAAGGCATGAAGGTCTTTGCCAGTGAAAGCCGATCCGTCTTCTTTGGTGCTGGGATACCCGTTTAGGGCTTCTTCCGGATCAAAATCTGGAACCCACGCTTTGGCTCTGGTGAGCGCTACAAGAGAACCGGCTCGGGCAGCAGACTTCTTCACCTCTTCCAAGCGAACTGGCAAGATAGAAAGCTTCTCAAGAGTACCTTGGATAGTGGTGGTGGCCGGTTTATTAAAAGACATAGCACTTATAATCCTTTGAGCGCTGGAATACAGCTGCTCAACAAGAGTATAAGAAGCCTTGAGTTTCTTTCGGAGGTCATCCCCAAGATGGGTGACGCGTCGCCCTGCATATGGTTATCATAGTTAAGCCGGAACGGACTAAAGGATGCAGAGATGAAGACACATGCAAGTTAAGTATTTACCAAAGACGACAGAAGTCATCAGCTCTATTTGCTGCTTTAAACCGGTCAGCTCTTGTGTCACCGGGTTAAGAGCCTCCTCAGCATCCTTTGCTCTCTTTTCAAGAGCGTTCTTCTGCACCTCCCAGGTTGACCGCTCCGATTCAAAATATTTCTTCAACTGTTCAGCAGTGGTTAAGCTTAGCGCCAGATCTTTTTTGGCCTTGGCAGCAGCAGATTCAATTTCAGCAAGTCTATTCCGGAGTTCAATTATTTCTTCAGCCCTCCGGTTCAAGTCAGCCTGCAAAGGAAATCAAGAGGAATAATGACAAAATTCAGACAAGTCTCAAGCACATAACCAAGTTGTCTACTTGACACTTGGGGGCTAATGAGCAAATTGAAGTATCAAAGAGTGACAATTAAAGACAAGTCTCAAGCACACAAACAAGTTGTCTACTTGACACTTGGGGCTAATGGGCAGTTGAAACATCAAAAGAAAGATTCAGACAAGTCCCAGGCACATAAACCGAGTTATGCCCCTGGCACTTGGGGGCTAATGTAAGATTATTTGCTCACATTTGAAAGTACCGGTTCACCTTTCAACAAAGCTAAACCGGAACTTGGGGGCTACCATGATATAGACAGAAATGCAAAGAAGGCAAAAGCAAAAGACAAGTAAGATACCTTGTATTTATCCTTCATCAGATTGACCAAGCCCGCTTCATAGTCCCGACTGGTATGCAGCCGGTTCAAATACCCGGAATAAAACTCCTGGGCACTCATCTCGGCGTAACTAGACAAGTCTGTACTCCACTTGCCTTTCTCTTGCTGGAGTTTCTCCGCTTTAGCAGTATGCTTGGCTAAAACAACGGGCTCAGCAGGAGCGGTATAACCTGTACCGGTTATTTGAATATCTGGGGAAGAGGCAGCTGCCGGTTGTGGAGTGGCAGTATGAACCGGACTAGCGGGAGCCGGGCTAGTCCGAGGAGGGTTGGCCCGGGCAGGACTCGCCGGTTCATGAACATCTTCAGCATTGGGATTTTCAGGAGCAGTAGCATAATTATGATCCATGGGAGCAGGATCATCAAGCTGAACTGTAGGCTCATTTTCCGGAGGAATGACTGTATCCGGATCAGCCGCCGGATCATCAGTGGCAGTTTCAGCAGCCGTTTTGCTGGCCTTTGCCCTTTTGCTAGGCTTAGGCTTGCTGAAAGGAATTAAAGAAGAAATCATAGTCACAAAAGCAAATGCAAAGGTAAACCGGAGGGATAAAGGACTTACCCAGGGACAGTCTTCAGAGTTGGGAACTTTGTGGCGGTTGATTTGCCGGAATATGATAAAGGCGTCTCCTGATAATTAGGATCAGACGGTTTAAGTGGTTTGCGTATAAGTCCGGCCTTGGGATGAAGAAGAGTTGGAGAAAGTAAAACCTCAGAGCGGTGCCTCCGGGCCGGAGTGAGAGATATTCCGGAAGACTCGACTACATGGCAACTATGGTGTGTAGTCCGGCGGGCTTCATGTTGCTGTTTCTTCAAAAGAAAATTGGGGTCCAGTTGAGCGTAAGGATGAGAAAATGGATACTACCGAGATGCCTTACGAATCTTGGGCACCGACGGTTCAGAATTTGAAGAAAGAGTGATTACCTCAGTTTCGGCCGCTTTATCAGCTTCAGCCAAGTCCTGTGAAAAGACATTGTTAGCATAAATCGGGATAAAAGATAACAAAGCATATCAGGATTGATTCATACCTCAGAATCCGGATCATCTTCTTCGACATGTGAACCGGAGCCAGTGGCTGCCTTTCTCTTCTTAACAACGAAGGTTTTCCGGCGCGGCTGTTTGCCTGACTTATCCTGAGGTTTCCTTTTCCAGAAAGGATCATCGGCCTGTGGACAAGATGAGAGATAAATGGAAGATAATTTAAATTTACGGATTAGAAACAGACAGAAGAGATTAAGGCTTACCGCTGGCAGTTTGTTCTTCTTATAATATGGAGCCAATCCAGTTTTGCTACATTCCTCCAAAGAGATGTTGAGCATTTTATTGGCAGATTCAATAACTTCCTTTTCAGGAAGTACTACGTCGGTAAACCGCTGAGGGTCATCCGGCTTTCCGGAATACTGATACATCAAACTAGAGCGCCGGCTCAGAGGGAGGATACTCCAGGCAAGCCAGCAACGCATAAAATCAACTCCAGTCAATCCGTTGGCCATAAAGGCTTTGAGTTTGGCGAGTTGAGAGGCAAACCGGGGCCGTTCTGAGGAGCTAAGACGCTGCGGCAGAGGATGATCTTCGGGAAGACGATGTTCGTGATAACCCGGCAGTGGGCTCTCTCCTTCAGGTGAAGTGTCGTGGCAATAGAACCAATACTTGTTCCAATCCTTGGGGTGTGTATGGAGAGCGGCGTGAGGAAAGACCGCATCTCTTCTCTTTTGAATGCTAACCCCACCCAGTTCTTGATGAGGTCCGCCAGTAAACTCAGTTCGCCGGTTCAAATGGAAAAAATCCCGAAACAAGTCGACTGATGGTTCCTCTTGAAGATACACCTCGGAGATAACTTGGAAATCGCAGATGTTTGATATGGAATTTGGACCTATGTCCTGAGGGTGAAGTTGAAAAGCGGCAAGCACGTCCCGAAAGAACTTTGAACCGGGAGGACTAAAGCCCCGGGCCATATGATCAAAGAAGACAATAACTTCTCCTTCTTTGGGAGTAGGGGGGCATTCATTTCATGGGGCCCGCCATTTTAGAACTGCTTGAGGGCCCAGAGTGCCAATTGCAGCAGCATTAACTAAGTCTTCTTCCGTAATAACAGAAGGAACCCAGTCAGAAGAAACGAATTGCTTGGCAGACATATTAGCAGAAGGAAAGTGCTGAAAAGGTGAAGTATAAAATCCGGATTATTCAAGTACAGAGGTGTAAACCGGATCACATATGCAGAATCACAACGACGGTTTAGACAAGGGACTAATGGCATTGACAATCCGGAAGAAAGCGAGAAACGAGCTGCTACCGGTTTATGACAACAAAAAATAAAGAAGCTAAACCGTCGGTTCATGGTTGATACGTTACAGAAACAAATGCATGATTAACTAAACCGGCGAGTATCTTACAGATCTATGAGGATGAAGAAAACAGGTTTCTATAGAAAGCTAAGGTAAAAAAGATCTGAGCAATAAGAAAAAGGGGAAATTTACGCAGGTTTATCACAGAAGAACTGCGGGGGTCTTCTATAGATCAAATGAATCTAAGGGTGAACTGAGAAATATAGATCTAAGCATAAAGTTACAGAGCAGGAGCAAGTTTCGAAACAAATCTAAGGTTAAATCTACTATGAGCATGGCGTATAGGACGAACAGCAAAAGCTTTGAGGTCTAATGGCGGAAAACGTGGAAGAACCCTAGATTGCGGAGCAACAGTGAGAGAAGGGAAGTACCTGAGACAGAAAGAAACGACAGGCGGCGAGTTATCTGGTCGCGTTTAGGTTGATGCAGCGGCCGGACTTGCTAGCGACTGCGAGCTCGACGAACGACGGCGGAAGCTCGGGTGCGGAGATGGAGGAAGAAGAAGCAGAAGGGGAAAGAGATGGGCCTCAGCGGTATTTATAGGCCGAGGAGAGACGAAACGGTAAGCGCGGGATTTGAGGAAGAAAGAGATTGGATAAAGATTCCCTGTCGCCTCGATTCTCGGGATGGCCTTTAAAGCAAAGATAATAAACAAATGTGCGCGATAAATGTGGAAGCGATGTCACGATCGAATCAAGTGATTTCCAGGGATGACGTCATCGCCGGTTTACAAAAACTGAGAAGATACAAGAAAGAAGGTTATGCAAGATTGAGAAGACTGACATGAACAAGTTCAAATCATTCTGGGGCCTAATGTCAGGGATATTACTAGCAGGTGTAAACCGGCTAGAGTAAACCGGATTATGATAATATAGTTGTATAATTGTAAGCTCAGTAGAGGTTACGGCCCATGAAGGCTTAGGGCCCATATGTAAGGTTCACGGTTTATAAACCGTCCTATTATGTAAACTTGAGATACAAGGAAGAAAGAGCAGAGACCGAGGTAGACACAAATATGAGCCGGCCTCGGGACTCTGTAAACCAGACCGGGCGTCGCCTCTATATAAAGGGACGACCCAGCGACGGTTCAAGGACAAGAAACAACCCGTCGAGACACAGGCAAGCGATCCGCTCCATGTTTATCGACGCCCAAGCAATACAAAACCGAACTAGATGTAGGCTTTTACCTTCATCGAAGGGGCCGAACTAGTATAAACCCTCTGTGTCCTTTGTGTGCTTTTAACCCCTTCAAGCTAATCCGTGCGATGGTTCCATCACTAAGTCCGTTAAACCGGACATCTGCCGTGCTAATTCCACGACAGTTTCCCTAAATATCAAAAACTTCATCCACACAAAACTCAACAAGAACTCGTAAGATAAGTTCATATAAATCAACTCAAAACCTTTTCATTCTCTACTGTAGCAAATCACTAAAATTATAATTTTACATTGCATACTAAATGCCTATGCATATTTAATACTCCCATCCTCAAATAGAATCATTAAACACGTAAACATGTGCAAACATAACAGCAATCTGTCTAAACAGGACAGTTTGTAAAGGATGAGCCAAGATCCATACTTCTCTAACTAAAAATATTCTGAAAATGTACCAAACTATAGATAATTTATCATTGTATATTGTGTAAAAAATTCATGCTTTTATCACATTCTTACTTTTCTTGAGAATTTTTGCCATAGCGATAAACTTTCTGTTTTGAAACAGCAACTCATATACTTGCAAATTGTGCATGGTAAAGGCTATCCTTGATAGATGCAACACACTCTTCTAAATAACATCAAGCAAATATAAACAAAATAAAATGAATCTCCAAGAAAAACTCAAATCATGTGACGAACAAAAATATAGCTCCAAGTGAGGTTACCGATAATGTTGAAGACGAAAGAAGTGATGCCTTCCGGGGCATCCCCAAGCTTAGTTGCTGGGATGTTCCTTGAATATTACTTTGGGGTGCATTGGGAATCCCCAAGCTTACACTAAAAAAAGACACATCCGTGACATTTTGGGCCGAACGAAACTTTTTTGTCATGCTTATGACACTTCTATGACGATAATTGTGACAAAAACTAGTGTCATCACAGATGTGGTGGGCTCCTACTTCTATGACAACAAATCATGACAGAAAATGGGCTTTTCGTCCTGGGCAGGCTGGAGACGCAGCTGCATGACATTCTTTGGGCCGTCCATGACCAAAAAATTCATGGTAGAAGCGAGGGCGAGCAAAATTTCGAGGAGTTCCCGGTTACGGTGGGTGGTTGGTATGTAGCGATGCATGGAGGTTTGCGCGTTTCTCTCATACACGTCGCATGTATGTGCAAGACGTTGGGCTCTAACGGAACCCGAGCGAGGCATTCGCTTACTGAACCCGAGCGATTGCACTAGCTACGTTACTGAACCCAAGCGATCGATCCCTAGGTTGCTAACTGAACCCGAGTGATTCCTTCACTACCTCTGCTAACTGAACCCGATCGATCGCTGCTGCTGCTTACTGAAGCCGATCGAACATGTTGCCTCCTGATGAACAGTGAACGTGGGCTTTGGTTGAACGAGTCAAGACGTACGTGTTGGGGGTTGGATGAGCAGTTCGTGGTGGGGGTTGGATGAACAGGACCCCATGGGGTTGGATGAACAGGACACCATGGGGGTTGGATGAATAGGACCCCGTGGGGGTTGGACGTTGCGGTTGTCGCTGGTTGAACATGACCCCCGAGATGAGGCCGCCACATCCGTGGAGGGCTGGTAGGATGAACAGTAGCCGTTGGAGGGCTGGTAGGATGAATAGGATCCCGTGGAGGGTTGGATGAACATGACCCCATGGAGGGCTAGAGGAACAGGACCCCGTGGAGGGCTAAAGGAAGACGTTGTGGATGAACAGTGCAGGTGGAGGCTGGAGGAATTCGACAGTGGGTGAACAGTAGCCCGTGGAGTCCCGTTTTGCGCTATGCCACACCCCTCCCGATGAACAAGACCCTCATTTTGACCATAGCACTCCAACACAAGTTTGTTTCCTCAGTTCTACACGCCAGACCCCTCCCGATGAACAGGATCCCATTTCGACCGTAGCCGGTCGAGCAAAAGGCCATTTCCTCCGTTTTATGGTATGCCAGACCCCTCCCGATGAACATGACCCTATTTCGACCGTACGTGCTCCAGTAGAAGGCCGTTTCCCTCCGTTTTACGGTACGCCACACCATGTTTTGGCTGTTCTATCCAAGCCGGTTGGCTGCCGATGAACACGGCGTTGTTTCTCCGTTCCGACCCCGCCGGTTGGATGCTAATGAACACGATGCCGTTGCTGCCGCACTTATGCGTGAGTACGCGTTCGAGACTCCGCCCGTATTTATGTATATACCCATGTTTTTGCCATGTGGCTGTACGTACATGTACACGGTTTTGAAGGGACTGCCTGAACTGCTACGTCGGGGGCTCTACTACTACACGTGTCGCTGCTTGCTCGGCCACGGTTCATCATTGCAGAGAGACCAATCGACTAGTATGTACATACACGTTCGCGACCAGAATGACAACGCTACGTACGCTTCGACCATGTGGGTCCCGGCTATCAGGGAGGATAAGGAGGCACTTCCTTGCGTGCGAATTTATTAATGGTGGGTCCGAGTTGTTAGGGTGGCATTCATTTCTTTCTGCGCCTAATATGGAAATACTTTCCTTGCGTTCGAAGATATAGCTGGTGGGTCCGAGCTGTTAGGGGGGAAACATTTTTTTTACAAAATCTAGCTAAGCCAAAATACAGAGCCCTTCCGATATGTCCCTGCTGTCAGGTGGAGGAATCATTATTTTGCTCGTAATAAGGAGGCACTTCCTTGCTACGGCCATGGAGCTAGCTTTCAGCCTCTCCACCTACAGTTCTCCTCCGATGTAAGTCGTTCCTTGACCGTGTTAACCATGCCATGCCGAGAGCACCTAGGCGATGGACGACGGCAAGGCCTAGGAAGCGAATGACCCAGAGCCGGGGAAGACTCGGCAGTTGTTTCCCACGTGGAGGGGCGTACAAGGATTTACTGGTTGAGCTGCAGTGTGAGGCTGCCATCGCCAGAGAATCAAAGCAGGTCTGGGTGAGTATAGGGATGGCCAGGCCAGGGATGGGAGTAGGGTGGGCTAGTGAGGCATGCGTGGAATCAAAGCCGGCCACGGGAGGTAGGAGCAGGCGGCATGGCCGATGCTGATTTGGGTGGCTAGAGCAAGAAGACCAGAGGTTGAAGAAGCACTATGGCTGTTGGATGGACATCGTACGCTCACTTGAGCTAGAATCGTTCATTTATTGACTAAGTTGACAAAGCTCTCCGTCCGCCTCAACTTTGAAGACCCACAAGTCAACCTCCAACATGGTGGGTCCCAGATAGCAGGGGCAGTATTCATTTTTTTGTCCGTAATAAGGAGGCAGTTCCTTGCGTGCAAAGATATAGCTGGTGGGTTCGAGCTGTCAGTGGATGGAACGTTTTTTTTTTGTGAAATACAGAGGCCCTTACGGTGGGTCCCGCAGTCAGGTGGAGGAATCATTATTTTGCATGTAATAAGGAGGCACTTCTCTGCGTGCGGTCGTGGACCCAGCTGTCAGCCTCTCCACGTATAGTCCTCTTCCGACGGATGTCATCGTTGACCACGTTAACCACGCGGAGCCGAGAGCACCACGGCGGTGGACGATGGCGATGCGTAGGAAGGGAATAACCTAGAGTTAGGGAAGACTCAGCATTTGTTTCCCACGCGGTTAGGAGTATGAGGGTTTACTGGTTCAGCTGCCGTCGCCGGAAAATAATAGGAGTTGTGGGTGAGTAGAGGAATGGCATGCTAGCTAGCGAAGGAGTAGGGTGGGGCGGTGCGGCCTGCGCGCCAACACCGTCTCCCACGAGAGGAGGGAGCAGGCATTCCCGCCGGCGCTGGTTTCAGCGGCTGGAGCAGGAAGAGATTGAAAAAGCACGGCGACCGTTGGATGAAAATCCAACATTCACTACTCTCGTGTGTTGACTAAGTGGACATGGCCTTGCGTGCGTGTCAACCTGGTTTTTACGAAAGCATACGCGTGAACCTAAAGTAGGCGCACCAGTCCGCCTCAAATATGTGGAAAATAGCACACATCCCGTCTGCCATTATTTCTAATAATTTACAGCCCATTTGCTAATTCTTAAGGATTTTTTTGGAGCCCATATTCTTTTTGTTAGCATTACAACCCATATTGTGGCTAGGTTTAAAAAATTGTACGAAATTTTGCATATTTTGGTGCAGTCCGAACTGTTTTTAATCCCGAAATTTTGAGTAGCGTTCAAACAAATTTAAAAATTATAAATTTATATCAATTTAAAATTCAACATGATTTTGCCCGCAAAAAAAAAAATTCGAAATGTCGAAAAAAAATTAAAAACGATATTTGAAACTAATTGCTGCTTTGTTGTGTTTATAACTTTATGTCCAATTTCTTGCTACTTCTTTTTCTGGGCAAGCTAATACATCGCTCTCATCTTGACAGATTTGCAGCCCAGCAGGGCTGAGAAAGCAAGTAGGCCTCCGTTGGCTATTTATTAAAAAAGGGTAGAACTGGGCTATCCATTTTAAGGAAGAAAAAAACACAACTAGGCTCATCATGTGGTAAACATAAAATAAAACCCTGGCTAAACGGGCCACAGCCCACGCACGGCCCCTTACCCTGATCCGTCTCTAAAACTAGTGTAAAATTTACAGCCCATCTGGTGTGCTAGTTTAAATTAAGTTTGTGGGTGCTGGTGGGGGCTGATCACTTAGGTTCCGTAATGCACAGTGAGCTCAAGGAGCCAGCGAGAGTGATGTTATTTCCCTTGGTTGGGATTTGTTACAATATTTCACTCTTAAATGAACAAGTGGCAAGCTGAGTTGAAAAGGGCAACAACATCTAACTACAACTTACTAACTGTAGAAAAGCACGAGGGTTAATTGTTCATCAGGTTTAAAAAAATCCCAGATTGAATATGGAAATAATACCTAACTCGACCACTTTTTTTGGCAGGCACAATAAAACGGATCGGTCTGATCCATAAAATCAACATCCTGTGCCAAAAAATTACTGGCAAATGACGACAAGTTGTTGTAAATAGAAGCCGGGCATGTTCAGAAGCCCATTTGTCCACATGAAACTGCTTTTTTTGCTCTTCGAAATACCCATCCGTCAAATCCATGTTGTTGATAAACTTAAGCGTGATGGACAATAGTAACCTCGCATTCAGTAGGAAGAATGTCACAAATCTAGTGTTTGCATGGTTGGCTAAATATTGTTTCAGCGTTATTGTCTTCAATCGAATGTCATGAGAAGTGAGAAAACCCCGGTGCTTACGAATCCACCGATTGGTTATAACTTTCTTACCCCGTCCTGTTGCCTAAATAGACATGAAGATTGTAAACAGTTAAGGTCTAAAAAAAGACTGTCGAAAGAGAAACAGCTGAACGGTTAATTCTAGTACACTATATGCGGGCTTCCAATGTGCGTGAAATTATCACATTTACATACAACTTCTCAAGACATGGAAAGCATTGCAGCAAGCCAATAATATTTTTTAGATCAAAACTATTCGTTTGGATATATAAGATCTTGGAAGAATCCAGCACCATTGATAGGCTATCCACGGAGAAACTCTTCATTGAGCATAGAACATAATATTAGTACAAAATGTGTACTCCAAGATGATGTAGAACTTATGCACGGGAATTTAAAATGCAACTTATGTTTACAAGTGTAGATGACAATATACAGTACCTGAAGAACTGTGGAGCCAAACACCATCTTGAAATGAGCACAGAGATCATGTATTACACCCAAGGTCTCCAGTTTAGGCGCAAAGACAACAATTATTTGCAACGGTGAATAACTAGAATAAAGGATCAACCTTTGAAGTGAAGGGGCATCTTCGATGATGAGCTTCCTTTCGGCAAAAGAAATTCCAATTCTTACAAGGTTAGGCAACTTTATTTTGAGACAACTGTGAAAATAAGCGCCAAGCACTCTAGGGTAGGGCAACTGGAGTGGATGATGTTGTGCAATGAGGCCTCCGATATACGAACCCGCACAAGGGAATGTTTTTTGAGAAATGGGAGTCGAAGGTTTAGTACCAAATTATCTGGTAGGTAGCACAGCGCAAAGGTGGCGGTGTGGAGACAGGAGGAAACCCGCGAGATGGACATCGGTGCCCGAGGGCACAAGTACAGGGCATTCAGTATTTGGTAGGTGATTTCTTGGGAATAGTAGAACTCAAGCATCTGTAGTTCTGTGAATTCAGGGGATTTCAGCCAGGTGTCCACAGTGTAGGGCATGCTATGCTTGCTCGGGTAGCATGACATGATCTGTAGGCTTTGAACGGAGCCCTGGTGGGAGGAGATGAGGGCTCTGGGGAGTTGAAAATCATTAAAGAGAGATAGTTGATGACAGTCGAGATTAAGGGGCACGGCGCGCCATAGAGGGCGCCACCGAGTTGAGTGGACTTGGGTGCGGCAGCAATCCTTGGTGGGGAGAAGCGACATGATCTCCCCAAGGATGGCGTCCGGGAGATCGCTGATGCGATCCGCCCGAGATTCTATGGTTTCCTGGTATCTGGTGGGGGCGGGCTCGTTGCTTCTCCCCGTGCTGTCGGGTGCGGCATCTACAATAGGCATCGCCACTGGCGGGAGCCTCATCTTCTTGATGCTATGGTCAGCGGACTCCATTTTCCTCGAGGTCGTCGCGTCGAGCTCACGGATTTGAGCAGAGTAATGAATGACGAGCCTAGTTGTAGTGGGAGTGAAGAAGAAGGGGAGCTGTGGTTTTCTGTAGTAGTGAGGAAGAAGGGGAACTTGGGTTTTCTCTAGGAGTGAGGTGAGGAATATCGGGGTACGAGTGGAGCGAGCTGACGTGAGGTGGGTGGGAGTGAGGAGGAAGAAGAGCACGCAGGTTTATTCGGGGGCGGTGTGCTGGGTAGCGCCTCTCATTAAGTAAATATATGGGCTTTTGAATTGATTTTATTACTTACTAGGGTGGATGGGCTGTTTTGTCTTGGGCCCAGAGAAACAATTACTACCAGTACAGCGGAGACAATCTACAGCTACCCAGAAAAGCAATTACTACTAGTACAGTGGATACACTACCGCTTCTAGCTCCTCCGAGGTCATCGAAACGTTTCCCTCTGCCGAATGCCGTTTTACTTTGGTTCACCAACGTGCGGGCCATGCAACATGCTGGCCCAAATGCCATCCACCAAATTAGAAGGTGGTATGCAGGCGGAGAGTCACCCTGGTCGTAGCGCGGCAGTAACGAGCTGTCATATCACAAAACCCCACCTCCGAGTAGTCTAAGTTTGACGAAGCGACCATCATTTCACTCTTCGCTGAATCCCCTTCTCCCTCACCATCTTCAAGAAAGCAAACACTCGCATCTACCATTGTTCTTCTCTCC
The DNA here is from genome assembly GCA_902687465.1 of Secale cereale. NCBI lineage: Eukaryota > Viridiplantae > Streptophyta > Magnoliopsida > Poales > Poaceae > Secale > Secale cereale. The sequence continues at coordinate 553,406,048 of LR738712.1, forward strand.
CAACGAAGGGAAGGTAAGCGGATCTGTGATGTTGGTATATTTTCTTTCAGAAAAAGAACTTTTGCAAAGAAATAACCGATGCCCACTCTAGTTTTGTTCCATTGTCATTGCTATTGTGTTTTCCTTTCAGTGGTCTCCCAATATTCGCTAGTTTCATGATGGACCAAGGAGAACCAGGCAAAGATCTGCCGATGTTGGACCAGACCCGGGAGGCTGATCCCAACGAGACAGAGAGCTCCAAGAAGATAGAGGCCGCCACCGAGCCAACCCCAGATAGGCTCACGGACACTACTGAGATTGTCAACGCCCCGTTTGATGTTACAGCCCCCGTGGCCCTGCAGGAGCAGTTTTCCCCGTCG
>LR738712.1:553408433-553459731 GCA_902687465.1 Secale cereale
CCCCCGCGTCGGATCTGGGCTCTCCGGCCAGTCCCCGTCGCCATCGACCCTCGCCGGAGCCTCCATCCGCCGCCGCTTCGGTCCTCGTCGATGAGGACGACGACAGCCTGCCTCAGCGCACGGGCCGGCCTCTCGCCCCAGGCCCAGCACCTTGGCCGCAGCACCCCGCGCTAGGCCCAGCCAAGCCGGCCCGACTCTGCCTCCTGCAGGCCCAACCTCGGCCTCGCCCTGCCACCGACTTGGGCCTCGGCCCACCATGGTGAGCACCAGCCGCCCCTATCCAGTGCTATGTGCGTAGTATAACTATCTAACGCTCCCTTTTCTCTGTTGAAAATCCACTAAGTCCTTTTCTGCCTTATTTTGTTGCATAATTTGACTGCTGGTAACTATTTGTGTGTATGTCCAAATTGAGTGAATGATATGTCAAAATGATCGTGGTGATGTGCTCTACACTTTGTTCCATTGTACCATGCTTGTTTGACTTCATCTAGATGCCCTAACATCTGTTGCAAGAGTGCTACTTGTTATTAACTACTGTTACTTGTTATTTTGTTGCCATGTTTGAGATATGATAACTTGGTGCATGTTTATCCAAATGATGCATATGATATGTCAAAATGTTCATTATGAAGTGTACTACATGATGGTTGCTGTAGCAAGCTTGTTTGAGTTCATATTGCCATGTTAATCTCTGTTGCAAAAGTGCATGTGGCTGTTAGGTGCTGAAACTTGTTATGAGATGCTGATTTCAATTGCTCTTTGCTATTGATGTGTTTGTCCTCTTGCCACATGTCTAGATGTTTTAGAAGCACAATAATATGGTCTTTGCTGTGGTGCATTTAACTTTCCATGATATGCCTTGTGTTGACTTAAACATGCCATGTTGTTATTGCTGTTTTATACTTAGTTAAATTTCTGCTAAGTCTGGAATCTATCTTATCCTGATGCTATGTTTGCTTGATGCCCTAGTCAAATCCATGCTTGTTTTGGAGTGGCCAATGACCATGTCTTGTTGTCCATGTTATTGTCTATTCATTCATGACTTTACTTTCTCATATGACCTGCTGTAGCTTATTTATTTCTTGCTCTCAAGTTGCTATAAAATATAACTGTTAGGTTTTTAACGTCAAGATCAAAATGGCGTAGCTTGTTTCTATTGATCCATGCCTCCTATGGAGATGCTCCAATGGAGTTGTTTGATGAAGGATATGTCTACTACATGTCCATGCTCTTTATATACTTGTTAGAGTTGATACGCATGTTGTTTTGTGCCTCCGAAGGCAGCATCGTGATGATGTTTCTGCCTTCCCAGATTATGGCTAAGTCTGGATAATTTTATTGCAACTTGCCATGCTTCTTTAAATGTGTTCCAGCAAGCTTTTGGGTGTGTTCTAAGTTCCTACTTGTTAGTTATCATGTCTACTTCAGATCCATGCTTCTTGTTATCATGTTTGAGTGCTGTAGCATATATATATCTTGCTCCAAAGTTGCTATGTGGTTGTTAACTTCAGTTTGTTGTTATATCTTGTTTCATGTCTATCTTTTAGCCCGTTGCTCTGTTTTGGGTGTGCCTTATATGAAACTTGTGTGATTTTGCATGTAGAATCATAATATTATATTGTTTTCATGTTTGGAGTGAGTTTTCTTGATGTTTGGGTGAATCTTGCACCGTTGTCATGTTTGTCTTGTTTTGCTCATATCTTCTATGTCGTAGCTCCGAATTAAACAAACTTTATATGAAACTTGACTAGAATTTCGTGTACATCATCATGGTGCATGTTAACCTGCTGTTTAACAACTTTAACTTAAGGTTTGTTCAGATCTGGACTAATTTCAAACTATGCATATGAGGACTTACCGGATTTGTTATATGTAGTTTCCGGCCTCATTTAAACTTGTTGACTTGTGTTGCTTTTCTGTGCTTCCTACCTTGCCATGTATTGCATCATATATAGACTTGTCTTGAATCATACTTGCTTGAGCATATTGTCATGTTCTTGTGTTGTTTTTCTGTGCTTCCTACCTTGCCATGTATTGCATCATATATAGACTTGTCTTGCATCATACTTGCTTGAGCATATTGTCATGTTCTTGTGTTGTTTTTATGTGCTTCCTACCTTGCCATGTATTGCATCATATATAGACTTGTCTTGAATCACACTTGCTTGAGCATATTGTCATGTTCTTGTGTTGTTTTTCTGTGCTTCCTACCTTGCCATGTATTGCATCATATATAGACATGTCTTGCATCATACTTGGTTGAGAATATTGTCATGTTCTTGTGTTGTGTGTTTACCGTATTGCTTGCTTCTTGTTGTTAGTGCTTGTTCCGTTGCGATCGTGAGGATTCGTTCATCTACTCGTGGTTCGTCTTCAAGGCTTCTTCTTCGTCTTCTTCACGGAACCGTTCTTCTTCCTTGCGTGATCTCAGGAAGACGACCATACCCTTGGATACCTTTACTATCATTGCCTTTGCTTAGTTGTCTCAATGCTATTGTTATATGTCGTGCTACCCATTTTTATTGTCAGCCCCTCTCCTTGTTGCCATGAAACCTCTAACCTTGACACCTTCCTAGCAAACCATTGTTTGGCTATGTTACCCGCTTTCTCAGCCCCTCTTATAGTGTTGTTAGTTGCAGGTGAAGATGAAGATCGTTCCAGGTGGGAACTCGTTGTTGGAATATCTCAATATCTATTATTATTATCAACACACCTATATACTGGGCATGGGTGGAAGGCTTGGCCTTTTGCTCGGTGTTTTGTTCCACTCATGCCACCTTAGGCGCCGATAAACCGGCATTATGTTCCTTGATTTTGCGTTCCTTACACGGTTGGGTATATGGGGACCCCTTGACACTTCGTCTTTGAATAAAACTCTAGCAAGGCCCAACATTGGTTTTTAATTTGCCTCATAATAATAACTTAATTAATTAATTAAATTGCATAGGGGGGACGCTCCCTCGAGATTCTTTTCTACATAGCAGGGGGGCAGTGCTGATGGTGTTGGTCCCAAACGGGCAACCTGCGGGGCCACCTTGGGAAAACCCGAGGGCTGGTTTTACTCGTAGCTTGTCCCATCCGGTTGTGGCCTGAGATGAGATACGCGCGGCTACTATCAGGGTGTCGGCACGCCGGGAGGTCTTGCTGGACTTGTTTTACCATTGTCGAAATGTGTTGTGCACCGGGATACCGAGCCTGATCGGATTTCCCAAAGATAAGGGGTAATAATTATTATTACTTGAGCTGATCGTGAGAGCTTGTGATGGGCTAAGTTGGGACACCCCTACAGGGTTATGATCTTTCGAAAGCCGTGCCCGCGGTTATGGGGCAGATTGGAATTTGTTAATGTCTGGTTGTAGAAAACTTGACAGAGGATCCGAAGTAAAACACACAACTGTGTGAGTAACCGTGACTGTCTCTTTTCACTTTGAGAAGAGAACACGGTGGGGTTATGTTTGACTCGTAGGTAGTTCGGGATCTTTAGCGATCATTACTAGTTTGCGACCGTTTGCGTAGATGCTCATCTTATTCTTGTACTCGTAAGTTAGCCACCATATATATTGCTTAGCCGCTGCTGCAACCTCACCACTTTACCTCTTCCTACCCTTTAAGCTTTGCTAGTCTTGTTACCCATGGTTATGGGATTGCTGAGTCCTCATGGCTCACAGATACTACAACAACAGTTGCAGGTGCAGGTTTCCGATGATTCGACATAAGAGCGTTGTTCGTTGTGTTGGAGTTCTTTCTTCTTCTTCTTTAGTCTTGGGTTAGGTTCCGGGTTGGCAGCCTGGGATAGCAGATGGATGTCTTTGTGCTTTACTTGTTTGCATCCGTAGTCGGATGCCTTGTATTGATGTTGTTGTATTCATGTGACTTGTATGTATTGTTTTATCCCCGATGTATGTATTTAATGGTACGATGTAATGATATCCATCTTGCTAAGCACCCGAAATGCGGTTGTGCCCCAATCACGTAAGTGTCACATGATCGGGATAGAATCGCATCTTGGGCCTGACAAGTTGGTATGAGAGCCTCGACCGACCATAGGAGCCCCCTTGTTTGATCGTAGCTTGGCCGTTGTTGAGTCTAGCAAAAAACTTTTTAGGAGTCTAGTTATATCGGAGAGTAGGAATTCTTTTTACTCCCTGCCCCTTCGTCGCTTTGGTGACGAATCTTGACGTAGGTGTTTTGAATTACCCCTCTTCCCCTTCAAAAAAAAATTTAGGATCTCGTGCTTAGTTTTCGTTCGTTGCGTTGTTAGTTCTTTCATATGGTGCATCTCTCATCAAGTGGACTCGGCCCTCTTCTTCTTTGCAAGTTCAATCCTCGGTTGTTTCCAATCGATGTTGTTTCCCCATCCGATGTGGTTTTTCTTTTCCCACCCGCCCACCCTTTTTCTTCTCGGAGCCGGAGTCATAATCGAGTATCCATTCTCTTCATGTGAATCCTTGCATTCTTTCCTCAATTATTTCAACTGGTGAATTCTCCTCTCGTTCGTCATTCTTCATTTCTTTTCTTTCCGGTGGATTCAATTTGTTCTCGGTGTTGTTCATTTTCTTTCCCTCAGTTCAAATATTTTTTCCCTTGTCTCGTTCGTCTCTCGCCATTTAATCATCTTGGAGTTCCGAAGACATCTCAGGATATTCGTCTGTCTTCCGATTAATTCAAGGTTGTCGCCTCCTTCGAGTCTTTTAATTGTTCCGGTGCATCATCTCCTTTTGATCCTTTCCAACGGTGGGTTTTCTATTCGGTGGGCTCATAACCCATATGTCTTTTCCCAGGATCTTACCTGTCTCTTCTAATTTCCCAGAGTGTTCCGAAATTCTTTTCAAGTGTGACGGAAGTATGGATTCCATCAGTCATATGCCTTCTCCAAGATCACTTGAAATTCTTTTTCATCGTTGGTTCAACCTTTCTTCTTTTTCATTCTTCCGGAGTAGTTCATGAATTCTCTCCATTGTGTTCCTCCGAAGTCCATCATTTCAGAAGATTTCTTCATCCTCAGTTTTCAACTTCGTCCTCCAAACATTCTTCTTGATGCCTCTTCGTTCGTCTCACATTGTTTCCGGTGCTTAGTTCAAGTATTCAATAATCCGTCCGCAATCTCTTCGTTCTCGTCATTCAAATTTTCTCAAGTACTTATCCTTTTCCTGGAGATTCATTCTCTTGTGTTCACTCAATTTCAATTCTTCACGGTGGCTTGTCCTCTTGCATCGTTCAATTTCATTCCTTACAGTGGACATTCTCGTTCTTCACTCGATTTTAATTCTTCCCGGTGGTTCGTTCATTTTCTTCACTCGGATTTAATTCCTTACGATGGTTCGCTCAAGTATTCCTTTCCTTTGTTATCATATCAATCCATTCATTTATTACAATCCAACCGGTGTTTCTTGAAGATTTTCGCAAGTTCGCGATATATACCTCTTTATTCAATTTCATCGCGAATAAGTGGTATGTGAATCCATTGCTTCTCATCAATTTAATTGGTGGAGGATAAGCATAACGTAATTCTTATTTTTTCATCAAGTTGATTTATTCCTTCATTCGGAATTTTTTCTTGATGAATAAATTCTAGTTCCAAGTGCTTTAATATTTTCTTTCCGGAGTTCATAGTTTCTTGCCTATCTCGTCGGAACCCCTTCTAATCATCGCAAGGCTCTAGTCTTATTCTTTTCGTCCGTCATTTCTATATCTTCATCCTTTTGTTACCGGAGTTTCTCAGGGTGGTTCATCATGAGGAATTCATTATTCAAGTGTTCTTCAAAATTCTGTTGAAGCAGCTCAAGCTTTATTCTTCTTGCATCCCGAAGTGCAAATAATCCTCTGTATTCTTTTGAAGTGGAGTTTTGCAGTTCTTCATCCTCAGCTAATCCATTTTTTCGTTGCGGCATAATTCACCTCAAGTTTTGAGATGTTTAAATAAGTCCATAACAAGCTTATTCTTTTGTTGTTGATTTTCTCAGCAACTCCGTTCAAGTCTTTCTTCCTCGTTCATGTCACTCGTGCTCAAGTTGTCATCTTCTTCCCAGTTCTTTTAATTCCATCCTTTAATTCTTTCGGAAGTTTTTCTTGTTCATCTCGTCATGTATCGTTCCATCTTCTCAAGTACAAGTCATATTTCTTCAATGCTTAGCCGGTGTGCTATTCCTTCCATTTTCAGCCGAAGTGTTGCCCGAATTCCTTCGTTTGAATTCCTTTTCTATCTCTTTTAACCAAAGTGGTTAATTTCTCTCTTATCATTCAACCTACTTGGTTCTCGTGTATTCCTTGTTCCTTTTTGTAATGGAGCTTCTCTTTCTCGTTCATCTTCGTTGTTCCCTTTCTTTCAAGTTGTTCAACCTCTCAAGGTTCTTTGGTTTCACTCTTTTGTCATCGAAGAACTTCGTTCTTCCTTTTCCTCTTCCGTCTCGTTCCTAAGATCTCGGGACGAGATCTCTTGTTAGTAGGGGAGTGTTGTGACACCCCGAGACCGGTGCGCCAGGTGTCAGTCAGTTACTCATCGCCGTTGCCATGTCATCTACTTGCGTGTGCATCTTTGCCTTGTCATCATGTGCATTGCATCATCATGTTTTCAAAACTTGCATCCGCCCGAGTCCCCTCGTCCTTTCCGTTGTCCGTTCTGAGCCCAGACACACTTGCACGCGCCTGCGGTGCCTTCGAATATTTATTTTGTGAGTGGCCGGAAAACGTTCTCAGAATGGGGTGAAACATGGCGTGTGGCCTTATTATAGCATAGGTAGACCGCCTGTCAAGTTTCGTCGCGTTCGGAGTTCGTTTGATAGCCCAACGGTTAACCGCGTTAACCGCCGGAAGCCTTTTCCCTTTTGGCCCAACAACCCTTTCACAACAGCCAACCAAGCCCTTTCTAACCCCTCCATGCTCTTGGCCGTTCGATCACGATCGTGTGGCCACGAACCGCTCCTCATTTGGACACTCCTAGCTCCCTCTACCTATATATATGTGCCTCTCCCTCCGCGCCAAGAAAGAAAATAAGGGAAGAACCTACCTGGGCCAAACTTACCTGCGGCCCAGCTGCAGCCCAACACTGTTGGCCCAGCCCACCTGGCAGCCGTGCCATCTTCAACTTCTGCCAGTAGGCAGAGGCGAAGACGCACGCGCGCGCTGGGAGGCCTCCACCTCCTGCTATGCGCTGGAGGCCGCTCCTTCGTCCTGATCTGCGCCGCTGGAGACGCCTCGAGACCCCTCGTCCTCCCTCCTCTCTCTCTGGTGTTTCTCCCTTCTTCCCCTCGCGTTCCCGCAGCCACCCGAGAGCCAGCCATCACCGCCGCTTGTCACCACAGCGGCCACCGTCGCCCCCTCGCTGTCGCGCCATGCCCGAGAGCTCCGCCATCAACTGCTTCATCGAGAAGGCCGAGCCGCAAGCGCTCGTTTGCCCTGCACCGCCCTCACCGAGCTTATCCTTGCCGCCGGTGCCCGAAGATCGTCGACGCCGATTGGGCCGCTCCAGAGCTTCCCCGAGCCGGCTGAGCTTCTCATCTGGACCGATGTGAGCTCCTCTCCATTTTCCCCTTGACCCAGTGGTCCATCTCTCGCCGTAGACGTCGTCCCCTTGAGCTCTGAAGCTCGCCGGAGCTGTGCTTCATCGCCGCCGTGGCTACGGAGACCATAACCTGCATCTGAGCTCGTCATCGTGCTCGGGTTGCTCCCAGGAGATGAACGGAGCCTTTAGCTCGCCTTTCCGTGCTTCTTAGCGCCACAGCCGTCGGCGCCCGAGCTTCGGCCGCCGCCGTTGAGGTTGCCGTCGCCGCTTCAGACCACCCCAGCACCCCTCACCGCCACCACTCGATGCGCGCAACTGCGTGCGTTCGAACGCAACAAACCGCAGCTGAAATGATGCCCGGTGGCTCGTTTCCGAGCCCTCCGCCGCGTTCGATCTCGCCGGCGGCGAGTCGCCGGCGGGTTTGACCTCAGCCGTTGAACAGATTTGACCCCTGTGGGTCAATGACGTGTGGGTCCAGTCCCTGCTAATTGGCTAGTTTAGGTTTAATTAAAGTAGGATTAGTCCTGGCTCACTCATGTGTGGGCCCAGGCCCCTGACTAATTAGAGTTAGGTTTATTTTAGTGTTAGCTAATTTAGTTAATTAGTTGAGACCCTGACATGTGGGTCCCAGCCGTCAGGTTTGACCTAGGTTGGTGCCTTTGACTTGCTGACGTAGTGATGATGTCACTATGACGTCATAAAGAGTTTCTGTAATTCTAAATAAATCAGAAATGATTTATTTATTTCTGAAATTAGCCAAAACTTCTAAAAATCACAGAAAATAATCTATAACTCACATGAAAATAATTTATATATGAAAATTGATCAGAAAAATTCAAGGAATCTGTTTATGGCATTTTCATGCATGTTTGAACAAGTTAAACCTGCTGTTCAGGTCAAATCAATTATTTGGCATTTAAATAATTACATATGGAGTTTGAATTTGAACCTTTGGTTCAAACCAACTTCATCTAATATGGTTGCTAGTTGCATTAGCTCAATCAACAGCATATTGCGATGTCATGATCATGCATCATATTGTCGCATTGCATTGATTGTGTTCTTTCTCTGTTTGCCGGTTTGTTCCCTCTTAGTAGACGTTGTTCCGACGATGTGATCGATGACAGCGATGAAGACTCATTGATATCTTCAGAAGTGCCAGGCAAGCAAACCCCCCATTGAGCATTCCGATACAATCCCACTTTCTCGCTCCTGCTCTCCTTTACTGCATTAGGACAATAACGATTAAACTGCTTTTTGCTGCGGTAGCTGAACCCCTTTCCTCTGCATGACCTGTCATTGCCACAGTAAATAGTTGAAACCCACTAGCATGAGTAGGAGTTGTTTGAGCCCTGTTGTGCCTACTCATTCATGCTTTCTGGTTATGCCTGCTATTGCTTAGAGTTGTGTCAGGTCTGATTCATCGGGGATGAATTGGGAAGTTATGAACATGTCCTACTGTGTGTGAGCTAAGTGTGTGAACACGATTTGGTAAAGGTAGCGGTGAGAGGCCATGTAGGAGTACATGGTGGGTTGTCTCACTGGAACCGTCCTTAAGAACTGAGTTCTGTGTAAGTTGTCCAATGACATAGCTACTACCACGCATTGGAATGCTTAAGTGCCCCTCTCGACTTATTAATCAACTCGATCTCTGTCCAGGAGTTGCAACTAGTTTCTGGTGTTTGTAGGTAGTGTTATAATTCTACCAAGTGGCACACGGTACATGTGGTCTTGGGACAGACTAGGCACCATGGCACGGTGTACCAAGCGTAGATCCATCCGTCGAGGTGGGCTTGGGAACCCTGCGCACATCATTTGGGGCCGTGAGCGACACCCCGGCTGGATCTCCTTACGGATGGAACCCGAATAGGCGATAAACCTGGACTAGAGTCTTGCGTGGTTAGTCAGGTCGTGGCCGACACCCTCGCCAGGCTTCCGCTTGAAGGTTGCCGAGATACACGACGTGTACATGGAGGTAAGTGGCGAGAGCATGTGTGAAGAAGTACACCCCTGCAGGGTTAACATGATCTATTCGAATAGCCGGGTCCACGGTTATGGACTTCTTGGATGCTTACGTGGTACATAGACAAATGAAAGTGGATACTCTAAAATGCTCAAGACAAGTGTGAGTGCTATGGATGGCGTTCTCGTAGGAAGACGGGAGCGGATCCATAGTGGTGTATTGATTGGTGAATATGTGGACTCATGTGCGCCACCTCAAAAGAGTTACTTGCAATCATAGTTCAGGATAGCCACTGAGTCAAAGCTGGCTTGCTGCAGTCAAACTCCACCACCCCTTTGTTGATATTGTTGCATATGTATTTGGTTCTGATGTCAGTCTTGCTGAGTACCTTTGTACTCACGTTTGCTTAATTTATGTTTTTGTAGAGAGACTTCAGTCTCGCTAGTGATTCCGCGTGGACTTCGACGTTTAGCTTGTTACCTCAGCTACGATCTTGTACCCTTGGGAGGGTCTTGTAGATAGTCAGGCTTCTCAGCCTTTTTCATTTGTAGTTGTCTGTACTCAGACATGTTATGCTTCCGTTGCCTGTATGCCCTGTATGTTGGGTCATGTGACCTCTGATTGTAATAAATGCTATGATGGCTCTTCTGGGCCTTTATCTATATGAGTTGTTGAGTTATGTTGTGATGCCATGTTGTACATCACATACTTGCATGTTATGCGTACGTGTAATGTGTATTGCTATGTGTGGGATCCGACACCTAGTTGTTTACCTTTGGTAGCCTATCTTACAGGGAAATGTCTCCTAGTGCTTCCACTGAGCCTTGGTAGCTTGCTACTGCTCCGGAACACTTAGGCTGGCCGGCATGTGTCCTTCTTTGTTCCTGTGTCTGTCCCTTAGGGGAAATGTCACGCGTTGTTCCTTTAAGTCCTTGTAGCTTGCTACGACTTGGGTTCATACGTTGATGACCGACACGTTCGTTGCTGGGTCATGTATGCCTGTCTCTGTAATTTAGCGCCACTTTTGGTTTATAACTAGTCATATCGGCCCGGGTTCTCTGTCATATGGATGCTAGCGATACTATCATATACGTGTGCCTAAATGCGCAAACGGTCCCGGGCCAGGTAAGGTGGCACCCGTGGGGATACCGTGCGTGAGGCCGCAAAGTGATATGATCTGTTACAGGCTAGACCTGTGTGACTTAGGATCGGGGTCCCGACACGCTTCATCTCACAATACCGCCGAAGCAAAGTATGACATGCTGGTAAGCAGTATGACTAGTATCGCCACAACTCATTGTGTTCTACTCGTGCATATCATCTATGCATAGACCTGGCTCTGATACCACTGTTGGGAAACGTAGTATTTTCAAAATTTTCCTATGATCACGCAAGATCTATCTACTAGATGCATAGCAACGAGGGGGAGAGTGTGTCTATGTACCCTCGTAGACCGGGAGCGGAAGCGTCAAGTGACGCGGTTGATGTAGTCGAACTTCTTCGCGATCCAACCGATCAAGCACCGAACGTACGGCACCTCCGCGTTCCGCACACGTTCTGCTTGATGACGTCCCACGAGCTCTTGATCCAGTTGAGCTTCACGGGAGAGTTTCGCCAGCACGACGGCGTGGTGACAGATATGATGTATCTACCGGCGCGCGGCTTCGCCTAAGCACTACAACGGTATGACCGAGGTGTGTTTCTGTGGAGAGGGGCACCGCAGACGGCTAAAACAATTCAACTTGTGTGTCCTAGGGTGCCCCCTGCCCCCGTATATAAAGGAGCAAGGGAGAGGCCGGCCCTAGAGGGGGCGCGCCAAGTGTGGGGAGTCCTACTAGGACTCCCAAGTCCTAGTAGGATTCCCCTTTCCTTTCCGGAGTAGGAGAGAAGGAAAGAGGTGGAGCGGGAGAAGGAAAAGGGGGTTGCACCCCTTGTCCAATTCGGACCAGAGGGGGGGCGCGCGCCTCCTTCCTTTTGGCCTTTCTCCTCTATTCCCGTATGGCCCAATAAGGCCCATATACTCCGAAAAATACCCGAATCATTCGGAACATTTCTGATGTTCGAATATAGTCGTCCAATATATCGATCTTTACGTCTCGACTATTTCGAGACTCCTCGTCATGTCCCCGATCTCATCCGGGACTCCGAACTCCTTCGGTACATCAAAACTCATAAACTCATAATACCGATCGTCATCAAACGTTAAGCGTGCGGACCCTACGGGTCCGAGAACTATGTAGACATGACCGAGACTCATCTCCGGTCAATAACCAATAGCGGAACTTGGATGCTCATATTGGCTCCTACATATTCTACGAAGATCTTTATCGGTCAAACCGCATAACAACATACGTTGTTCCTTTTGTCATTGGTATGTTACTTGCCCGAGATTCGATCGTCGGTATCTCTATACCTAGTTCAATCTAGTTACCGGCAAGTCTCTTTACTCGTTCCATAATACATCATATCGTGACTAACTCATTAGTCTTTTGCTTGCAAGGCTTATTATGATGTGCATTACCGAGAGGGCCCAGAGATACCTCTCCAACACTCGGAGTGACAAATCCTAGTCTTGATCTATGCCAACACTACGAACACTTTCGGAGACACCTGTAGAGCATCTTTATGATCACCCAGTTACGTTGTGACGTTTGATAGCACACAAGGTGTTCCTACGGTATTCGGGAGTTGCATAATCTCATAGTCGTAGGAACATGTATAAGTCATGAAGAAAGCAATAGCAGTAAAACTAAACGATCATAGTGCTAAGCTAACGGATGGGTCTTGTCCATCACATCATTCTCCTAATGATGTGATCCCGTTGATCAAATGACAACTCATGTCTATGGTTAGGAAACATAACCATCTTTGATCAATGAGCTAGTCTAGTAGAGGCATACTAGGGACACTCTGTTTTGTCTATGTATTCACACATGTACTAAGTTTCCGGTTAATACAATTCTAGCATAAATAATAAACATTTATCATGATATAAGGAAATATAAATAACAACTTTATTATTCCCTCTAGGGCATATTTCCTTCACTTTGCTGTGGTGCATTTAACTTTCCATGATATGCCTTGTGTTGACTTAAACATGCTTGTAAACATGCCATGTTGTTATTGTTGTTTTATACTTAATTAAATTTCTGCTAAGTCTGGAATCTGTCTTATCCTGATGCCATGTTTGCTTGATGCCCTAATCAAATCCATGCTTGTTTTGGAGTGGCCAATGATCATGTCTTATTGTCCATGTTATTGTCTATTCATTCATGCCCTTACTTGCTCATATGACCTGCTGTAGCTTATGTATTTCTTGCTCTCAAGTTGCTATAAAATATAACTGTTAGGTTTTTAATGTCATGATCAAAATGGCGTAGCTTGTTGCTATTGATCCATGCCTCCTATGGAGATGCTCCAATGGAGTTGTTTGCTGTAGGATATGTCTACTACATGTCCATGATCTTTATATACTTGTTAGAGTTGATATGCAAGTTGTTTTGCGCCTCCGAAGGCAGCATCGTGATGATGTTTTTGCCTTCCCAGATTTTGGCTAAGGCTGGATAATTTTATTGCAACTTGCCATGCTTCTTTAAATGTGTTCCAGCAAGCTTTTGGGTGTGTTCTAAGTTCCTACTTGTTAGTTATCATGTCTACTTCAGATCCATGCTTCTTGTTATCATGTTTGAGTGTTGTAGCATATATATATCTTGCTCCAAAGTTGCTATATGGCTGTTAACTTCAGCTTGTTGTTATATCTTGTTTCATGTGTATCTTTTAGCCCCTTGCTCCGTTTTGGTTGTGCCTTATATGAAACTTGTGTGATTTTGCATGTAGAATCATAATATCATATTGTTTTCATGTTTGGAGTGATTTTTCTTGATGTTTGGGTGCATCTTGCACCGTTGCCATGTTTGTCTTGTTTTGCTCATATCTTCTAGGCCGTAGCTTCGAATTAAACAAACTTTATATGAAACTTGACTAGAATTTCGTGTAGATCATCATGGTGCATGTTAACCTGCTGTTTAACAACTTTAAATTAAGGTTTGTTCAGATCTAGACTAATTTCAAACTATGCATATGAGGACTTACCGGATTTGTTATATGTAGTTTCCGGCCTCATTTAAACTTGTTGACTTGTGTTGCTTTTCTGTGCGTCCTACCTTGCCATGTATTGAATCATATATAGACTTGTCTTGCATCATATTTGCTTGATCATATTGTCATGTTCTTGTGTTGTTTTTCTGTGCTTCCTACCTTGCTATGTATTGCATCTTATATAGACTTGTCTTGCATCATACTTGCTTGAGCATATTGTCATGTTCTTGTGTTGTTTTTCTGTGCTTCCTACCTTGCCATGTATTGCATCATATATAGACTTGTCTAGCATCATACTTGCTTGAGCATATTGTCATGTTCTTGTGTTGTTTTTCTTCTCTGCCTACCTTGCCATGTATTGCATCATATATAGACTTGTCTTGCATCATACTTGGTTGAGCATATTGTCATGTTCTTGTGTTGTGTGTTTACCGTATTGATTGCTTCTTCTCGTTAGTGCTTGTTCCGTTGCGATCGTGAGGATTCGTTCATCTACTCGTGGTTCGTCTTCAAGGCTTCTTCTTCGTCTTCTTCACGGAACCATTCTTCTTCCTTGCGGGATCTCAGGCAAGATGACCATACCCTTGGATACCTTTACTATCATTGCCTTTGCTTAGTTGTCTCGATGCTATCGTTATATGTCGCGCTACCCATCTTTATTGTCAGCCCCTCTCCTTGTTGCCATGAAACCTCTAACCTTGACACCTTCCTAGCAAACCATTGTTTGGCTATGTTACCCGCTTGCTCAGCCCCTCTTGTAGTGTTGTTAGCTGCAGGTGAAGATGAAGATCGCTCCAGGTGGGAACTCATTGTTGGAATACCACAATATCTATTATTATTATCAACACACCTATATACTGGGCATGGGTGGAAGGCTTGGCCTTTTGCTCGGTGTTTTGTTCCACTCATGCCACCTTAGGAGCCTTTAAACCGGCATTATGTTCCTAGATTTTGCGTTCCTTACACGGTTGGGTATATGGGGACCCCTTAACACTTCGTCTTTGAATAAAACTCCTCCAGCAAGGCCCAACTTTGGTTTTTAATTTCCCTCATAATAATAACTTAATTAATTAATTAAATTGCATAGGGGGGACGCACCCTCAAGATTCTTTTCTACATAGCAGGGGGGGCAGTGCTGATGGTGTTGGTCCCAAACGGGCAACCTGCGGGGCCACCTTGGGGAAACCCGAGGGCTGGTTTTACTCGTAGCTTGTCCCATCCGGTTGTGGCCTGAGACGAGATACGCGCGGCTACTATCAGGGTGTCGGCACGCCGGGAGGTCTTGCTGGACTTGTTTTACCATTGTCGGAATGTCTTGTGCACCGGGATACCGAGCCTGATCGGATTTCCCTAAGATAAGGGGTAATAATTATTATTACTTGAGCTGATCGTGAGAGCTTGTGATGGGCTAAGTTGGGACACCCCTGCAGGGTTATGATCTTTTGAAAGCCGTGCCCGTGGTTATGTGGCAGATTGGAATTTGTTAATGTCCGATTGTAGAAAACTTGACAGAGGATCCGAAGTAGAACACACAACTGTGTGAGTAACCGTGACTGTCTCTTTTCACTTTGAGAAGAGAACACGGTGGGGTTATGTTTGACTCGTAGGTAGTTCAGGATCTTTAGCGATCATTACTAGTTTGCGACCGTTTGTGTAGATGCTCATCTTATTCTTGTACTCGTAAGTTAGCCACCATATATATTGCTTAGCCGCTGCTGCAACTCACCACTTTACCTCTTCCTACCCTTTAAGCTTTGCTAGTCTTGTTACCCATGGTTATGGGATTGCTGAGTCCTCGTGGCTCACAAATACTACAACAACAGTTGCAGGTGCAGGTTTCCGACGATTCGACGTGAGAGCGTTGTTCTTTGTGTTGGAGTTCTTTCTTCTTCTTCTTTAGTCTTGGGTTAGGTTCTGGGTCGGCAGCCTGGGATAGCAGATGGATGTCTTTGTGCTTTACTTGTTTGCATCCGTAGTCGGATGCCTTGTATCCCCCATGTATGTATGTAATGGTACGATGTAATGATATCCATCTTGCTAAGCGCCCGAAATGCGGTTGTGCCCCAATCACGTAAGTGTCACGTGATCGGGATAGAATCGCATCTTGGGCCTGACAATGAAATAGGTGCCCAAGCTATTGTTTAAAGGTAGTTTGGATTGTGTCTGATTATCCAAACCTTGCCTATTGTCGAGCCCTCTGGGCTAGTACTCTGTTTGAATCTGTCTATGGGACTACTCACATGAATCAAGAGAGAACCATCCTATTTTTTGGTGAAACATATGCGTCCTCACTAGTTTTTTCATGTAATATGGCATGGTAAGACATAAGTTGTCACGGTTTATCGGTTTATCATACAAGCAGTGTGTGTTTGATGAAATAGAGTACTTGTTCGAGAACAGTGATGTCTGACATATAAGCAACTACGATATCTTGTTGCGGTGGTTCATACAGTTAACTGAGGCCACAGTGTAAACTCAACACGTTCACATGCTAGTCCAGCATTCATGTGGAACATTCACATTAAACTCGGCTTCATAAAATACTTGAAAAGCATAAGTTAAGCAATTTTATACATCTCAATGATTCATAGAACATAACAACCATTTACTAGCTCACAGCAAAAGACAAAGTTATGAGAAGGTTTACAAATCAGGAAAAATCAAGCATGGCTTCTCTGAGCAAAGGGCCTCCCTAGGTAGGCTTTAATTTCCTAGAGTTCACTCTGGTTTTTCTTGTTCCACCATCCATGGTTAGGTTCTCTCATTCCAGAATAACCAATTATAATTGTGTTCTCAGCTGGAATGCTGAACTGAACCATGTAGTGTACTGGCCATCTGAACTTCTTGTGCAATTAAACTAAATTTAAGCAACACTATTTGCAGAAATAAGAAGACCACAATGCCTGTTGTCCGCGCACCTGTCCCAAAAACCTTCGCACAGCCATGCTAGCTAGTCCTCTGCCCATCCTTGATATGGGAGAAAGTGCATTCCCCACTAGGATGCAGTTGTTTTCGCTTGTCCCTGCACTGCAAACAAGAAGTAAACGTACAAATCAATTTCTTTTAGATTGCATTGGTCATTCTAACTAGTTAATACCATTGTAGGAATACCTCGAAGATGGGAGGTTAGAGGACGACAGCGAGGAATAGACATCTCATTTTGTGCAGTTCTACTAAAACCGAGGTGTGTATTTTTGATTGCACAAATAGAAACGATATGGAGACAGACATCCCTGTTTGCGCAAATATGAAATACAGTTATTTAAGTAGTGACCGTTATTTGAAGTGGCATATGATTAACACCATAATCTATTGTGTTATACTATTAACACTACATTGACAATATGAAAAAGTGACATTAAGCGGTGAGGCAGATGTGGCTGCCAAGAGTGGCAAACATTCAGGCAGCATGTCTGCATTTGTCCCATTTCTTATCTCCTCGGCAACATATTCCTATGTGAGCACATGAAATATAGACCTGCTCGTTCTCATTTGCGTTGTCCCCCTAACACCCCTCACTTTCTTTCCTTTTTCTACCAAGAGACAGGTCCACTTCCCCCCACCCTTCGCCATCCACCCTGCTTTCTTTGCCTTTTTCAACCAAGAGACCGGTTGGGTATCTACTACTTTCCCCCCTTTCCTCTTAGAACCAAGTCCTAGATTCATGCTACAACTTTCCCACTTTCTTCCCTATTTGAACCAACTCTTAGATTTGACTG
The DNA here is from genome assembly GCA_902687465.1 of Secale cereale. Classification (NCBI taxonomy): domain Eukaryota; kingdom Viridiplantae; phylum Streptophyta; class Magnoliopsida; order Poales; family Poaceae; genus Secale; species Secale cereale. The sequence continues at coordinate 553,425,715 of LR738712.1, forward strand.
TGTGAACTAGCTTCAACTTGAATAATAGTAAAAGTCGAGGTGGCTTTGGAATTGACGACGGAAGTAGAAAAATATCCACACGCAACCACGTGGGGAGCTGGGGCAGTAGAGCAAGGCCGGTTTCGAACGAAGATATACCTTAAGGTCGTCGGGATGTGGCAAAGACGACGTCGGGAGAGAGAGAGAAGAGCGTACAACAAACAGATCACACTTACTGAATCGAGCAATTTTATGTTCAAAAAAAGAATCGAGCAAATTTAGTAATTAAACAGAGCCAGTTGACCTAAACAATTCTCTAACAAAAGACTAGCATTAAAAACAAAGCCTAAGTATGTATAACTTTAACAAAGCCGCCAACTCGCCGTCCTATGCATCGCCGGTGTGAGATGAGACGTCGATGACTTGTCCTGGCGACATGCCGCCGTTGGTGGACTCCGTGCCCCCCCCCCCCGTGCAGAAGTCGACCGCATCCTCATCCTCGTCCTCGGAGCTGCCCTCGAGATTATAGTACTCGTAGTAGTGGTTGCGCCAGCGCTCGCGTCAGTACTCCACCGCCGATTCCCCGACAGACAGACTCTTCTCTACCTCGACCTCAGTGACGCGCAACTACTCCTCCCAGCGCTCCTCGATCTCCATCGCCTCCTGCATGTCCAGCTCCAGCTCAGCGATCTCATGAGGAAGCAGGTGCTCCACAGCCACCACCGCCTTTTCAGACGTGGGTTGCATGCTGGATTCTGAGGCGGCCTGTAATATCTTGGCTTGGATGGCCTCGACCCGGGCCATGGTGACATCAGCGACAATGGCGGCAGCTCGAGCTCTCTCAGCGTTTGCAGCCACCGTCACAGCAGCAGCAGCAGCCGTCTCGGCAGCCGTAGCTACACTATCGGCTGCCGCAGATGCCCTCTCAGCGGATGCAACCACGCTCAATGTGGATGCGGCGGCACTCTCAGCGTAGGCGGCGACGGCGCTCCGGGAGGACACAGCCACCGTATGGGACTTCACGAAGCGTTTCCACGGCGACATCTTTGCAAGAAGGGGTTGCGGGAATGGGGATCGGGATTCGTGGATTCGGGGGTTGCCGGAGCTGGAGCAGACGAGCCGACGAACTTAAGGAGGAAGACTTAAATAGACCCAGGAATTTTTATCGCAAACAGTTCCTACAAAAAACTGTGTGTGATGTTGTTTATATTTTAGACGTGAAAGACGAATTTGGAGTAAAGTGGCAACGGATGGTGTTTTAAATGTATGAGAAAATTTGTAGTACTAATACAACTGTCATGTCAAATTTTGGAAAATTTCGGGGGCCATTTGACCTTTAAAGACATTTAAGTGATTTTCTAGCCATTTAATGACCGAAATTCATATTTGAACTACATGTACATACTACAGCTAACCATAACCCGAGTCATAGCCCGAGAGAGAGAAGAGAGGTCACAATACTGCATCTTGGCCACAATACCGCGGGGAGGAAGAAGGGGTCGGAGGCCCTCCAGAGCCGGCACTGTCTCGGAGAGAATGGCACGGCCGCCGATCAGGACGCGCGGGCAGCTGTCGGTCTCCTCCCTCGCCGTCGACGACCGCGTGAATGATGCACCTACACCCATGCCCCGTCCGAGGTGGTCCAATCGAATTTGTGACCAGCGGTGGGCAGAGAGAGAGTGTGGCCACCTATGTCTTGCTTAGATCTGGAGAGCATGAGAGAGTGAAAGAGAGGAACCCTAATAAAGCAAGCATCGAGGCTCCCGCTTCTATGTTTAGTGGAGTGATTTTGTTGTAGCAACCATTATTAAATTGAATACGCGCGAATCACTATTTTCATTTAAAGTTCAAGTAAAAAAACTCGATCAATAAGATGCCACCACTTCCAGATCGCACTATCAAATCACCGCGTCCACGACGCACTATGTATTGTACTATCCTTCACATGCGGTCCTCGACCCTCCATCAAGTTGAAAACTAGACTAGTCCAAATGAGGTTGCCTATTTGTAAAAAAATGCGCTCCTAGCTTAAAAAAAGCGCTCCTAAACAAATGCAGCAATTTCAACCATCCTTTGGTGTGGAGGAATATCATAGGAACTCTATACGATATGATTTTATAGGAATTTTTCCTTTACGGTCAATTGGTTTATAGGAATAGATTCATATACTCCACACTTCAAAGGAAAATAAATATTAGCCTAGATTCAATAGAAAAGTTCTTATGATGTGAACCAAATGACGTCTCTTTTCCAATCCCTCCTCATAGGAATTGAGTAGTGAATTGCAAAAAACCAACACATTTTAAGTTCTCATCTGGAATTGCCACCACATTTCTTGTACGCCTCAAAATCAACCTATTTTATTGTTAATTTTCTCAATAAACACCGATGACCGGTTGGAAGTGAATTAATCTGATATTTTACAGCCCGGACCCGTTGCAAGCTTTGACATGGCATAAAATTGTCAACACCGTTTGTTGACCGTTGGTTTGGATAGAGGGCCCACTCTCAAGCCACCCTTTCCTCTCACACGTGTGGGTCTTCGCTGGCGAGCCCGCATCAACACTCCCACGTCGCCAGGGCCCATGATCACTCCTCCTATTAAGGCATAGCCGGTGAGCCCACCTCTGCAAACCTCTCCCTCTCCTTCTCTCCTTCTCTCTCCCCAGCAGCTCAGGTTATCCTGCATCAGTGCTACCTCTTGAGCTTGCGTTGTATTCCCTCGAAGAGGAAAGGGAGATGCAGCAAAGTAGCGTAAGTATTTCCCTCAGTTTTTGAGAGCCAAGGTATCAATTCAGTAGGAGACCACGCGCCAGTCCATCGCACCTGCACAAACAAATAAGAACTTCGTAGCCAACGCGATAAGGGGTTGTCAATCCCTTTACGGTCACTTACGAGAGTGAGATCTGATAGAGATGATAGTTTATATTTTTGGTATTTTTGGTTTAATAAAACAGCAAATAAAAACGGTAAAAGTAAATTAGAAGTAGATTGATATGTTGAGAATAGACCGGGGCCATAGTTTTCTCTAGTGGCTTCTCTCATGATAGCGATATTCTACGACGGATAAACAAATTACTGTCGAGTAATCCATCCATCCATTATATATAAAAAGTAATATACGGGCTCACCAGAAAAAAGAGAATAAGCTAGAAATTTCCACAATAATCAGAAACATCCAACCGTTTATTTAATAATCTACAATTTTAAAGCCGTTACATAAGATTTTAGAGAATAAATTACCCACCATTGCCATTATATATAAATAAAAAACTTTGCGTACTACCATTACGTCCACATCTCTTTCACGTTCCAAACTGAACAACCATATTTCTCTAAAAAAACTGAATAGATATATATCCCCTCAAGGGATCGTAATAGCTATTCATTGTTTCCATAAAAGAAAACTATTCGTCATCTCCTTCTCACGCAAACTGGGCGATGGAGTAACTACCCAGATCGATCGAGTCTCCTCGGGGCGAGCGATGGAGCAACTGCCCAGATCAATCGAGTATCCTTGGGTTTATCATCGTCCTCAACATCAAGACATCGTTCCCTCATGGCCTCCTCTCTCTGCCGACCGGTGTGCATACGGGAGTCCGGCCATCATCACAGTGTCAGGACTGGATGGCCATACATGGAATAGATCTAGGTATGCAATTGTTCTTCCCTATCATGTTACATCTATCTTTTTATAACTAAAACGAACTGGCACTAAGCAGTAGAGATTGGCAGCCCAGCACACCGAAAAATTAATCAATGAATACGCAAGATATTGGCATGGACGGCGGCCGGACGAGAGGAGATCAGCAATCGATATACCGAACAAAATAGGGCCAAAGAAAACCCACGAGACTGGAAAGGTTTAATCAGTTTTGATCTATTATGGCCACCTACAAATAGAGATGCATCAGAAATTTTGCAATCTGTTGAGTGCACCCCTCCAGCTGGAAGGTATTTTTCTCCCGTATTAAACCCATTAAGCTACGTGTAAAGGGCGGCCAACCAGCTATGACACGTGGCGCAAGCTGGTTGGCCGCGGTGAGAGATCTTTTGATTTTTTTAAATGAAAGTGTGGATTATTTTTTACAGGTATTTTTTAGATGGAGGTGAGGACCTCTGGTATTTTTTAAATGGAGTATTATGCAAAGTGGGACTGGTACGGTGCGGTGGTACTTTTTTACTTTTTTACTTTTTTAGATGAAGGTGAGGATTTTTTTTAGAAAATTTTTTAGACGAAGGGAATGACTCAATGTATTTTTTAAAAATAAAAATATGCGCACAGCATTCTCTCAAGCGGCGCCACAGGGTGGCGCCCCAAACACTAGTGGTGTGCAAGCAGCTAATCTTCACAATCATGTGCGCCAGAGTTTGACAAGTTACAATAATGATATTTCACAAAAATCATGGGGCAAACCAGGACAAATCATCTTTAAAAAAAGTATTGCATGTGTGTATCTTGGCACTGTGTTATTAGCCTCTTAACCAGTCATTGTGTTGGAGCTCTTTACAACAGAGGCGCTACATGATTACAATAATGATTCCTCTTGAAACGCATGCCATTGGTTAACAATAGTTCTGAATACCGGCCCACTTCCAGTGTTGGAGGTAGATTACCTTTTTAGCTCATCGATATTTACATAGAGATTTCATCATTTGGTATAAGTTTCAGATTTCTGATATAGAGATGGTAGATAATAATATATAACAGTATGCCCTTTCCGTCAGCAGCTTAAAAACTACAATATTAATACAACCTTTACAAATATTCTTTGTATGCCCATTAAAAATAAGGACTCCACTCGAGCCCTTTGGTCTTGAAAAATATGGGCAGAATGATATAAACCATTTATGGTGGCAAAAGTCTCTAACGTCGGACCAAAAATGTGTCTTAAATTTAAAAATATATAGACCCAAGAGTGTACATCGGTGGCTAAAGTTAGCTGGGAAGACTGTCTATATCATAATACAGTACTATGTACAAGGTACGACATTTCGTTTCATATAAGATAGTGGGCATTTTTCTGGGCATGTAGATGTGATTCTTTCTTAAAATTATCACATTTGTACGTATGTGTTTTCCGATTAATTATTTGTAGTTTGAAAGTTTATGTTTCCAGATTTTATCGTCGACCAACCATATGTACTTGCATGCAGGCAGAAAATCCAAGGTGTGCCAGTGATTTCATCCATATGTTGTTCTCTTATCTAATCGGTGAAAAAAGAATTGATCAAGGATATCAAACGCTTTATTTCTACCATTGCTCTCTTTCGGGTTCTTGACATTCTGGAGCAAATCAGAAACATCAACATCACTACGGTTCATTCTCGATGCTTTGTCTTGGAGCTATGTAATGCTTCATGACATGTATATTCATGTTTTTACTGCTCCATCTATTTCGACATACTACAACACAAGATCTCTTATCAGCATTGGCAATGCAAAACCAAATCGAGGAAGGATCTCTAGCAGGTCGCCTGGTGTCCTCCTAGATGATTAAGACCATGGTACCCGTAACATGTAATGGAATGAATCACAGAATTATTTTTGTAATGAGTTTATGCATGCATGTTCATGGTCGGTTCAACGCAAGTCTTTTTCCTACAAAAGCAAAGGCACTTGACGTCGTTCGTTTCAGGACAACATGTTACTCTCCAAGCATTAGGACTCTGCAGTAGTGCAAAACCAAAAATGATAATCCAGCCTAGCTTCCTAAGTAAGCAAAAATACATACACGCGTCTCTTTAGGTAGTTGGGATATGTTCCAACTTTTCCCAGTTTAGCTTACATATGATTTGCCAGAAGCTCTTCTCAGTCCACGTAATTCGAGCAATTAGTGTTGGAAGTAGAATTCCAAAATTAGGACTAACTGCATATGCTTAGGCATACATTGTCTTAATAATGAGAATATTTACTGTCTTAGAAATTTGACAACAACTATGTAACAATTTCTGTACAAAGCTAATTCGTCTTTTTGGTGACTACAACTTTTTAGTAGATGAAGCACAAGGTCCACATCGAGATGATAATTCTGATGGAATAGAAAATAATATGAATACAATAAAAATTAGAAATATGCCTGCCAACATGAAAGAGGTTCCAAATATCTTAACTCTATTTGGATCTATTGACAGTAACATAATAATTTAGTTTGATATTATTTTACTCGTATATATTGATAAATACTATTTTGAATAATGATATCACTATTGTCTGTCCAAGTTAAAATTCGAAATAATTGCTCACACATCTGCTAAAAGCAGAAGGAGAGACTTTTAGTACTATAAATACTGAATTTGTAAAAAAAAAAACATTGAATTGCAAACTTGTTTCTAAACTTTAATGTTAATAGTACATAAAAACATAAATTAAATCTTCAAATACAAAATAAAGGTTCTTCTGGCGCACTAATATTAAAGATGTTTCTCACCTGTAAGGTATTCTTTTAAATTTGCAGTCATTGTAGAACTATATTATATCCAATCGCACAATAAGGAAATAAATAGAAATCGATAAACATAATTTTAATTACAAACACTTGCGACACACCAAAGATGATGCCCTCCCATTGCGAGGGCCACTTTGCTAGTTGATAGAAAAGCAAATAATTATGAGACTATCTAGGCATGATCATTGTATATAGGCATCACGTCCGAGACAAGTAGACCGAAACGATTCTGCATCTACTACTATTACTCCACACATCGACCGCTATCCAGCATGCATCTAGTGTATTGAGTTCATGCGAACAGAGTAACGCTTTAAGCAAGATGACATGATGTAGAGGGATAAATTCAAGCAATATGAAGTAAACCCTATCTTTTTATCCTCGATGGCAACAATACAATACGTGCCTTGCTGCCCCTACTGTCACTGGGAAAGGACACCGTAAGATTAAACCCAAAGCCAAGAACTTCTCCCATTGCAAGAACTATAGATCTAGGAGGCCAAACCAATAATTCGAAGAGACTTGCAAGGATATTATGAGCACACATAAAAAGTTCCGAGAAGAACCAAATATCTTTAATAGATAACCTTGATCATAAACTCACAATTCATCGGATCTCGACAAACACACCGCAAAAAGAGATTACATCGAATAGATCTCCTCGAAGACCGAGGAGAACTTTGTATTGAGATCCAAAGAGAGAGAAGAAGTCATCTAGATACTAGCTATGGACCCGAAGGTATGTGGTAAACTACTCACAACTCATGGTGAGGGCGATGATGATGATAATGAAGGCCTCCCCCCTCCGGTGGAGCTCCAGAATAGGCTCCAAGATGGGATCTCCACGGGAACAGAAGCTACGGCGGTGGAATTAGAGTTTTCTCTCTGCGTATGGAGTTTCTTGGATACGTGGATATATATAGGAAGAAGGAGGGCACCAGGGCCATACGAGGGAGCCTCGAGGCAGGGGGGCGCCCTGGGAAGGGGAGCGTGCCCCCCACCTCGAGGGCAGCCCCTGTGTCCCCTGACTTGGTCCTGAAGTTTCCTGTGCGTGACTTCCTCCAAAAATATCTCTCGTGAAGGTTTCATTCCGTTTGTACTCCGTTTGATATTCTTTTTTTGCAAAACCCTGAAATAGGCAAAAAACAACAATCTGGACTGGGCCTTTGGGTTAGTAGGTTAGTCCCAAAAATGATATAAAAGTGAATGATAAAGCCCATTAAACATCCAAGACTTCATAAATAATAGCATGAAACAATCAAAAATTATAGATACGTTGGAGACGTATCAAGCATCCCCAACTTAATTCCTGCTCGTCCTCGAGTAGGTAAATGATAAAGAAAGAATTTTTGATGTGGAATGCTAACCAATATAGTTTTTTCAATGTAATTCTCTTAATTGTGGCATGAATGTTCAGATCTGAAAGATTCAAGATAAAAGTCTATGTTGACATAAGAAATAACAATAGTTCAAGCAATACTAACAAAGCAATCATGTCTTCTCAAAATACCGTGGCTAAAGAAAGTTATCCCTACAAACTCTTATAGTGTTGGCTATGCTCCCTCGTTAGCACACAAAAATATTCATATCATGCACAACCCTGATTTCAGCCAAGCATTTGTTTTCATACTCTATCTTTTCAAACCTTTCAACTTTCACACAATACATGAGCGTGAGCCATGGATATAGCACTATGGGTGGAATAGAGGTGGTTGTGGAGAAGACAAAAAGGAGGGAGATAGTCTCACATCAACTAGGCGTATCAACGGGCTATGGAGGTGCCCATCAATATATATCAATGCGACTGAGTAGGGATTGCCATACAATAGATGCACTAAAGCTAAATATGAATGAAAGCTCAACAAAAGAAACTAGTGGGTGTGCATCCAACTTGCTTGCTCACGAAGACCTAGGGCATTAAAGGAAGCACATCGTTGGAATATACAAGCCACGTTCTATAATTAAAATTCCCACTAGTATATGAAAGTGACTAAACATGAGACTCTCTACAATGAAGAACATGGTGCTACTTCGAAGCACAAGTGTGGAAAAAGATAGTAGCAATTGTCCCTTTTTCTTTTCCTTTTTTGGGGCCTTTCTTTTTTTTCTTTGGCCTTTTTTTTTGTGAAGGGGCTTTATAGATTCAGCCTTTCCTCCCATGGGACAATGCTCTAATAATGATGATCATCACACTTTCATTACAACTTGATATTACAACTCGATACTACAACAACAAAGTATGACTCTATATGAATGCCTCTGGCGGTGTATCGGTATGTGCAATGAAACAAGAGTGACATGTATGAAAGAATATGCATGGTGGCTTTGCCACAAATACGATGTCAACTACATGATCATGCAATGGCAATATGACAATATGATGTGTGTCATACAAACGGAACGATGGAAAGTTGCATGGCAATATATCTCGGAATGGCTATAGAAATGTCATGATAGGTAGGTATGGTGGCTGTTTTGAGTAACAATATGTTGGCTATTTTGAGGAAGGATATATAGTGGGTTTATGGTACCAGTGAAAGTTGCGCGGTACAAGAGAGGCTAGCAATGGTGGAAGGGTGAGAGTGCGTATAATCCATGGACTCAACATTAGTCATAAGAACTAATATACTTATTGCAAAAATCTACGAGTCATCAAAACAAAGCAATCAACGCATGCCCCTAGGGGGGAGGTTGGTAGGAGTTAACCATCGCGCGCCCCCGACCTCCACACAAAGGTTGACACTCTACAAATACCTCATGCTTTAACTTAGTCACACAACGGTTCACCATACGTGCATGATACGGGAATCACTAACCTTAACACAAGTATTTCTCAATTTCATGATGACTCCACTAGCATGACTCTAATATCATTATCCTCATGTATCAAAACAATTATCAAGCATCCAACATCTCATTCTATTCAATGCACTTGGTGTGATTTTTTTTACTACATTGACATTGGATGTTTATCATGTGAAAACTAGTTTCTTTAGCCTAAACACTTTACCATGCTGTTTTAATAGACTCACAAATAGATATAAGTGAAGCATGAGAGTTCAACAATTTCTACAAAATATTACCACCACCATGCTCTAAAAGATATAAGTGCAGCGCTAGAGCAAAAACTATTCAACTCAAAAGATATAAGTGAAGCACATAGAGTGTTCTAACAATTCCTAGGCCATATTTAACTCTCTCAAATAGGTGTGTCCAGCAAGGAAGATTGTGGCAAACTAACAAGCAAAGACTCAAATTAAACAAGATTCTCCAAGCAAAACACATATCATGTTGCGAATAAAAATATAGCTCCAAGTATAGTTACCGATGGATGAAGACGAAAGAGGGGATGCCTTCCCGGGGCATCCCCAAGATTAAGCTTTTGATTATCTTGAATTTACTTGCGGTGCCATGGGCATCCCCAAGCTTAGGATTTTGATTATCTTGAATTTACTTGCGGTGCCATGGGCATCCCCAAGCTTAGGCCTTTGCTACTCCTTGTTCCATAGTCCATCAAAGCAGTACTCAAAACTTGAAAACTTCACAACACAAAACTTAGACAAAAATTCTCGTGAGCTCCGTTAGTATAAGAAAGCAAACCACTACTTAAAGTTGCAACAATGAATTCATTATTTGTTTATATTGGTGTTAAACCTACTGTACTCCAACTTCTATATGGTTCATATCCTTCAATATTACTCATAGATGCATCGGAGTAAGCAAACAACACACGAAAAACAGAATCTGTCAAAGACAGAACAGTCTGTAGTAATATGCAGGGTTCGCCTACTTCTAGAACTCCAACAAATTCAAACTAAATTGTTAAATTTGTGCAATTTGTCTACCAATCAGCATAAAAAAGAATCAACTAAAAAGCAAGCTCTAGTAAAATTCCACGACTACTTTAGCAAGCGATAACGATTCTGTTTTGCACAGCAAGATCATATAAACTTCACACAAGTCTTCCCAAAGGTTCTACTTGGCACAAACACTAAAAAAACATGAAACCACGTCTAATCAGAGGCTAGATGCAATATTTATTCCCTAACAGCAACAAAAACATAAAATATAAAATCGTATTGCCTCCCAACAAGCGTTATCGTTTTACGCCCCTAGCTAGGCACGATAATTCAATGATGCTCACATAAAGGACAAGGATTGAAGCACAAGGGGAGCATCATAAGGCATGTGACAAACACATCTAAGTCTAAGATACTTCCTATGCATAGGAATCTTATAGGAAAACAAATTACCAAGACAAGCAAGATCTAGCATATGCAAGGAAGGAGAAGGAAACAATAGCAATCTCAACATAACGAGAGGTAATTTAGTAACATGAAAATTTCTACAACCATATTTCATTCTCTCATAACAATTGCATGTAGGATCATGATCAAATTCAACAAAATAGCTATCACATAATATATTCTCAACACGATCCACATGCATGCAAAGTTGACACTCTTCCGAAATAGTGGGATTAACTAAAGTCATGACCTCTCCAAACCCACTTTCAATATTAATGCAAACATTATTATCAATCTTATATTCATCATGGGGATTAAATAAATTTTCAATATCATAAGAAGAATCACCCCAATCATGATCATTGTAACAAGTAGTAGACATAGCAAAACTAGCATCCCCAAGCTTAGGGTTTTGCATATTATTAGCACAATTGACATCAATAGAATTTATAGTAACATCATTGCAATCATGCTTTTTATTTAAGGAGCTAACATGAATCACTTTTTCTTGTAACAATTCCTCACAATTTTTAGATTCATAAATTTCAAGAAAAACCCCATAAAGATAATCTAGTGCACGCAGCTCACTAGCAATAAGTTCAACATAATTGGATCTCTTAAAGAGATTAGCAAGTGGATGAGGATCCATACTTTAGTAAGAGAAGATGCAAGCTAATTGAGGACACATAGCAACACAAGCAAACGAGAGGCAAGCGAACGGTAAACACACGGCAGAAGAAGGGCGAATAAAACGGCAAGGGTGAAGTGGGGGAGAGGAAAACGAGAGGCAAGTAAATGTAATGCGAAGGATAAGGGTTTGTGATAGGTACTTGGTATATGACTTTTGCGTAAGCCTCCCCGGCAACGGCGCCAGAAATTCTTCTTGCTACCTCTTGAGCTTGCGTTGTATTCCCTAGAAGAGGAAAGGGAGATGCAGCAAAGTAGCGTAAGTATTTCCCTCAGTTTTTGAGAACCAAGGTATCAATCCAGTAGGAGACCACGTGTCAGTCCCTCGCACCTGCCCAAACAAATAAGAACTTCACAGCCAACGCGATAAGGGGTTGTCAATCCCTTTACGGTCACTTACGAGAGTGAGATCTGATAGAGATGATAGTTTATATTTTTGGTCTTTTTGGTTTAATAAAACAGCAAATAAAAGCGGTAAAAGTAAAGTAGACGTAGATTGATATGTTGAGAATAGACCCGGGGGCCATAGTTTTATCTAGTGGCTTCTCTCATGATAGCGATATTCTACGACGGGTAAACAAATTACTGTCAAGCAACTGATAGAAAAACGAATAATTATGAGACTATCTAAGCATGATAATTGTATATAGGCATCACGTCCGAGACAAGTAGACCGAAACGATTCTGCATCTACTACTATTACTCCACACATCGACCGCTATCCAGCATGCATCTAGTGTATTGAGTTCATACGAACAGAGTAACGCTTTAAGCAAGATGACATGATGTAGAGGGATAAACTCAAGCAATGTGAAGTATACCCCATCTTTTCATCCTCGATGGCAACAATACAATACGTGCCTTGCTGCCCCTACTTTCACTGGGAAAGGACACCGCAAGATTGAACACAAAGCCAAGCACTTCTCCCATTGCAAGAACTATAGATCTAGGAGGCCAAACCAAACCAATAATTTGAAGAGACTTGCGAGGATATTATGAGCACACATAAAAAGTTCAGAGAAGAACCAAATATCTTTCATAGATAACCTTGATCATAAACTCACAATTCATCGGATCTCGACAAACACACCGCAAAAAGAGATTACATCGAATAGATCTCCTCGAAGACCGATGAGAACTTTGTATTGAGATCCAAAGAGAGAGAAGAAGCCATCTAGATACTAGCTATGGACCCGAAGGTCTGTGGTAAACTACTCACAACTCATGGTGAGGGCGATGATGATGATAATGAAGGCCTCCGTGATGGATCCCCCTCTGGTGGAGCTCCGGAACAGGCTCCAAGATGGGATCTCCACGGGAACAGAAGCTACAGCGGTGGAATTAGGGTTTTCTCTGTGCGTATGGAGTTTCTAGGGTAGATGGATATATATAGGAAGAAGGAGGGCACCGGGGGCCACACGAGGGAGCCTCGAGGGCAGCCCCTCTATCCCCTGACTTGCTCCTGAAGTTTTCTGTGCGTGATTTCCTCCAAAAATATCTCTCGTGAAAGTTTCATTCCGTTTTGACTCTATTTGATATTCTTTTTTTTGCAAAACCTTGAAATAGGCAAAAAACAGCAATCTGGACTGGGCCTTTGGGTTAGTAGGTTAGTCCCAAAAATGATATAAAAGTGAATGATAAAGCCCATTAAACATCCAAGACTTCATAAATAATAGCATGGAACAATAAAAAATTATAGATACGTTGGAGACGTATTAATCAGCCATCGCCTGAATCAACACCACCTCCCGGTGACCAGAGCTCCGCCATGGTCCTCCACCATTCCCCTGCTCCTCTCACCCTCCTTCTTCTACCCGCCTCCTGTGCCTGCTCTCGTAACCGTGGCAGGCTCTGCTTGCACGGGCCGCCATGGCCATAGCTCGGCAGAACCGTGTGTCGCTGGTGACACACGACCCTACCATTGCGAGCTCCAGCAACTGCGTCGTGAAGCCAATGTGTCAGCCTTCTCCAACCTGGGATGATTGCACCACTGGCTGCCTCACCTCTTGCTGCCATCGACGACCTATCTGTCGTCGGGCGGTGGCCTCACATGCAGCTGCTCGGGACAACCTGCATGGAGGAGGCCGCCGTGTATCTTTGGAACGAGGCGTGAGGCCGTGCGAGGCGACCTACTTGGATGCAGCGGCCATGCGACTTAGTGACAGAACCATCCTCAGTGCGACGGTAGCTGGCCGGCGTGCAGCCGCACGAGATTGATGGCAGCGGTAGCGTTGGATGCACTCAAGTTGTTTGATGGAAAGCCTCCAAAGAGAAGAAGGTAGTTTGGGAGAGATATGGTGCAGAAGGGTGGGCCCTCCGTCCAACTTAACAGGTCAACAAATGATGTTGACAATTTTGTGCCATGTCAGCGCTTATAGCGGGCCCTGGCTGTCAGAAATCAGATTAATCACTTCAAATCGGTTATCAATGTTTATTAAGAAAATCAACAAGAAAAGAGGTAGATTTTTGGGGCGCGCAAGAAATGTGGTGGCAATTCCGGACGAGAACTTCAAATGTGGTGTTTTTTTTTGCAATTCACTCGGAATTGAGATACATGTCATCTCTAGATTCAATAGAAAAGTTCCTATGATGTGAACCAAATGACATCTCTTTTCCAATCCCTACTAATTAAGAGGAATTGAGATACGGAGTATTACATGTCATCTTGAGACGGGCATCTTGCTAGTAAGAGTAGAGATATCTACATTGCTCCCCGAACCCAAAAGTCTCCCTCGTTCCGTAAAACCAAGCGGCCCACCCTTATTATGGCGTCGACTCAAACTCAATCCCTCTCCCCTTTATTACGGCGTGGCCCCACACATCGTAGAACTCCTACAAACCCTACCCACCGCACGCATGATCGGTTTTCTTCAAGAGGACGAGGGAGAAGCGAATTTGTCGTGGAGGCTCCTACCCTAGGGAGCCCTAGGTAGCTGCCGCACGCATCATTGCTCTTGTGCCCTAGGGTGAAATGATGTTTGCTTCGTCTGTCCATCTTAATGCGGGAAAGGTGGGGCTTTGTGATTTGATCCCTCATCGCTCATTTACTACTACTGCGGCGCTACGACCAGGGTGCCTCCAAGTCCAAGCGCTGCTCCAAAATGTAATTCGGTGCATCGCACGTGGAACAAGACGATGGATGAGCCACATGTCGGCCAAAGGGGTCCTGTAAGTGTGTCGCCATTTCGTGTGCAGACTGACCCTGCTGAGTTGCTACGCCTACGCGACAAGACCAGCCTACCACTTGGTTTTGCTCCTTGGTGAATCCCGACCAATATTGATCTAAAAAGATAGTATCCAGATCTCTACTCTTATTATCTATATCTCTAGTCTTATAAAAGACAAAGTTGGTGATGATGGTGTGCCTGCCATCCTGCAATATAGGCCGTTTGATCTATATCTGACGGATAGGAAGGAAACTATGATAATTTTGAAAAAATATACCTGCACTTCTCTCCACATTTGCAGATAAGGCCTTCCCTCATTCATCCTTATCTCCCACAGGATATATAAACTACTCATATGAATGCATCTTCATGTTCATGGGCATCTTGCTAGTTAGTAGTAAAAATGAGGTGATTTTACCAAGCGGTGGGCAGGGGAGCATGGCATGTCATGCAGTCCCATGTGTCATGATGTACCAAGGTGATGCACGTCCCTCTTGAGGTAGAACAATGGCAGAAGCAATACTTGGTTTTCTTGAAGGTGCTGATGGAGAAGCAGATTCAGCAAAGTGTGAAATAATGGTTGCTTCGTCCGTCTGGGGGAAAGGTGCGTGTCGTGGTTCTAAGTCTGACAGTAAGGGTAGGGGGTACGAAAGGAGAGGCAAGGCCCTAGCTATGGTGAGGTTGTACACAGGGTGTTAGCGAGTTCAGGCCCTTCTCGGAGGAAGTAATAGCCCTACGTCTCGGTGCCCGGAGGCTTGGTCGACTGATATGTGTATGGGTGTGTTACAGAGGTGTGAACCCTTGTTCTGGAGGAGGGGGTGGCTTATATAGTGCGCCAGGACCCTAGCCATGCTCCACGTTACCAAGGGCATAATGTACATTAAGGCAGGCGTTACTGGTAACGCCTGTAGTAAAGGATAATTAAGGTGTTTACTACAGCGAGTAAATACAAGACCGTTGCTGTCTCAAGCGATGTTTGACCTTTGGAGGTCGAGTGCCTGGATCAGTCGAGTGGAGTTGAGTCGTCTTGTGTATGAGAGACAGTCGAGTGGAGTGTCTCCTTGGACCGTCTTAGTCGACTGTCTCTACTGTCATAGGTCTTGTCTTTTGATCTTCTGGGGTAGTGACCTTGGGTGGGGTGCCTTGATCAGGC
The DNA here is from genome assembly GCA_902687465.1 of Secale cereale. Lineage (NCBI taxonomy): Eukaryota > Viridiplantae > Streptophyta > Magnoliopsida > Poales > Poaceae > Secale > Secale cereale. The sequence goes on from LR738712.1 coordinate 553,441,397, forward strand.
CTGTGACCCTACCCTAGGTCTGTAACCTCGTCAGTAGCCCCCGAATGGATTGAGGCTTGAGCAAGGGGATGCTGAGGGAAGCTCTGGTTCTGGTTCGACGTCCTTGGGGTATATTGTTTCGGAGCTCGTGACTTGGGCAGGCTCCCTCAGTTGTGTCTTGGTCGCCTTGATCGGTTCTGAAGCCGTTGAGTGAGATAGCTGCTTCCAGCATCGACTGGATTTCTTGCGTCGATTGGACTTCTTGTGTCGACCGGACTTTGCGCTAGGCGTCGGGCGCTGTGAGCGTGTGCCGTTTTAGACGGGATCGGTTGCCCTTCGGTCGCCGGATTCGGCGGGGCTTTCGAAATTTGGGGAAGCGCGCGGGACGGGGCGGGCCGCATCAATCGGAGAGGTGCGCTTCGATCGCCTCGCGCGCCTCCTTTTTCACCACGTATCGCGCCAGCGTCTGTTACGGGATTCGATAAGATTGCTCGGGGCCACCGGTCATCCACTCGACCGAGCTATTATAAGAGCGTGCCGAGCCTAGAGCGGGGGCACTGTGCTCTTAATCTTCTCTCGGCCGCCTCAGCTTCTCTGATGTGCCCTTGTTTCTTCTTGTCTCTCTCCGCAGCGACCGCCGGCGTGCGAGCCATGGGCAAAGACAAGACCGCAGCCATGGAGCGCTCCAAGAAGGCGGCGTCGGGGAAGGGGAGGCGAGCTGGCCGGAGTGGCTCGTCGTCAAGGTCCGGACTCCCCGCTGGATGGATCCAGGGAGATTGGATCCGGTCCATCGTCGTGGTGGAGGATCTGGAGGAGCTGGAGGAGGAGGGGTTGATTGCCCGCGGCTCCTGGCGGGCGCCGGGGGGAGAGCTCGAGCCCCGGCCGCGGGAGGGCGAGTGTGTACTCCATGCCACCCACATCGACCGAGGTTTTTCTACGCCCCCGCATCCTTTCTTCCGCGCGTTCTTGATCTTCTTTGGTGCCCAGTTGCATTACTTTACGCCCAACTCCATCGCCTTCCTCTCTGCCTTCCTTTCTATGTGCGAGAACTTCCTCGGTTGCCGACCGCACTGGGGTTTGTTCGAACACATCGTCACCTGTCGCTCGCAAACCATTAAGAGGGTGAACCCGAGTGACGGCAAGACGCACGTCCTCCAGGCGTGCGGCGGGCTCGGGCTCCAGCTTTGGAATAGGAGCGCCTTTCCCCCCATGAACCTTCCGGAGGCGATTCGGGGCTGGCAGTCGACCTGGTTTTATTACAAGGATAGTCCGACTCAGGGTGAGTCGACTGGCCTTCCTCCATTTACTCTAGGTCGAGCCAGCCCACCTCCTTCAATGATAGTGAGTAAGGCCGAGAGGGCCGAAGTAGACATGTTGATGGAGAGGGTCGTCCAGTTAGTCCGCGAGAGGGTCACGGGGATGGACCTGTTTGAGGCGTATCTCGCGCGGAGGATCCAGCCGCTCCAAGCCCGGGACCACCCGATGTGGCTGTATTCCGGCACCGACGACTCGTCGCGAGTCCACCCGGAGGCGGCCGACCCGAAGTACGTGGTGCAGTACTTGAAGAGCATCACTGGGAATAAGGACAACCCCAGGGGGTCTGGGAGGATCATCCCGTTCGATGCTGAGCACCTACGTGACAAGGTTAGTATTCTGCTTCCGAGTGACACGTTTGTCGACTGGCTTGTGATTTGTATTGATGGGTCCGACTGACATTTGGTCAAACTTCTTTTCTTTGCAGATCTATACAGAGATGTATTCGCTGCCCAACGGGGACTTGGTCCAAGAGGGCGAAGAGGGCACGGGCGACGCTGCCGAGTGGAAGTCGGAGGAGGAGACCAAGGAGAGCGAGGACTACAGCAGCGGGGAGGACGTCGAGTCGCCTCCCCGTGATGAGCGTCGATCCAAGGAGAGGCACGACCCAGGGGCCGCACGTCTTCAGGTGGGTCCCTTAGGCTCTCGGACGCCTAAGCGCACTCGGACGGCCACTCCTGACCCCGCCGAGAAGACGCCCAAGCAGCCCAAGGTCACCCCCACCAAGCCCCGGAAGGCCTTGCCCAGGATCAAGGTTGATGTACCTATCGCCTCCACGTAAGTGCCGCTTGGTCTCGTTTCCTTATGCTTCTTGGAGGTCGACTGTAACTTCCCTCGACTCATCTCTTGAGTGAACCTTCCAGAGCCGCCGCTTCCACGACCTCGATGGACATCGACCAGGGTCGAGATGATGAGGAGACCGCAGACGCCGTGACATCCCGCGCAGGTGTGGGCTCTATGAAACCTGTCTTATTCTTATTTTCTTCCGCGGGCTATAGTCGACTGAACTTATCTTGCTGCTTGACTCGAAGTGCCGCGCCACGTCATCGAGCTTCCGGATGATGATGAAGACGAGGAGCGGTTGGGAGGGGACCGTCGGCGCCCAGGGAAGAAGGGTCGGAAGACGCCTTCTGGCTCGGAGGCCCAGCGACAGGAGGATGCGGCCCGAGCCACTGTCTCCTTCGCCGTCCCTGTGTCGACCATGTGTTGGGGAAACTGGTCGCCCACGAACACCTATGGGACCGGAGCCCCTTTTCGGTACGGCAAGGGAGCGGAGGGAGCACGAAGAGCAGATCGAGGCGAGCACGCGGGCAGTTTACCCAGGTTCGGGCCGCACGGATGCGTAAAACCCTACTCCTGCTTTGGTTGTATTGTGTTCTTGGCTCGGGTGCACGAAGAGCTACAGAGCTAGTTGCTAGCTACACCGAGCGTGAGAGTGATCAAGCATCGGAACCCCCTCTACGTTGCGCATGGGCCTCCTTTTATAGGTCTAAGGGGTCACCGACAGGTGGCAACATAGATGAGGGTAAAAGCGTAAAAATGGTGGTAGTTGTAACAGTGTATGTACAGTGGTCTATACCTAACCCTGACGGCAGGGGACAAGGGCATTGAATGCCCGTCGCCGTCACCGTCAAACAGTGCAAAAAGTGACCGTTTGGGCGTCTCCGTTCGCCACGAAGGTGGCCTCGTCATCGCGGCTCGCCACGGTGTACCCCAGGCTGCACAGCCTTCTGCCACGTGCACCTAGAAGGGACCCAGGGCGACGCGTGGCCGGATGAGCTGGAGCGCGGGCACGTAGTGGGAGCTTGCCGCGGCAAGCGCCTTGCCGCGGTTGCTGCCACGCCCGGAAGCTTGTCGCTCTCCGGGCCTTGCCGCGACGCACGGAGCGTTGCGACAAGTCTTTTGAAATGCCATGTTTGGCCTTCCCGACAAGCTCCTCTTGCCAGGGCCTTGTGCCAAAGGGGTGGTCTTGAGCCTGGTACGGCCTTCCCGGCAAGCTCCTCTTGCCGGGGTCTTGTTTCTTTAACTTGAATACTTTGTTCTTGAATGGCTCTAAAGGATCCAGAGGGGGCCTTGGCGGGCGCGTGGCGAGCCCGACCACGGGACGCTGCTACTACCCGTGCACAAGTCGGGATACTAAGGTACCCCTACTTTAGTACACCAACAGGAGCCCCCGGGCCTGGGCCACACACGGTGCCGAGTGCTATTGGGCCAGGCCCAAAACTGTGCACGGGCACCCGTGGCCCACGGCGCGCCGTATCCCACTCCGTATCCACCGCGTCCCTCCCTAACGGCACGCGTCGATTGCGGCGTCGTGGGAGAGATCGTGGCCCGTTTCTTTAATGGGAGAAATGCGGAACACCCCCCTTCCCCCCTTAAAAGCAGAGGAAACAGGGGCAGTTTCCTCCATTCGCTTCATTGCTTCTTCAACCTCCAGAAACCCCCGCCGCTCTCCTCCTCCCCGAAGGTCGAAAGAGAGCAGCGCTCCGCCCTTCCTCCGCAGCCGCCAGCCTCCGCCGTGCCGTCGACTTCCCTCGCCGTCCCCGCCATGGCCCCGAAGGGCGACAAGGCAAAAGCCGCGAAGACCGACCGGGCGCAGAAACTAGCAGCAATGCGGAAGAAGATGGTGGTCTTCCCGCCGAGGCTCGGCGCGAGGGAGCTGAAGGACAAGTTCTACCTCTTCTGGTCGAGGGAGACGAAAGCTCACCCGCGCACGAGGGTACTCCCCGCCGAAGCCTGCGACATGTTTCCGGGAGGGTACGCCTATTTCGCCCTGTTCTTCCATTGTGGACTCTGCCCTCCATACTCCGAATTCTTCTGCGACGTTATGAACACCTACGGGTTTCATCTTCTTGATTTCACCCCGAACGCAGTCTTGACCATGGTCGTTTTCGCACATCTGTGCGAGAACTTTGTCGGGGTGTATCCCAATGTAGCCCTCTTCCGCCATTATTATACACCTCGAGTAGAGTCAGGTTCTCCTTTATCCGGCGAGATCTCTTGGATCTTTAGACTCAATAAGAAAGAGGCATACTTGACTGGGGAACTCCGCGGCAAGTGGGAGGAGTGGAGGGCCAACTGGTGCTGGGTCATGGAGGATAGACCCCAGCAGTTCACTTCCCCGCGCCGAGCCGCAATAGTGCGCGGCAAGGACTGGAGTGGCCGGGCCCCGGAGGACGACAAGTTGAAGATAGCCATCACTAGGATCCTTCGCCTCCGGCAAGCCAAACTCACTGTAGGGGCTGTCGGAGCTGATTTCCTTCGCCGCCGCATCGCCCCCTTGCAGGAGAGGAAGAGGCCTGCTTGGGAATTTGGTAATGCGGCAGACTGCATGAGGCTGCGCCCAGGTCTCAACTATAATTTCACAGTGCTGGAGCTCAAAGGGATGCTCCGTGAGCTGTTCAAGCATGACGCCAAGCACCCGGAGTGGTTCACCTTGCCGCGGGGGGTAGTTCCACTATGCAACAATTCGTCGCTCAGTGCTATCTGCGCGGCAATGCCGTGGTGCGACTCCCATGGGATTGACCCCACTTGGCTGGAGCCCTCTAACGAAGCTGTGCAAACCTTCTTCGATAACTTGGTGGAGCTGCCAATCGATCCCGATGAGAAGAAAGGTCTCACCCGCGACACCACCGACCGGGAGATGGCCTATATAGCCACCAGATTGGAGGAGGCAGCCGCAGCTGCGGCCGCGGGTGAATTTGGGTATACCATGGAGGAGGCAGACGCAGCGGAGGCAGTGAGTCGGGCCAAGGAGGAAGGGATCCTCAAACTGTTGAAGCCTGCCGGGCAGCCTGCCGAGACGAGCGAGGCCACCGGGCAAGGGACGGAGTCGAGCGAGCCCGCCGAGTAGGGCGATGAATCAAGCGATTCTGCCGAAGACTCGGGCGGGTCTCTGAACCTTGACTCTTCTTCATCCTCGGGAAGTTCACCGCCGCCGCCAAGTCCTCCGCCTCAACCAAAGAAGCGTCTCCGCAAGGCCGCAGATGCGGCGAGGCAGCTGGCGGGCCAGCAGCCGCAGCGCCGCTCGACGCGCGCCACCACGACGAGCAAGGCCGCCAAGGGGGCGCCTCGCGCCTTAGCAGCGGCTGGAGGAGGATCTTCCCGCATGGGCTCCACCGCTCCTTCCGCCCCTCGGGCCTCGGCGACGACCGGAGCGGGGTCTTCGCAGACCACCGACCCCGCTCCCAGCAAGCGGCCGAGGGCGCCTAGTCCTCCAGCCCCTCGCGCCGGACCGCGCGAGGCAGACTTCGACTTCTCCGTCCTCAGTTCCGACGAGGAGGAGGAAGAGTAAGTAAAGCAACTCTTGTTTTCTTCAATTTGCTGTTATTGCCTTGAATCTTCTTTGTCTGATTCTGTTTGATGTCTGCCTTCCAGGACCCTGGCCCAAAGGGTGGCAAAGAGGGCCAAGATCCCGGTGGTTGACCTCGAGGACGAGCCCGTCGCAGTAGAGCAACCCCCAGCGCAGCCCCCAGCGTAAGTCTTCTGTTTACTTCTTCGCTTGTCGGGCGCGCGTGGGCTTCTTATCCTTGTTAATCGTCTTGTTTGTTTGTTGATTTGTGCAGAAACAGAGCCGCAACCCCAGGAGCGCCCAGAGACCACTCCCGACGAGCCGCGCGTCTCAACCTCCCCGCCAAGGAGGAGCTCCCCGGCGAGGGAGGATGCTTCGCCAAGGGCGGGTACTCCGCCAAGGGCGAGTACCCCGCTAAGGGCGAGCACCCCGCCAAGGGTGGGCACTCCGCCAAGGGAAGGCGCCAGCGGCCCTCCGCCGGTGGAGGCTACTACCACGCCACCGAGGGAGAACTCCCCGGCAAGGAACCCCGTCGAAGAAGAGGCCCGCGCAGGTAACCCTTGTGCTTTTCCTCTTTTGATTTCTTCTTTTTGGATATTTGCTTGACAATGATTTTCTTCTTTCTTCTTCTTGTCTTCAGACTCGTCCGCTCCAGAGCCTATGGAGACGGAGGCCACCACCGAGGAGCCCGCGCGCGGCAACGCTGGCGATGCCGCGGCTACCGAAGAGGCGGTCGGCACCGAGGAGCCCGTCGTCGAAGAGGCAACCAGGGACGCCGACGCGGCGGCTGAGGAGGGGACCGGCGGTCGCACTGACGGCCCTGAGGCCGCAGGAGCGTTTGACGCTGCGCCGACCGCCGACCCTGCCGCCACCACGGCCGGAACTGGCGCCTACTTAGAGGCCGGAAACAGGGTTTTCATCCAACTTCCGTGGGCTTCTTCGTCAAGGGCGCCCGCGGAGGGGGAGGTCTTCGATGGGGAAGTCCTCGCCTCCGCGGGGCTGAAGTTTGTCGACGCACCCGGCAGCAGCAACGAGCCCGAGGAGGAGCAGCTTCTGCGCCGGCTTCTGGCCCTATACCGTGCCAGTCAGGCCAAGCTGGAGTCCCGAGAGGCTCTGGCTGCCAAGGCAGGCATCGATTTGGAGAAGCGCGCCGAGGAGCTCCGCGCCGCCAACCAAGCGGCCCTCCGGTCCTTGGCGGAGGAGCGGGAGGAGCTTGCCGAGGCGCACCAGGCGTTCATCCTCGAAAAGGCCGAAGCAGAGGAACAGCAACAACTCGCCGCCGAAGATCTGTCTCGACGGGAAGGTGAGCTAACGCAGCGGAAGGTCGACCTCGACAGCCACGAGGACGACCATGCCGCGCGCGAGCAGTCCATTGGCGGGGCTCTGCAGGAAGCGAGGGACGCCGCTGCAGCTGCAGAGACCGCCAAGAGAGACTTGGAGGCGAGGGTGGCGCAGTTGGAGATCAACTTGAGGACGAGCGAGGAGAAGGTTGCCGCGATCACGTTGGAGAGGGAGAAAGACGCCCACAGCCACTCGGAGCTGCAGGTCCGTCTCTCCGACAAGGGCAAGGAGCTCACCGTCGCCAAGGACTCTGTTGCGGACTTGGAATTGAAGCTGTCCACCCTCACTGCATCACTTGACATCGCCAGGAACCGGGAGACGAAGCTGAAGGAGGACCTCCGGGCTGAGAGGGCACTGCTGGACAGCGCCGCCCTCACGCAAAACAACTTCAGGCAGACGGTGGAGCAATGGACCGAGGAGCTCGTCGCCGCCGCCGCTGACATCGACAGAGAGTTGGCGGGGCTGGGGACAGAGCACCTCGGGTACTCCCCCGATGCGAACCTCCCTCACAGCGCCAAGCTGAGCTTGTTCTTCAGGGGAGTGGCGCCGGCTCTCGAGCAGCTCCGTGAGAGGATCCCCACGCAGCTGGCGAACGAGGTGCGCAGGCTTTGCACGGGAGTTGTGGAGAGAGTGCTGACGAAGATAGTCTACCGCAACCCGGGGATCTATCTTGAGAACGTCCTCAGGACCTTGCCGCCCGACACCGACCAGGAAGCGCTGAAGGCTCTTGTCGCCCCCATCGTGGCCAAGGTGGGCAAGATCAGGAGGGTCGACGGCGACCGTGTGGACTAGACTGTCTTCCTTTCCGCTTCTCTTGTCGCTGCCAATCACGTTATGGACAGTAGTTTGTTAGAACAGCGACAAGTCATCTTGTAATATGACTTTATTTTGGGTAGTTAATGCAGTGTTATTTCCTTTGCTCGACTCCTTTACATTGTATGCTTTTACCCTACGCTTTTAGGGAACTTGCCGGCAAAGGGGCCTTTGCTGCGAGCGCTGAGTGCGGAACTTTAGCAGCCTGCTGGCAACGCCTCTACCGGCAAGAAACCTTGCCGCAGCTAGCCGCAGCACACTTAGGTTGTTGAGCGAACTCGAAAACGAAGTAAGGGCGCGACACTTGTCGCTGCGCACTTGAACCGTTGAGCGTGCTCGAAACAAAGAAAGGGCGCGGCTAGCTACAAGTAGGTTCCTCCGCGCACAGGTTTTCCATACAAAGCGTGGTCGTTCAAGGAAGATAACTTAATTTTTTTAAAAAAATTTGAATGCTCAAACTTCGGTAACTTAGCTTTTGTGTATGGTCTGCTTCCCGGCAAGGCGAGGCTTTCTTGAACGGCACTTGGTCCATACCACTATCTCCTTCCCCCCGGCAAACTTGTGCGCGAGGAATCCTTCTTCTGCTTGAGAGGAAAGAGAAAGGGAGGAAACATAGATATGGAGCCTTGCGGCTCGCTATTGCTTACCGGAGGTGTGTGCTGCACGAGGTGTCATATAATACATGCAAGTAAAAGAGAAAAATGCATGAAACGACAAGTTGTGCAAGGCACAAAAGCTTTACTGATGCACGGGGTCTGCGCCCGGCTTTGTACAAAGGTTTACATGCAACAGCGGCAAGACTTGTACAAAAGGTGGTTGCCGGAACGGATCACGGCAACCGCGCCTTATGGGTGAAACTTGCGAAGGTGCTCAATGTTCCAGGAGTTGCTCACCGGTAAGCCCTCTTCGGTCTCAAGGCGGACAGCGCCGGGCCTTGTAACTTGTCTCACCCGATAAGGGCCTTCCCACTTCGGCGTCAACTTGTTGGAATTCTTGGCGGACTGAACGCGCCGAAGAACAAGGTCGCCTTCCTCGAGACTTCTGGCCTTAACTTTGCGGCTATGGTAGCGGCGCAAAGCTTGCTGGTATCGAGCAGCTCGTACAGCAGCCTGAAGACGGTCCTCCTCGAGGAGCAGTGCATCATCTTGTCGCAGCTGCTCTTGCTCGAGCTCATCGTAAGCGAGCACTCGAGGCGATCCGTATACGAGTTCCGTGGGGAGAACTGCCTCCGCTCCATAGACAAGAGCAAAGGGTGTCTGTCCGGTTGCTTGATTTGGTGTCATTCTGATTGAACAAAGAGCCGCCGGCAACTCCTCAATCCAATTTCTTCCGCACTTGTGGAGCCTGTCGAAAGTTCTTGTCTTGAGCCCGTGCAGCACTTCAGCGTTTGCCCTCTCCGCTTGACCGTTGCTCCTCGGGTGAGCAACAGAAGCGAAGCAGACCTTGGCGCCAAGGTCTTGGACGTATTGCATGAAGGTGCGACTTGTGAATTGCGTGCCGTTGTCGGTGATAATCCTATTAGGGATTCTGAAATGGCAAACAATTGACCTGAAGAACTTGACTGCTGACTGTGCGGTCACCTTTCTCACCGGTTCCACTTCCGGCCACTTTGTGAACTTGTCGATGGCGACGTACAAGTACTCAAAGCCCCCGGCTGCGCGGGGAAAGGGCCGAGGATGTCGAGCCCCCAGACCGAAAATGGCCAGGACAAAGGGATCGTCTGGAGAGCTTGAGCTGGCTGATGTATTTGCTTGGCATGGAACTGGCACGCTTCACACTTGGTTACTTGTGCAGTTGCATCTTGGAGGGCTTCTGGCCAAAAGAAACCTTGCCGGAACGCCTTGCCGGCAAGTGCTCTTGCGGCAATGTGGTGGCCACATATGCCTCCATGTATCCCTGCCAACAGCTTCTGCCCATCTTCCCGGGGAATGCACTTCAATCTAACACCATTGAGTCTTCTTCTGTACAGTTCATTGCCGACGAACTGGTACATACTTGACTGCGTGGTTATTTTCTCTGCCTCTTCTGGCTCTTCGGGAAGTTCTCCAGTTTGAAGAAAAAGGACAATTTGATGTGCCCATGCTGGAGCCTAAGGCTCAACAACAAGGACTAAAGGCATCATTGGTGCTGCGGGAACGTCAGCTTCTACGGCACGAACCTACGGCTCGGCCGGAGCTGGACGTTCCCCGGCAAGCTTGCCGGGACAAGACTTGTCGGGAACGCCTGGTTCAACTGTATGGACCCTTGGGTCCGCATGAGCAGACTGTTCCTCAGCAACTTGGGCGTTGATCTTGGGGACCTTGGTGGCGACTTCAGGGAGATCCGCCGGCAAGTAGTCACCGGAGAACAACTTTCTCTTCTTACTTTGCCCAACTGATGGTGTAACGGATGGTTGAGTTAGCTTGAGCGCGAAGATCCCTGGTTCCACAGGTAGCTTTAGTGCAGCACACTTTGACAGGCCATCTGCGACGTCATTTTGAGCTCTTGGAACGTGCTCCATCTGCAAGCCTTCAAAGTGTTCTTCAAGTTTCCTCACTTCGCCGACGTAAGCTTCCATCAATGGGCTCTGGTAGCTCTTGTTCACTTGACGGACAACCAACTGCGAATCTCCCCGCACAATCAGCTTCTTGATCCCAAGTTCTGCTGCAATTCTGAGGCCGACAAGCAAACCTTCATACTCTGCAGTGTTGTTTGTCGCTTGCTCCTTGGGAAAGTGCATTTGGACGACGTACTTGAGGTGTTCTCCGGTGGGTGCGACAAGCAGCACGCCAGCGCCGGCGCCTTGCAGCGAGAAAGCACCATCGAAGTACATTACCCATTCTTTGCTCGCTTCTTTGACGGGGACGCTTGTCTCTGGAATCTCTTCGTCTGGCGTTGGTGTCCATTCTGCTATGAACTCTGCCAATGCTCTGCTCTGGATAGTTGAAGTACTTTCAAACTTAAGACCAAAGCTTGACAGCTCTAGTGCCCACTCGACAATCCTGCCCGTTGCTTCTGGATTTTGCAATATCCTCTTCAGCGGAAAGCAAGTGACCACTGTTATCTCATGTGCTTGGAAGTAGTGGCGCAGCTTTCTTGAGGCCATGAGGAGGCCGAAAAGCAGCTTCTGCACCCCAGAGTATCTTGACCTAGCCCCCTGCAAGAGGGAATTGACAAAATAGACTGGCCGCTGCACCATCTTCTTCCGCACATCTTCTTGCATCTGCGCAGACTCATCCTTGTCGGGGCCAGAGCTTGTTGGGGAAGCCCCCTGCTTGTCGCTGGATGTGCTTGTCGGGGCTGTGGGCTCCTCATCTGCCTCCCTTTCCGCTACTAACGCAGCACTAACCACTTGATTGGTTGCCGCTAAGTACAGCAGCAACTTCTCTTGTGGCCTAGGTGTGACAAGTATTGGAGTGGAGGACAGGTACTCTTTCAAGTCCTGCAGCGCTGCCTCCGCTTCTGGAGTCCATCTCATTGGACCCGCCTTTTTCAAGATTTTGAAAAACGGTAGGGCGCGTTCTGCAGACTTAGAAATGAACCTGCTGAGAGCAGCCACGCAGCTGGCAAGCCTTCGTATGTCCTTGACGCGCTTCGGAGCTTTGATCTGCTCGATGGCTTTGATCTTGTCGGGATTGGCTTCAATCCCCCTCTGGGGCACAAAGAACCCGAGAAGCTTGTCGGAGGGGACTCCGAACACACACTTCTCGGGGTTAAGCTTGAGCTGTATCTTGCGCAGATTCGCAAAAGTTTCATCTAGGTCTTGAATCAGGGTATCCTTGTCCTTGCTCTTGACCACTATATCATCCATGTATGCTTCTACATTCCTGTGTATCTATGGCTCAAAAGCAGTGTGGACTACCCTCGCAAATGTTGAACCCGCATTCCTCAATCCAAAGGGCATGTGTATGAAGCAGTAAGTGCCACATGGAGTTATGAACGCGGTCTTCTCTTCATCCTCTTCAGCCATAAATATCTGGTGGTACCCGGAGTATGCATCAAGGAATGAAAGCAACTCACACCCAGCCGTGGAGTCAACAATCTGGTCAATGCGTGGCAAGGGAAATGGATCTTCGGGACAAGCTTTATTCACATCAGTGAAGTCTATACAAAGCCTCCACTTCCCATTAGCTTTGCGCACGACAACAGGGTAGGCCAGCCACGTGGGATGAAGTACACCTCTAACAAGGCCTGCTGCTTCCAACTTCTTGATTTCCTCCGCAATAAACTCTTGATGCTCCACCGCTTGCTTTCTGACCTTCTGCTTGACGGGCCGCGCGTGAGGACAAACGGCAAGCTTGTGCTCAATCACCTTCCTGGGAACACCGGGGATGTCAGACGGTTGCCATGCAAACACGTCGACATTCGCCCACAGGAAGGCAACGAGCGCGCTTTCCTATTTAGGATCGAGCGTGGCACTGATGGTGAAAGTACCACCAGTGCCGTCCTCCTTGGCGGACACCTTCTTGGTTGCAGGTGGAGCTGCCATTCCCTTCTTGCACTTGCCAGTGGAGCTCGGTGGTGCGTCCTCGACAGTAGCGCAGCACTCCGAAGAGGTGCGTTTGCCAGAGTGGGCCCCAGAGCTCTTGCCGGACTTGGTCTGGTTCTTCCCCCCGGGAGCTTCAGTGGCAAGTGTTTCGCTATCCGTTGCGGCTGCTGCGTCCCGGTAAATCTTGTCGATGCAGATAAGCGCGTCCTTCTTGTCGCCGGGAACAGAGATGACGCTTATCGGGCCCGGCATCTTGAGCATGTTGTAGGCGTAATGAGAGGCTGCCATGAACTTGGCGAGCGCCGGACGACCAAGTATCCCATTGTATGGAAACAGGATATCGGCAACGTCAAAGGTGATCCTCTCAGTCCTGAAGTTTAGCTCTCCGCCAAAGGTTACTGGCAGCGTGATCTTCCCCTTCGGCTTGCTCCTTCCCGGGTTGATCCCTTGGAAAGTTCCGGTTTCCTCGAGCTCGCTGTCGGGGATCTGTAGCTTTCGGACTACAGCAGAGGAGATCAGGTTCAGGCTGGCCCCGCCGTCAACCAGCATCTTGGTGACCTTGAGGTTGCGGATGGTTGGTGAAACCAACATCGGCAAACACCCGACCGCAGTTGTGAAGTCAGGGTGATCCTCAATGTCAAAGATGATGGGCGTGCTGGACCACTTCAGAAGTTTGCGTGACTCGACGGGCGGCTCTGCTGCATTAACCTCCCGCACCCATTGTTTGAGTTGGCGGTGGGAAGTATGCAGAGAGGCACCTCCATCGACGCACAGAACTTCTGTGGCCTTCTGGAACTCCTGCTTGCTGTTGTCTCCATCGTCCATGTCCTCGTCGTCGTCTTCGTCTTCGTCCTTGTCGTGGCCGCGGGGATGTCTGTCTACTTGCCGCTGCTTGGCCTTGCCGCGGCGTCCTCTCCGGCCATTGAATGGTCGCTTCTTGCCGGACTCTCCTCCGCCTCCCTGGGCCTTCTCTTTGTCGCGTCGCTCGTATTCAGCCTTCTGCTGTTCGACGAGGTACTCGACCCTTTTGCAGTTCTGGAGATCGTGGCCCTTGGTGCGGTGGATCTTGCAGTACTGCTTGTCGGAGCCGTCCTGCTTGTCGGCGGCCGCTACAGTGGTGGCTTCCTTGCCGGAGCCACCAGCCTGAGCTTTCTTGGCGCCGGCCTCCTTGCCGGACTGCTCGACGGCCAGTACTTCCTTGTTCTTCTTTTTCTTGTTGTTCCGCCGCCTGTTTTTCCTTGCCGGGTGGCATCTTCACTGTCTGTTCCTCCTGCTCCAGCATCCTCTCTGGGGAGTCTCCTCCCCTCTTCAGTGCGTGCGCACTTGTCGGCCAGGGCATAAAGCTCACTGACGTCTCGTATCTTGCACATCGCCATTTCCTCCCTCATGCGGCGGTTACGCACGTTCTGGTGGAACGCACTAATAACCGCGGCAGGGTGGACGTCCGGGATGTTGTGCTGGACGCGGCTGAATCTCTGGATGTACTTTCGCAGGGACTCTCCTTCCTTCTGGGCAAGTATATGCAGGTCGCTCTCCTGGCCATGGGGTTTGTGGCCGCCCATGAAGGCGCCGACAAACTGGTGGCACAGGTCGGCCCAAGAAGAGATGGAGTTTTCCGGCAAGTGCATGAGCCAAGATCTGACGTTTGGCTTGAGCACAAGCGGGAAGTAGTTCGCTAGTATCTTCTCGTTACGTCCCCCGGCAGCCTGCACCGCGATGGTGTAGATGCTGAGGAACTCTGAGGGATGGGTCTTGCCGTCGTACTTCTCGGGTACGTCGGGCTTGAAGTTCTTCATGCTGGGCCACTGGACCTGCCGCAGCTCGCGGGTGAACGCAGGGCAACCTGCCGCGTACGGCAAGTCGCCTGGTTCTCCGGGCGCGTGCATGTCGAGAGCGGTCCCAGCGCGCTGGTCGGACTGTCGTCGCGCTTCTCTTCGACGCTCGATGTGGGTTCGAGCGTCTTCTTGTCGTCTGTCGTCGAGGACTTGGCGTTGGTCGCGGCGAGCTCGTGGATCCGACGACGCCGTGGAGTCGTCGTCGACGTTGATCCGGCGAGTCGGCGACTTTGGCCTTCGGGGCGGGGAGTGCACGGTAGTTGCACCCCCGGCGGTTTTGTCCCCGGCGGTCTTGTCCCCGTCAGCCCGCGCCTGGCTGACTTGCCGCGGCCGCGACGTCCTCGGCTGCTGCGGCGTGTCGTTGTTGGCGAAGGCGATGAGGCTTTGGATGGTGGCCCTCCAGTCTTCGGCCTTGTCTGCCGCTGGAGGGAAGTCGAGGAGCTGCTGAGCTCTAGCGAGAGCTTCTGCTGGAGTGGAGGGGAGCGATGGCGAGCGGTGCGAGGAGCGAGATATGCTCGGACTTCTAACAGCGTTAGAAGGAGCAGGGTCTCGCCCCGGCGACCGCGCCTTGCTCGTGCCAGCACGTTGGCCTTGAGCGTCCCGCGACCCGCCAACTTGTCCTTGACCCAGCAAGCGGATCGTACCCTGCGTACCACGCCGTTGCCGTTCCGGCACCTCCTGAGAGGGGCGCGGTGCGTGTACGGACGCCGAGGTCTTGGAGTGTGCCCGGTCGTCCGTCTTGTCCTTGGATTTGGCGGCGCCGTGAGTTTCCTCGCCGGCGTCCGTCCTTCCGCTAGCGTCTACCCCACCAACCATTGGTTCTGGTGGTGGTGGGATCGACGCGGACGGGCCTCCTACTTCCGAAGCTTTCTTCTTCGGCGGCATGTCGATGAAGTCAACAAAGTTGATGAAGTTGCTGAAGGTTTCGCCCGCGTGAGCGCCGGATCAGGTCCACACAACCTCGACGCCCCCTACCTGGCGCGCCAAAGTTGTCGGGGAAACTGGTCGCCCACGAACACCTATGGGACCGGAGCCCCTTTTCGGTACGGCAAGGGAGCGGAGGGAGCACGAAGAGCAGATCGAGGCGAGCACGCGGGCAGTTTACCCAGGTTCGGGCCGCACGGATGCGTAAAACCCTACTCCTGCTTTGGTTGTATTGTGTTCTTGGCTCGGGTGCACGAAGACCTACAGAGCTAGTTGCTAGCTACACCGAGCGTGAGAGTGATCAAGCATCGGAACCCCCTCTACGTTGCGCATGGGCCTCCTTTTATAGGTCTAAGGGGTCACCGACAGGTGGCAACGTAGATGAGGGTAAAAGCGTAAAAATGGTGGTAGTTGTAACAGTGTATGTACAGTGTTCTATACCTAACCCTGACGGCAGGGGACAAGGGCATTGAATGCCCATCGCCATCGCCGTCAAACAGTGCAAAAAGTGCCCGTTAGGGCGTCTCCGTTCGCCACGAAGGTGGCCTCGTCATCGCGGCTTGCCACGGTGTACCCCAGGCTGCACAGCCTTCCGCCACGTGCACCTGGAAGGGCCCCAGGGCGATGCGTGGCCGGATGAGCTGGAGCGCGGGCACGTAGTGGGAGCTTGCCGCGGCAAGCGCCTTGCCGCGGTCGCTATCTTGCCGCGCCCGGAAGCTTGTCTCTCTCCGGGCCTTGCCGCGACGCGCGGAGCGTTGCGGCAAGTCTTCTGAAATGCCATGTTTGGCCTTCCCGACAAGCTCCTCTTGCCAGGGCCTTGTGCCAAAGGGGTGGTCTTGAGCCTGGTATGGCCTTCCTGGCAAGCTCCTCTTGCCGGGGTCTTGTTTCTTTAACTTGAATACTTTGTTCTTGAATGGCTCTAAAGGATCCAGAGCGGGCCTTGGCGGGCGCGTGGCGAGCCCGACCAAGGGACGCTGCTACTGCCCGTGCACAAGTCGGGATACTAAGGTACCCCTACTTTAGTACACCGACACCGTGCGTGCCGTTGACCCATCGCCTGTGCCGATCGTCGACCCAGCGCCCGCTCCAGTCGTCGACCCAGCACCTACTCCGGTTGTCGACCCAGCGCCAGTCCGTGCCGTAGACTCAGCGCCCGTACCTGCCGTCGAGCATGTACCCGCTGCTTCGTCAGTTCTCTTCTCTTCCTACCTCCTCCCGGAGGATCCCATGGGGGCGGCTCAAGAAGCCGTTCGCCAGGCGGAGGTGATGATGGAGAGGACGAAGGCGGCGTACGAGGCCAGCATGCCAGCTTACGACGCCAGCTCTGCTCTCCGGGCCAACATCCAGGTACGTTATCTTCTTTGAAGTAGTCTTTGATTTCGGGAGAATCTGCCGTTTTGTTTCGTAAAACACCATACCCACTGGGTGTTTCCTCCTTCTTTTTTTGAGCTCGAGCCGGACTGATCACGGTCGAGTGAGACCAGTGGGGGCACGCTCAGTGCACCCACTGGGTGTAGTCCTCGAGACCGTGGTCGACTGCTGGCGGTCGGCCATCGTCTTACTATAGAACTTTTCTTCCTTGTTGTTGGGGTTTTTTTTGAGCTCACGCCGGACTGCTCCTGGCCGAGAGAAACCAGTGGGGGCACGCTCAGTGCACTCGCTCGGTGTAGTCCCCGAGACTGCGGTTGAGTATTTTGACTCGACTGTAGTCTTATAACCTTGCTTTGTCGTGTTGATGCAGAAATCTTGCGAGTTTGGGGCCAAGTTTGCTGATCTTGAGAAGAAGCAGATCCAGCTTAACCTCGACTTGCAGTTGGCTCGGGACCACCTGAAGAAGACGCGGGATGATGCGGCTGGTAACTGACCCTGACCTTTTGTCGACTGACTTTTTGATAGATGTGCCTTGTGTTGCTTCATGTTCATCTGTCCAGTGGCGGCTTTGGTAGGTCAACTCAAGGCGGCCTTGGAGCAAAAGGACCTTGACTTGGCGGCGGCGCAGCAGGTAGCCCAAGAGAAGGCAGAACTGGCGGCGAAGAAGCTGGCTTCTGTGGGTGCGCTCGAGGCGGAGATCGTCAGGTTGAGAGGCTCGCTCGACGCGGCCAATCAAGAGGTGACTCAGCTGAAGAAGTCCAAAGCTGTCCTGAACGACAAGTACGAGGCTCTCTTTCAGAAGAGGGTTGATCTTGAGGCGTATCTGGGCGACATCACCAAGAAATGGTATCTCGTGCTTGAAGGTATGCCTCCTTCGGCTTGGTTAAAGTTGGATCGGTCGACCCATATCTTATCTGTTGACTCGACTTGTTGTTTTTGGTGCAGAGTTTCGTCGTAATTTTGAAGAGGAGACTGGACGGGTTGAACCTGGCTTGGACCCAACCAACTCCATCGTGAAGGACGAGTATCCATGAACATACTGAGGCTGGAGTCCCGCCTCACCACGGCCACGGATTATTTGGGACGACTGAAGGAAGTGATGGCCCGAATCGACGCTGCGCTCTGGAGGGGGATCGTGCAGGAGAACGACCTCAAGTCCCTGATGACTCGACTCAATGAGGTCCCCAACCGAGTGCAGGAGTGGAAGAAGTCGGCTGCCCGGGGTGGATCCGACGTGGCGCTGTCCTTGGTCCGTGTGCATTGCAAGGAGGTGAAGGAGAGGAGGCTTGCGACGCTTAAGGTTGCAAACACGAAGGAGCTCCAATTCCAGTCGTTTATGGAGACCTTCTTGGAAGCCGCCACTCGTATTGCCGACGGGATCGACCTGGACGAGTTCGTCGCGCCTGCGAGTCCGCCCCCTCCCGAGGAATGACTTTGAAACTTTAATCTCATTTGCCGCGGAATGCCGCGTGGACTTGTAATCGTTAAACTCTGGTGGGCCCGTGGCCCGAGCACTCTTGCCCGAATCTTGCGGGGCTTTTATCTGATTTTGATCCTTCGGTTTGCCGCTCTTCTTTGATCGCTTGAATCTTTGAGTCGACGTCTGCAACCAAGTCCCCGAGTGAGAGGGTCGCTCTTCACTCGGAGTGGATGTTTATAACTTAGGCAATTCCAAGCTACGTTGTATTTGTGACGGAGCTCGGAGGACCGCAGCTCAGCCCCAGAGTGAGAGGGTTGCTCTTCACTCGGAGTAAATGATTGTAACTTAGGAGAGTCATGGGGTCACAGCTAAGCCCCCGAGTGAGAGGGTTGCTCTTCACTCGGAGTGGATGTTTATAACTTAGGCGATTCCAAGCTACGTTATATTTGTGGCGGAGCTCGGAGGACCGAGCCGCTTTATACTTGTAGTGTAGCTTGGAGGACCGCAGCTAAGCCCCCGAGTGAGAGGGTTGCTCTCCACTCGGAGTAAATGATTGTAACTTAGGCGAGTCACGGGGTC